>CAMXCT020001921.1:20000-80523 GCA_947184155.2 Cladocopium goreaui | reverse complement strand
TTTTAGATGATGGCATTGTGGAAGGCAAGGGGGGGGAAGTTTAAATAAAGAGTCATAGTTTAGATCATGGCAAGGGGGGGAAGTTTAAATAAAGAGTAAGATTTTAGATGATGGCATTGTGGAAGGCAAGGGGGGGGAAGTTTAAATAAAGAGTTAGATTTTTAGATGATGGCATTGTGGAAGGCAAAGGGGGGGGAAGTTTAAATAACGAGTTAGATTTTAGATGATGGCATTGTGGAAGGCAAGGGGGGGAACTTTAAATAAAGAGTTACATTTTAGATTATGGCAGTGTGGAAAACACGGGGGGGAAGTTTAAATAAAGAGTTGGATTTTGAGATCATGGCATTGTGGAAGGCGGGGGGGGAAAGTTGAAAAAAAGAGGTAAATTTTAGATGATGGTATTGTGGAAGGCAGAGTTGGATTTTGAGATTCATGGCATTTTGTGGAAGCGGGGGGGGAAAGTTGAAAAAAGAGGTAATTTTTAGATGATGGTATTGTGGAAGGCAAGTGGGGGTTTGAATCCCCTTGAGGGGTTTCTCAGTGTTGGTCATTCCCCCTGTATGGTACCCTGATGGTTCCCCCCCCCCAACCTAAAGGGTTGAATCCCCTTGAGGGGTTTCTCAGTGTTGATCATTTTCCCTGTAATGTTTGTTTATGATGGGGTTCCAGAAGTGACGCCTCAGTACCAATGGGGAAACGGAAAACCGACTCGCCCTCGACGCCGAAAAGTGATTTTTTTGTTGGAAGTGAGTCAATGTTTGGTGTTGGGAGTGAGTTCTTGGTGTTGGGAGTGAGTCGGTGTTGGAAGTGAGTTGATTTTTGGTGTTGGAAGTGAGTGGTTAACCGTCGTAGGGCTCCGGAGTGTGGCTTTTAAGTGTCTTCGAAATTTACGGCTGCCAATGTGACCTTTTGGCTGTGGCTGCTAAGTGCCTCCCAAATCTGCAGCTCTCAACATGGCCTCTAACTGTGGCGTCCCAGTGGGTTCCAAATCTGCGGTTCCTAATGTGGCTTCAAATCGTGGCTTCTAAGTCGCTTTCAAAATCTGCAGCGACCATGTGGTCTTGATAGTTGCCGTCCCCCCGGTGGCGTCTAGGTCGATGGCTTCTATCTGGCTGTCACGATCGTCGTCCACGTGTGATGGCTTCAAAGTTTGCCTGTTCGATGGCTTTAATATCTGGCAGCTATTTGCCTTCTAAGTGTGGCTTGTGAGTTTGTATATGTGTGGCTTCTATGTGGCTTGTGCGATTGTGACGGCTTGCAGGTTTGCCTGTTCATTGGCGTCCATGTTTGGCGTCTCGGTGGCCTCCAAGTATGGCTTTGACACGTCTTCTAATTCTTTGGCTTCCATGCGTTTTTTTCTTAGCGGCTCATGAGCGACAACTTTGATCTATGCTTGCAGCGCGACTTCCATGTTTGGTGTTCCAGATGCATCGTTTATGTGGGTTCATCTTATCTTTGTTGATATCTATCGATACTTGTGCCTATGCGCTTCTTTCTTGGTACGCATTGCGGGGGGAGGCGCTGCGCCCTCCCCCTGCACCCCCCACCCGCTTTTCTTTTTAACCGGCTCCCCTTGCTATCTACTATTCTTTTGTTTTTTAATGAGCATCATCGTTTATTTGGGTTTATGTGTCTTTGAGCATGCCCTGGTTTGGCAAGAAAAGAAGACTCCCCTCAGATGTCATGGGAAGGAGGTCATTGGAGGCGCAGGTGATTAGCTCTTGAGGCGTAAGTGATTAGTTCTTGAGGCGTAAGTGATGCACGGAGGCGTAAGTGATGTGGAGGCGCAAGTGATGTAAAAGTGGAGGCGCAAGTGATGTGTTAGCCGACCCCTCCCCCCCTAACAAATTTTGGGTACAGAACAGTGTGGAAAAAACAAGGTATCGGGTAAAAAATAATGATAGATTTCAGTTGATTTCAATTTACTTTCAATTAAATTCAATTTACTTTGAATTGATTTCAACTTACTTTGAATTGATTTCAATTTATTTTGAATTGATTTCAATTTACTTTCAATTGATTTCAATCTATTTTAAATTGATTTCAATTTACTTTGAATTGATTTCAATTTACTTTGAACTGATTTCAATTTACTTTGAATTGATTTCAATTTACTTTGAATTGATTTCAATTTACTTTGAATTGATTTCAATTTACTTTGATTTGATTGCAATTTACTTTGAATTGATCGCAATTTACTTTCAATTGATTTCAATTTACTTTGAATTGATTTCAACTTATTTTCAATTGATTTCAATTTACTTTCAATTGATTTCAAATTACTTTGAATTGACATCAATTTATTTTGAATTGATTTCAATTTACTTTGAATTGATTTCAATTTACTTTCAATTGATTTCAAATTTATTTTAAATTGATTTCAATTTATATACTTTGAATTGATTTCAATTTACTTTGAATTGGTTTCAATTTACTTTGAATTGATTTCAATTTACTTTGAATTGATTTCAATTTACTTTGAATTGATTTCAATTTACTTTGAATTGATTGCAATTTACTTTCCATTGATTTCAATTTACTTTCAATTGATTTCAATTTACTTTGAATTGATTTCAAACTACTTTGAATTTACTTTCAATTGATTTCAATTTACTGCCAATTTACTTTCAATCGACATCCCATAGAAATCCAATAGTAGTCCCAAAGAAATATCATAGAAATACCATGGAAATCCCATAGGAATCTCACAGAAATCCCATAGAAAGATCATAGAAATAACATGGAATAGCATAAGAACCACAAAAGAAACCCCATGAGAATTCCAATAATAATCCCATAGAAATATCATAGAAACATCATGGAAATACCTTGGAAATCCCACAGGAATCCAATAGAAATTCCATAGGAATCCAATAGAAATACCACAGAAATCCCATAGAAATCCTCCAGAAATATCATAGAAACATCATGGAAACCCCATGGGAATTCCATAGAAATCCAGTAGTAATACCATAGAAATACCATAAAAGAAAAAAGTTTTAGCAAAGGAAAAGGTAAAGGGAATGTTTGAAAAAAAAACACACCAGGAAGCATCTGGACACAATAGTGTACCTTCCAAACAAACCACACTATTGTGTATCAGGGTTGCTCATGGACTACCCCCTTGAAAAATTGTTTGAGTGATGATTTTTAATTGGGTTTTAATAAGGCATCATATATTTTAGGAAACTGGTCATTTCTGAGAATTTCAAATGAAAGAAACTAAGAAAGTAATTAAGTAATTAAAAGAAAAAAACTTTAGCAAAGGAAACGGTAGAGGAAATGATTGAAAAAATCAAAAAATCATGACCTCAGGAAGCAGCAGGACACAATAGTGTACCCTCCAAACAAACCACACTATTGTGTATCAGGGTTGCTCATGGACTACCCCCTTGAAAAATTGTTTGAGTGATGATATTTAATTGAGTTTTAATAAGGCATCATATATTTTGGGAAACTGGGCATTTCTGAGAATTTCAAATGAAAGAAACTAAGAAAGTAATTAAGTAATTAAAAGAAAAAAACTTTAGCAAAGGAAAAGGTGAAGGAAATTATTGCAACAAAAAAACGAAATCACCTCAGGAAGCAGCAGGACACAATAGTGTACCTCCAAACAAACCACACTATTGTGTATCAGGGTTGCTCATGGACTACCCCCTTGAAAAATTGTTTGAGTGATGATTTTTAATTGGGTTTTAATAAGGCATCATATATTTTGGGAAACTGGGCGTTTCTGAGAATTTCAAATGAAAGAAACTAAGAAAATAATTAAGTAATTAAAAGAAAAAAACTTTAGCAAAGGAAAAGGTAAAGGAAATGATTGAAAAAATCAAAAAATCATGACCTCAGGAAGCAGCAGGACACAATAGTGTACCCTCCAAACAAACCACACTATTGTGTATCAGGGTTGCTCATGGACTACCCCCTTGAAAAATTGTTTGAGTGATGTTTTTAATTGGGTTTTTATAAGGCATCATATATTTTGGGAAACTGGGCATTTCTGAGAATTTCAAATGAAAGAAACTAAGAAAGTAATTAAGTAATTAAAATTAAAAAAACTTTAGCAAAGGAAAAGGTAAAGGAAATGATTGAAAAAAACAAAAAATCATGACCTCAGGAAGCAGCAGGACACAATAGTGTACCCTCCAAACAAACCACACTATTGTGTACCTGGATGTAATTTTCTGTGGAAGGCATTTGGAAAATGTCAATGGTGGAAAATAAACAGTAAAAGAAAAAAACTTAACAATGAAAAATTGAAAATAAAAAATGTTTGAAAAAACAAGACCAAGACACAATATTGTACCCCAGACAAGATCAAGACACAATAATGTATTTGACACAAATAAATATAATGTTTAAATTTGTAATTTGTCAAACAAATGAATGATAATCATTAATAATTTGTCAAAAAATTGAATGATAATGATTTATAATATTTATTATATTATTTGTTTTATTTGTTAAATTAAAAATTAAATGATAATTAATTAATTATCATAAACAAAAAATATAAAATAATTTAAAACAATTTAAAACTTAAAAACAAAAAATGAAAAAAACTTACACCAAAATCCTGTGGACACAAAACTGTACCCTCAAACATTTCCAAAGTACAGAATAATTTTGGAGTCTGTGGACACAATTGTGTATCCCCACACTAATCTGTATCCCACATTACTTTGGTAGGAATTCCCCTATTGATCATTAATCAATGATTGACTTCAAATACCAGCAGGTTCTGTGTGTTATTTATTGGATGTGAGGGGCAGGGGTGGGGGATAATGTTCTTCCAAAACTCCAATGCTCGCAATGCATTGTCCGTACCAGCGTGATCAAATTCTTTGCACGACTTTGCACTCCAAAAACAAACTACAGTCGCTGATGTTCAGAGCGCCTTCTATATAAGAAAGACTAAAGAGCACATGTGTTAAGAATGGATCCTGCGGCTCAATTTGACTCAACACGGGAAACCTATCAGGCCCCAGACATCGTAAGTATGGATTGACAACTGGTTGCTGGGGGCACAGGCCAAGCCAGTCCCACGATAGACTTGAAGGGATTGATTTAAAACAAATTTAAAACAAATTGAAACTGCAAAATCTTGATACTCGCTCAGTCCTCACACTGTCTTGGGACCCCAAAACCTCAAAACTTGGCAGACTTGATAGGCAGACGTTCTACTGCCATTCCAAAGTAATTACCACGGGGGAGTGATTTTCAAACAACTCCAACTCCAATTTTGTTAGACATACACTTCACATCACTGACAATAAAGACATCCTAATGCCTTCATACTCTCACAGTTATGGTCGTTGTTTTTTCGCGCGGGGGGGGGGGGCAGGGCGTGCCAAAAAAGGTGCTGGAACTTGGTCCTAGAACGACGTTTTGGATCACAGATTTCCCGTTCTGGGTCCAAATTGGCGATGTTTCATCAAAATTGTCCTTTTGAAGATCAAAACCATTCAAAACCAATCTATCCATCCACTATGATGATAGATTTTGCTGATGGTTTCGACCCATACTCAAGAAAGTCCTGATGACCTCATGATTTTGTCCATCATTTTGCAGTTGATTCTGCTGGGTTTCCTCATCACCCAGCTGTCCCCGGCCACTAAAGGCCCTGCCGTGCCTGTAGTTCTGGCTACGCTCCAGCCCCTTGCAGCCTGCAGTAAGCAATACGTAGGTTTCACAGTTTCGAAGCTGCAGTTTCTGTGGAACATGGATCGGTCTTGAACATCCAGGTGGATCCATCCAGTATTTTACGCCACTGATTTCAATCATGGCCAAGTGCCAATGGGGGTCAATGTGGGAGACAATAACAAGACGATTTGACGATTTGACAGAGAGTGTATCCTCTCAAGATCCCACAACTCAGCGAAAACGTGGGTGCAGAAAAAACACGTGCGACCCTGTACTGTACATGATTTTGCGACCACAAGTGCATTGTTTTGTCAATTAAAAAATGCATATCCATAATATATGACCAACACAAGGGTATGCTGTCCATTTTTTTGCAAACAGTCCCAAATCTCAAAAGCTGGGTATGCCATGGTATGCCATACAAGTTTCTGAATCAGTTCATGTTTTCATGTTAGGCATGCCCAATCAAAACATCAAACCACCCAAAGGCACAAGTTGTTGGTGTCGTTGCTCTGAATTCCATTTACATGTACGACATCATTTTTTCAAGCATAGTCATCGAATGAGTCCAGATGATGTGACCAAAAAAAGGTATGGTGCTGCGGAGATAGGAAACATATGAAAACATTGTTCCATTGGTTTTCTTGATTTTTACCTCTTATGAATCTTATGAATTGGTTTCTTTATTCTCAGGGATGATTCTTAACCTACCATTCAACTGCGATGCCCCCTGAACTTGTGGCCGTTTGGTCCATCCTTGGTTCAAAATCACCGAGTTCTTAGCTCGTAGATCCAAAGACCTCCCTGGTCGAAACGAGGCGGGATCAAACACCGTGGCCAACGGGGAAAATGTTGTTGCTGAATTTGCAGTATGGTGATTTACTATGATTTACTATGATTTACTACATGATTTATTACGATTTATGACTAGTTGGTGATTTCATTCTGTTTCTCCTAATTTGGGATGATGATCCCAACTGGCTGTAGACTATCACTTTTGCTGTGGCTGCTGAGGTGGCATTGTTCGCTTGCGGCAAACAGATCCGGTCATGAACACGAAACTTCTCGAGTCGGATTTCACTGGTTGATGAGCACTCTGAACGATCAGATTCATCGTTCCCCTTTGTTTTGAAGCATAAATTGAGACAGAAATCTGTGAACAGATGTGAAATTTGAAAATCATATTGCCAGCGGTGTGTGTTTTGTATGACCTTGATGGCTGATGGCCTTGATGACATAGTAATCCCATCCCCCCCCCCAAAAAAAAAACTCTCCCTTGTGTGGTCCCAAGGGTTTCTTGGGGACATTTAATGAATATTCATTCATGGGATGGGATTAAATATGACATATGATCACATGTTGAGTCAAATGTCCTCTCAGAATGTTGCTGAGTTTTTTGTCCCACTCAGTACGGCCACTAGATGCCACTAAAATCCTAATTCCCTTGGCTGGTTGGTGGTTTCAGATATATTATATTAATTTATATTATATATTTCTGATTTTCAACTCTATCAGGGAGGATGATCGTTTAACAATGCTAGGGGATTGATACTGGCTGCTACTACTGTACCAGATTGTTCTATTTTCCAAATTTCACCTGTAGATGTGCCGAACGTTTCCTGGGAGCTCTGCTTGTGATACATATGGCACCGCCAGCGGGTGACAGACCAATCCTGAGCGCCGGTCGACATGATTGGGCAATACGGCAAAGAGGAGTGTTTTAATCAACAGAAACGGATAAATGATGATAAATGAATATATATATATATAATATTATATTATATATATTTTATTATATATATATATTATAGCGAATTTCAACTGATGTCAACTAAGAAACAATATATGATGTCATGGGTATATCACGCCATACCACCGCAAGCCCACTCTAAGCTGTGTCAGGACATGACGAGCACGCAGGGGCCCATGTTCATTCCGCTCCCGCCTGGTCTTGCTGACCTCAGCCTCTCGGCTTTAACCCACCAGGGCTGCCTGGGAAAGGGCGCTGATAGAAGATCTACCCTACAGATCCCTACAGTATGATGGTATGTCATGTTATATCAAGTGGGTGGGGATCTGTTTTGTTTGTCATCCGGCTTGGGAGTTGGGATGTAAGAATAGTTCTTCTATTTGCATGAATTTGGGAGGTAGTTTATTACTACTTGTAGTATTTGGATGTATTTTGGATCATTGACTATCTTAAAGTTTCAGATACTTTCAGATTGATAGTCCTGAAATGTCCTGAAGCACTATTTATCCTGAAACGTTGTCAAGCCTTTTGTCCTTTTCAAAGGTAGCACATGTTTCACGACTTCCCTGTCATTGGATGGATTTTTGTTGCGGATCCAAGAACTCTTTCCTAGACCCAGGATGACCTAGGTTCTGATAGATATGATATGACATTATTATATATGATAATATATATATACACATAAGATATGATATATATATATATACACATAAGATATGATATATATATATACATATATGATACATAGGGATTCAAGATTCCCAAGCATTTCCCGGCCACGCACGTGGCTCACGTCCCCTGTTTTGCATAATGTGAATAATATCCTCAATCTTTATGGCTTGAACAGGCATGGTTACACGCATGTTTCATCGTTCGCCAATGCCCCAATGGTTCGGCCCAAATCATTGAGCTGAATTTGCGCCCGAACCTAGGAGCCTATCGCCTTGAAACGTGCAGCAATTCTCTTGAGCCGTACGACCTCAGGGCTGGAATTTTTCACGGCGGGCGTCCAAATCCCAGATTCAGATGCGGGCGTTTTTCATGGGGTAAGAACTGGTTCATGTTATGCTGTAGTTTCAAAAAAGATATGGATGATATGGTTCCCATTAGTTTCCCGATTTCCTATTTTCACTCAAAGATTCACTAGGGTCCAACCCTTTGGGTCTGACGTCGAATCCGCACCACGAAATGGCTCAGTAATACTTGATATTTCAGGGCGAAGGATCAGCGCTGGTCTCAATTTTTCCTATATTTGCAATCATTGTCAATCATAGAAATGGATAAAAATGGGATTATCCGCATTGACTTCCACTGTGAAACAGTGGGGTGGCTCAACTGTCCCCAGTGGTGTCACCAGCAGGTATACCTTCGTGCCGCCCCCTGGACTTCCTCCTCCTCCAGGCCAATCAAGCAAAACGTTTGGGATGTGAACGGGCAAGATTGGCAGATTGAAGATACCGGAGTATAATTATTAAAAAAAACTGATTTGTCAAGTACATGGGCTTCTCACCCAGCCATTGGGGATTTACTACACCTCCTGACTCAAGAACGAATTATTATTCTGTAAGGCGGGTAAGGCGAATGGCTTTGTCAGATAATCCCCTTGTCAAAATTGAGTTCTGTTAATCTGCAACTGGTTGGCTGCTTCAACTTGTTCCAAAACTATTGATGAAATCACGCCGGAGAGGCAACAACAATGGAGAACAATGCAATTCGACGACACAGGAACCCCTGATATTCATCAACTTGTGTTTATACTTTTGCTAGGTGTCTTCTTGTTTTCTGACTGATTGTTTCAACCCATCCTCAAAAAACAACGTCAATTGGCATCCTGGTCCTAGACAGTATCGAAAATGTGAACATACTCATAACCACAAGATCGGTTTATTGATACTACATGATTCAGCTTAGATCTGTCTTAAAATATTTAAGTGTTCTTCCTCCAGCAAAATGATAACATGAAAACATGCATATATATATATATTTACAGAATTTTATAGACTCCACTAAAACACAAGAAACAAAACATTAAATAAACTACTACACGGGACCAGTCGGTTTACTCTAATATGATCAGTTGTTTGAATTTTCACGTTTGATGATCAACACCCATTTGCTGTTGACATTTATCATCATTTCTCACAGCCTGGTCAGCACATAATAGCAGCCCCAAATTGATAGAACAGTTGGAAAACTGGAAGTGATGGGGGTAAACACTATCGATATACAAAAGTCCGGAGACACTGCAAAAGCTTTTCAGAATCTGGAGGCTCGAAACCCTGCTACTTTGACATGATTGTAATGACCATTGATTTTTTTGCAGTGTTGGACAAAATAGCATTCAGAGCATTGCAATACATCTACCCCAGCAAGGCGATCTTCACACCCATTTATCACTTTGGTTTCAAAACTTGGTACCCCAAAAAACTAAATTTTAGGATTGGAATTGACAAAGGTCAATGTATTTCTGCCGTTTCCTATCAATGTATAGTGAGTTTGTAAGAATATGATTGGCGTTCTTTGGGGATCTCATATCTTTTATGGTCAATCGTGACATGTTAACATATATAGTATATATATATATAACTACATGCATATGTATGCAATCGTATGCATATATCATATACAAGATGTTACTTTAACTACCCAACATTCATTGCGCATGGTTGAAAATGCCCCATCATCTAAGCTGGATTTGCTGAGTCGATAGTGTCCCCCTTATTCAGCCATCGATGTTCGTTATGATTATCAGTGTTGATCATTATTAGTTGTCATTATGATTATTACCATTATGATATTATGATATTATGATCATTATTGTTGTTTATTGTTTGTTGTTTGTTGTTTGTTGTTTGTGGTTTGTGTTTGTTGTTGTTGTTGTTGTTGTTGTTGTTGTTGTTGTTTTTCAATACTATCATGATTAATTATTAATGAGTACTATTATCACTATCACTATCAATAACATTGTGGATGATTCTCATCCTTTATGCATTATCATATTATTATTGATCACTAATAATATAATTAATATAATCATAATTCAGAACTGTTATTATTCTGTATTTATCTGATTGGTGGTTTGGAACATTTTTTATTTTTCCATTTGTTGGGAAGAATCATCCCAACTGACTAATATTTTTCAGAGGGGTTGAAACCACCAACCAGTTATGTTATCAGCATATTCCCCCCTCCATCAGCGTTGCGTTGTCGTCGCCCGCCAGGAAAGTGCCTCCGAGATCTTCTCCAGGACTTGGTGACCGAGCCGGCAGGGGGTCTGAGTTGTTGGCTTCGAGATTTTACTGGTTTGATGGGTATAAAAGGGATAGGAAAGCTATGGAAAGCTCTAAAAGTGATGGGGATATATAGGGGATTATAGGGGATATATATATATATATAATATATACATATATATATATACACTGGGATTGGTATCATGGGATTGATAGCTATGATATTTGGGTGTGTCTGAAAATGAGGGAATCAACTCTCAAAATAGCAAGTTTTGGGGGAACATGATGATGCATTCACCCACATTTTTGGTGGATACCATATTTTCAGACAAACCTAGACGCATAACCTCGACTTGGCCGAAATTCCCAGAAAACAGCTTATCTGGAACCAAAGCATAGTTAACATGATGCTTGATTTTGTTGCGCATTGCTCTTGGGAATTACTGTATGCCACACTGACGCCGCTCCTGAATCCTGTTGGTGCACCTAGATCTTCTTTTGATTGCTTTGAGCCGTTGACTCTTGCCAAGATGTGTCAATGGGGCATACTCCCAGAATTGCCATTGAAGGGGGAATGGTTTACGATTGAATATTGATTGGGATTTGATTGGGTAATATTGGGTATGTATTTACAATGATTTACAGTACATTCCCGGATGCTTAAACTGTGTAAAACCCGTATGTTTGATGGTACTCCATCGTGGCCTCACTGCCGAGAGTCAACTCTCCTGAGGCTATGATCGAGGTCGAAGGCCGGGGTTCGTCACCATAGGTTTCAATATGGTTCAAGGAATTCCACAAGGAAATAACATATATATGTATACGATATAACTATGTCAAACAGTTGTTTTTTTGTAGTAACAAAACATGAGAAATGGGGGTGAAAATCCATTGCTATTTGAAAGTACTAGAGAGTGAAGATATAGGGTCAGGCCAGAGAAGTTGAGGACTAAGATTGAGAAGATGTCAAGGCAAGCTGTTTTGAGGCAGTACAACAGCTGGCAGGTTTCTAACCACAAGTCCCGGGATCTTAGATCCTGATCTCACTCTGCTCAGAATGGTAGCTTGTTGGTTGATGATTTTCTTTTTGTTTGGAGGTTTATATGTCTGTAAAAATGACCAGACTGGTGGTTTCACCGCTTTTTTGTGGGATGATGACCAGACAGTTCAACTGGCGCAGGTTTTTCCAAGGAGAACTTGGCAAGATGGCATCCCGAATCCGTTGGTACCAGGCAGCTCTTGTGGTGCACAGCTTATTCATTGACCATGGATATATCATAAAGATTTGACCCACAATAATTGGGGGTAAATATGGAGCATTTAACAATACTTCTATCCGTCCCCAAAAAGATAGAAAAGCGTTTCCAGGAGGTTATAAATTATATTTAATACATATGTCCAGGTTTTTCCACTATTCTATCTATTAGGGGGTTGCTATAACATAAATAGCTCTCAAATAGAGGGAATTAAGCATGAATAAATGAAGATTTGATCGGAACAAGGCCTTTGGGCATAGCTCTTATGGCTGAGTTTGTTTTGTTCCGCTGAGCTAGGGCAGGGATGAATATCATCCCACTGTGACAGACATGTGTATAGTGGTATAACTATATACATATGTGTTTGTGTGTGGGTCTATCCATACACATCTACATCATCTCATCTATAATATATATATATATATATAGCATATATATATACACATATATATATATATACATGCATACCTATACATCCTGTATACGCCAACGCTGGAAATCCCATTTGCCCCCGCACACGTTCGGCAAAGCCAGTCCTCAAAAGAAAACTTCAGGTGTTCAACCGACGAGCCAGCCACGCCTCCGGTGCCATGCCGGGGTTGCCACCGGAGTTTACTTCGGGGTTGCAGTTGTGTTGATAAAACATGATAAAACATGATAAAATTTCATAAGTTGGGATATAAGCCCTACAACTATGGTCATGTTATATATCCGCTAATGACTGGAACATACTGGAACAACATAAGTAGGTTCGCCATGAACAGTGGACAAAAACTGAGTCCTGTTTTCGTCCGTTACCAGCAGCAAATGTGAGGATATGAACAAATATATTACTGCAGATCATATGTTATTTTATTTATAATCTATTATATGAAATTACATTATACGTATTGTATTATATTATATTATATTATATTATATTATATTATACGTATTATATTATAATATACGTATTATATTGTATTATATTGTATTACATTATATTATATTGTATTATATTATATTATAGTATACGTATTATATTATATTTTATTATATTATATTATATAGTATATTATATTATATAGTATATTATATTATATATCATATAGTATATATTACATTATATATTATATATTATATATTATATTTTAAAAATTATACCTTATATTATATATATTATATCTTATTTTTTATATATTACATGTTATATATATATATATTATATTATATTATATATTATATATTTTATATATTATATATTTTGAAATTTATATTACATATTATATTATATATAATTTTATTGTAATATATATTATATATATACATTATTTTATATTACATTATGTTATACTATATGATATTATATATAATATAGTTTATATTTTATATTATATATTAAATATTAGATATTATATACTATATTATATATTATCTATTGCATATTATATTGTATCATGTTACATTTATATTATACTATATGACATTATATTGTATTATTATATATATATATATATATTATATATTTTATATAATATCTATAATGTACAATATATATATATAATGTATATATATATATTATATATAATGTATATATAATATACATTATATACTATATGTATATATATATTACGTGTGTATATGTATAATTATACATATATACATTACAGTAAATAATATTTATAAGATTTTATATATGCGTTTTTGTTTGCAAAGGGGGTATAACCGGCAAGAGAATGTATCTAGATCAAGAGGCAAAGCAACAAGAGCAGCTTCCCCGTCGAACAATTGACAAAACTGGTTTTGGAATATGAATCTCTGGGTGGAAGTAGTGTCTTTTAGTGGTTACATTTATTTGTTCAGGGTGTACTGTTTCATTTATATAGTCTGTCTACCTGATCACACCGTGAAGAGGATGATGATCCTTTGAGGAAGTTGCAATAGCATGGATTGTTGTGCAACAAAAATGTGGGACTTTTCCCAACAGACATGGTGAAACCGGAAGATACTGTAAACCAGAAAACATGGAGAAAAAATCCAAAGCTTTTTGGCAGTGTGAATTGATTTCAATTTACTTTGAATTGATTTCAATTTACTTTCAATTGATTTCAAATTTACTTTAAATTGATTTCAATTTATATACTTTGAATTGATTTCAATTTACTTTGAATTGGTTTCAATTTACTTTGAATTGATTTCAATTTACTTTGAATTGATTTCAATTTACTTTGAATTGATTTCAATTTACTTTGAATTGATTGCAATTTACTTTCCATTGATTTCAATTTACTTTCAATTTACTTTCAATTGATTTCAATTTACTTTGAATTGATTTCAAACTACTTTGAATTTACTTTCAATTGATTTCAATTTACTGCCAATTTACTTTCAATCGACATCCCATAGAAATCCAATAGTAGTCCCAAAGAAATATCATAGAAATACCATGGAAATCCCATAGGAATCTCACAGAAATCCCATAGAAAGATCATAGAAATAACATGGAATAGCATAAGAACCACAAAAGAAACCCCATGAGAATTCCAATAATAATCCCATAGAAATATCATAGAAACATCATGGAAATACCTTGGAAATCCCACAGGAATCCAATAGAAATTCCATAGGAATCCAATAGAAATACCACAGAAATCCCATAGAAATCCTCCAGAAATATCATAGAAACATCATGGAAACCCCATGGGAATTCCATAGAAATCCAGTAGTAATACCATAGAAATACCATAAAAGAAAAAAGTTTTAGCAAAGGAAAAGGTAAAGGGAATGTTTGAAAAAAAAACACACCAGGAAGCATCTGGACACAATAGTGTACCTTCCAAACAAACCACACTATTGTGTATCAGGGTTGCTCATGGACTACCCCCTTGAAAAATTGTTTGAGTGATGATTTTTAATTGGGTTTTAATAAGGCATCATATATTTTAGGAAACTGGTCATTTCTGAGAATTTCAAATGAAAGAAACTAAGAAAGTAATTAAGTAATTAAAAGAAAAAAACTTTAGCAAAGGAAACGGTAGAGGAAATGATTGAAAAAATCAAAAAATCATGACCTCAGGAAGCAGCAGGACACAATAGTGTACCCTCCAAACAAACCACACTATTGTGTATCAGGGTTGCTCATGGACTACCCCCTTGAAAAATTGTTTGAGTGATGATATTTAATTGGGTTTTAATAAGGCATCATATATTTTGGGAAACTGGGCATTTCTGAGAATTTCAAATGAAAGAAACTAAGAAAGTAATTAAGTAATTAAAAGAAAAAAACTTTAGCAAAGGAAAAGGTGAAGGAAATTATTGCAACAAAAAAACGAAATCACCTCAGGAAGCAGCAGGACACAATAGTGTACCTCCAAACAAACCACACTATTGTGTATCAGGGTTGCTCATGGACTACCCCCTTGAAAAATTGTTTGAGTGATGATTTTTAATTGGGTTTTAATAAGGCATCATATATTTTGGGAAACTGGGCGTTTCTGAGAATTTCAAATGAAAGAAACTAAGAAAATAATTAAGTAATTAAAAGAAAAAAACTTTAGCAAAGGAAAAGGTAAAGGAAATGATTGAAAAAATCAAAAAATCATGACCTCAGGAAGCAGCAGGACACAATAGTGTACCCTCCAAACAAACCACACTATTGTGTATCAGGGTTGCTCATGGACTACCCCCTTGAAAAATTGTTTGAGTGATGTTTTTAATTGGGTTTTTATAAGGCATCATATATTTTGGGAAACTGGGCATTTCTGAGAATTTCAAATGAAAGAAACTAAGAAAGTAATTAAGTAATTAAAATTAAAAAAACTTTAGCAAAGGAAAAGGTAAAGGAAATGATTGAAAAAAACAAAAAATCATGACCTCAGGAAGCAGCAGGACACAATAGTGTACCCTCCAAACAAACCACACTATTGTGTACCTGGATGTAATTTTCTGAGGAAGGCATTTGGAAAATGTCAATGGTGGAAAATAAACAGTAAAAGAAAAAAACTTAAAAACAATGAAAAATTGAAAATAAAAAATGTTTGAAAAAACAAGACCAAGACACAATATTGTACCCCAGACAAGATCAAGACACAATAATGTATTTGACACAAATAAATATAATGTTTAAATTTGTAATTTGTCAAACAAATGAATGATAATCATTAATAATTTGTCAAAAAATTGAATGATAATGATTTATAATATTTATTATATTATTTGTTTTATTTGTTAAATTAAAAATTAAATGATAATTAATTAATTATCATAAACAAAAAAATATAAAATAATTTAAAACAATTTAAAACTTAAACAAAAAAATGAAAAAAACTTACACCAAAATCCTGTGGACACAAAACTGTACCCTCAAACATTTCCAAAGTACAGAATAATTTTGGAGTCTGTGGACACAATTGTGTATCCCCACACTAATCTGTATCCCACATTACTTTGGTAGGAATTCCCCTATTGATCATTAATCAATGATTGACTTCAAATACCAGCAGGTTCTGTGTGTTATTTATTGGATGTGAGGGGCAGGGGTGGGGGATAATGTTCTTCCAAAACTCCAATGCTCGCAATGCATTGTCCGTACCAGCGTGATCAAATTCTTTGCACGACTTTGCACTCCAAAAACAAACTACAGTCGCTGATGTTCAGAGCGCCTTCTATATAAGAAAGACTAAAGAGCACATGTGTTAAGAATGGATCCTGCGGCTCAATTTGACTCAACACGGGAAACCTATCAGGCCCCAGACATCGTAAGTATGGATTGACAACTGGTTGCTGGGGGCACAGGCCAAGCCAGTCCCACGATAGACTTGAAGGGATTGATTTAAAACAAATTTAAAACAAATTGAAACTGCAAAATCTTGATACTCGCTCAGTCCTCACACTGTCTTGGGACCCCAAAACCTCAAAACTTGGCAGACTTGATAGGCAGACGTTCTACTGCCATTCCAAAGTAATTACCACGGGGGAGTGATTTTCAAACAACTCCAACTCCAATTTTGTTAGACATACACTTCACATCACTGACAATAAAGACATCCTAATGCCTTCATACTCTCACAGTTATGGTCGTTGTTTTTTCGCGCGGGGGGGGGGGGCAGGGCGTGCCAAAAAAGGTGCTGGAACTTGGTCCTAGAACGACGTTTTGGATCACAGATTTCCCGTTCTGGGTCCAAATTGGCGATGTTTCATCAAAATTGTCCTTTTGAAGATCAAAACCATTCAAAACCAATCTATCCATCCACTATGATGATAGATTTTGCTGATGGTTTCGACCCATACTCAAGAAAGTCCTGATGACCTCATGATTTTGTCCATCATTTTGCAGTTGATTCTGCTGGGTTTCCTCATCACCCAGCTGTCCCCGGCCACTAAAGGCCCTGCCGTGCCTGTAGTTCTGGCTACGCTCCAGCCCCTTGCAGCCTGCAGTAAGCAATACGTAGGTTTCACAGTTTCGAAGCTGCAGTTTCTGTGGAACATGGATCGGTCTTGAACATCCAGGTGGATCCATCCAGTATTTTACGCCACTGATTTCAATCATGGCCAAGTGCCAATGGGGGTCAATGTGGGAGACAATAACAAGACGATTTGACGATTTGACAGAGAGTGTATCCTCTCAAGATCCCACAACTCAGCGAAAACGTGGGTGCAGAAAAAACACGTGCGACCCTGTACTGTACATGATTTTGCGACCACAAGTGCATTGTTTTGTCAATTAAAAAATGCATATCCATAATATATGACCAACACAAGGGTATGCTGTCCATTTTTTTGCAAACAGTCCCAAATCTCAAAAGCTGGGTATGCCATGGTATGCCATACAAGTTTCTGAATCAGTTCATGTTTTCATGTTAGGCATGCCCAATCAAAACATCAAACCACCCAAAGGCACAAGTTGTTGGTGTCGTTGCTCTGAATTCCATTTACATGTACGACATCATTTTTTCAAGCATAGTCATCGAATGAGTCCAGATGATGTGACCAAAAAAAGGTATGGTGCTGCGGAGATAGGAAACATATGAAAACATTGTTCCATTGGTTTTCTTGATTTTTACCTCTTATGAATCTTATGAATTGGTTTCTTTATTCTCAGGGATGATTCTTAACCTACCATTCAACTGCGATGCCCCCTGAACTTGTGGCCGTTTGGTCCATCCTTGGTTCAAAATCACCGAGTTCTTAGCTCGTAGATCCAAAGACCTCCCTGGTCGAAACGAGGCGGGATCAAACACCGTGGCCAACGGGGAAAATGTTGTTGCTGAATTTGCAGTATGGTGATTTACTATGATTTACTATGATTTACTACATGATTTATTACGATTTATGACTAGTTGGTGATTTCATTCTGTTTCTCCTAATTTGGGATGATGATCCCAACTGGCTGTAGACTATCACTTTTGCTGTGGCTGCTGAGGTGGCATTGTTCGCTTGCGGCAAACAGATCCGGTCATGAACACGAAACTTCTCGAGTCGGATTTCACTGGTTGATGAGCACTCTGAACGATCAGATTCATCGTTCCCCTTTGTTTTGAAGCATAAATTGAGACAGAAATCTGTGAACAGATGTGAAATTTGAAAATCATATTGCCAGCGGTGTGTGTTTTGTATGACCTTGATGGCTGATGGCCTTGATGACATAGTAATCCCATCCCCCCCCCAAAAAAAAAACTCCCCCTTGTGTGGTCCCAAGGGTTTCTTGGGGACATTTAATGAATATTCATTCATGGGATGGGATTAAATATGACATATGATCACATGTTGAGTCAAATGTCCTCTCAGAATGTTGCTGAGTTTTTTGTCCCACTCAGTACGGCCACTAGATGCCACTAAAATCCTAATTCCCTTGGCTGGTTGGTGGTTTCAGATATATTATATTAATTTATATTATATATTTCTGATTTTCAACTCTATCAGGGAGGATGATCGTTTAACAATGCTAGGGGATTGATACTGGCTGCTACTACTGTACCAGATTGTTCTATTTTCCAAATTTCACCTGTAGATGTGCCGAACGTTTCCTGGGAGCTCTGCTTGTGATACATATGGCACCGCCAGCGGGTGACAGACCAATCCTGAGCGCCGGTCGACATGATTGGGCAATACGGCAAAGAGGAGTGTTTTAATCAACAGAAACGGATAAATGATGATAAATGAATATATATATATAATATTATATTATATATATTTTATTATATATATATATATTATAGCGAATTTCAACTGATGTCAACTAAGAAACAATATATGATGTCATGGGTATATCACGCCATACCACCGCAAGCCCACTCTAAGCTGTGTCAGGACATGACGAGCACGCAGGGGCCCATGTTCATTCCGCTCCCGCCTGGTCTTGCTGACCTCAGCCTCTCGGCTTTAACCCACCAGGGCTGCCTGGGAAAGGGCGCTGATAGAAGATCTACCCTACAGATCCCTACAGTATGATGGTATGTCATGTTATATCAAGTGGGTGGGGATCTGTTTTGTTTGTCATCCGGCTTGGGAGTTGGGATGTAAGAATAGTTCTTCTATTCGCATGAATTTGGGAGGTAGTTTATTACTACTTGTAGTATTTGGATGTATTTTGGATCATTGACTATCTTAAAGTTTCAGATACTTTCAGATTGATAGTCCTGAAATGTCCTGAAGCACTATTTATCCTGAAACGTTGTCAAGCCTTTTGTCCTTTTCAAAGGTAGCACATGTTTCACGACTTCCCTGTCATTGGATGGATTTTTGTTGCGGATCCAAGAACTCTTTCCTAGACCCAGGATGACCTAGGTTCTGATAGATATGATATGACATTATTATATATGATAATATATATATACACATAAGATATGATATATATATATATACACATAAGATATGATATATATATATACATATATGATACATAGGGATTCAAGATTCCCAAGCATTTCCCGGCCACGCACGTGGCTCACGTCCCCTGTTTTGCATAATGTGAATAATATCCTCAATCTTTATGGCTTGAACAGGCATGGTTACACGCATGTTTCATCGTTCGCCAATGCCCCAATGGTTCGGCCCAAATCATTGAGCTGAATTTGCGCCCGAACCTAGGAGCCTATCGCCTTGAAACGTGCAGCAATTCTCTTGAGCCGTACGACCTCAGGGCTGGAATTTTTCACGGCGGGCGTCCAAATCCCAGATTCAGATGCGGGCGTTTTTCATGGGGTAAGAACTGGTTCATGTTATGCTGTAGTTTCAAAAAAGATATGGATGATATGGTTCCCATTAGTTTCCCGATTTCCTATTTTCACTCAAAGATTCACTAGGGTCCAACCCTTTGGGTCTGACGTCGAATCCGCACCACGAAATGGCTCAGTAATACTTGATATTTCAGGGCGAAGGATCAGCGCTGGTCTCAATTTTTCCTATATTTGCAATCATTGTCAATCATAGAAATGGATAAAAATGGGATTATCCGCATTGACTTCCACTGTGAAACAGTGGGGTGGCTCAACTGTCCCCAGTGGTGTCACCAGCAGGTATACCTTCGTGCCGCCCCCTGGACTTCCTCCTCCTCCAGGCCAATCAAGCAAAACGTTTGGGATGTGAACGGGCAAGATTGGCAGATTGAAGATACCGGAGTATAATTATTAAAAAAAACTGATTTGTCAAGTACATGGGCTTCTCACCCAGCCATTGGGGATTTACTACACCTCCTGACTCAAGAACGAATTATTATTCTGTAAGGCGGGTAAGGCGAATGGCTTTGTCAGATAATCCCCTTGTCAAAATTGAGTTCTGTTAATCTGCAACTGGTTGGCTGCTTCAACTTGTTCCAAAACTATTGATGAAATCACGCCGGAGAGGCAACAACAATGGAGAACAATGCAATTCGACGACACAGGAACCCCTGATATTCATCAACTTGTGTTTATACTTTTGCTAGGTGTCTTCTTGTTTTCTGACTGATTGTTTCAACCCATCCTCAAAAAACAACGTCAATTGGCATCCTGGTCCTAGACAGTATCGAAAATGTGAACATACTCATAACCACAAGATCGGTTTATTGATACTACATGATTCAGCTTAGATCTGTCTTAAAATATTTAAGTGTTCTTCCTCCAGCAAAATGATAACATGAAAACATGCATATATATATATATTTACAGAATTTTATAGACTCCACTAAAACACAAGAAACAAAACATTAAATAAACTACTACACGGGACCAGTCGGTTTACTCTAATATGATCAGTTGTTTGAATTTTCACGTTTGATGATCAACACCCATTTGCTGTTGACATTTATCATCATTTCTCACAGCCTGGTCAGCACATAATAGCAGCCCCAAATTGATAGAACAGTTGGAAAACTGGAAGTGATGGGGGTAAACACTATCGATATACAAAAGTCCGGAGACACTGCAAAAGCTTTTCAGAATCTGGAGGCTCGAAACCCTGCTACTTTGACATGATTGTAATGACCATTGATTTTTTTGCAGTGTTGGACAAAATAGCATTCAGAGCATTGCAATACATCTACCCCAGCAAGGCGATCTTCACACCCATTTATCACTTTGGTTTCAAAACTTGGTACCCCAAAAAACTAAATTTTAGGATTGGAATTGACAAAGGTCAATGTATTTCTGCCGTTTCCTATCAATGTATAGTGAGTTTGTAAGAATATGATTGGCGTTCTTTGGGGATCTCATATCTTTTATGGTCAATCGTGACATGTTAACATATATAGTATATATATATATAACTACATGCATATGTATGCAATCGTATGCATATATCATATACAAGATGTTACTTTAACTACCCAACATTCATTGCGCATGGTTGAAAATGCCCCATCATCTAAGCTGGATTTGCTGAGTCGATAGTGTCCCCCTTATTCAGCCATCGATGTTCGTTATGATTATCAGTGTTGATCATTATTAGTTGTCATTATGATTATTATCATTATGATATTATGATATTATGATCATTATTGTTGTTTATTGTTTGTTGTTTGTTGTTTGTTGTTTGTGGTTTGTGTTTGTTGTTGTTGTTGTTGTTGTTGTTGTTGTTGTTGTTTTTCAATACTATCATGATTAATTATTAATGAGTACTATTATCACTATCACTATCAATAACATTGTGGATGATTCTCATCCTTTATGCATTATCATATTATTATTGATCACTAATAATATAATTAATATAATCATAATTCAGAACTGTTATTATTCTGTATTTATCTGATTGGTGGTTTGGAACATTTTTTATTTTTCCATTTGTTGGGAAGAATCATCCCAACTGACTAATATTTTTCAGAGGGGTTGAAACCACCAACCAGTTATGTTATCAGCATATTCCCCCCTCCATCAGCGTTGCGTTGTCGTCGCCCGCCAGGAAAGTGCCTCCGAGATCTTCTCCAGGACTTGGTGACCGAGCCGGCAGGGGGTCTGAGTTGTTGGCTTCGAGATTTTACTGGTTTGATGGGTATAAAAGGGATAGGAAAGCTATGGAAAGCTCTAAAAGTGATGGGGATATATAGGGGATTATAGGGGATATATATATATATAATATATACATATATATATATATACACTGGGATTGGTATCATGGGATTGATAGCTATGATATTTGGGTGTGTCTGAAAATGAGGGAATCAACTCTCAAAATAGCAAGTTTTGGGGGAACATGATGATGCATTCACCCACATTTTTGGTGGATACCATATTTTCAGACAAACCTAGACGCATAACCTCGACTTGGCCGAAATTCCCAGAAAACAGCTTATCTGGAACCAAAGCATAGTTAACATGATGCTTGATTTTGTTGCGCATTGCTCTTGGGAATTACTGTATGCCACACTGACGCCGCTCCTGAATCCTGTTGGTGCACCTAGATCTTCTTTTGATTGCTTTGAGCCGTTGACTCTTGCCAAGATGTGTCAATGGGGCATACTCCCAGAATTGCCATTGAAGGGGGAATGGTTTACGATTGAATATTGATTGGGATTTGATTGGGTAATATTGGGTATGTATTTACAATGATTTACAGTACATTCCCGGATGCTTAAACTGTGTAAAACCCGTATGTTTGATGGTACTCCATCGTGGCCTCACTGCCGAGAGTCAACTCTCCTGAGGCTATGATCGAGGTCGAAGGCCGGGGTTCGTCACCATAGGTTTCAATATGGTTCAAGGAATTCCACAAGGAAATAACATATATATGTATACGATATAACTATGTCAAACAGTTGTTTTTTTGTAGTAACAAAACATGAGAAATGGGGGTGAAAATCCATTGCTATTTGAAAGTACTAGAGAGTGAAGATATAGGGTCAGGCCAGAGAAGTTGAGGACTAAGATTGAGAAGATGTCAAGGCAAGCTGTTTTGAGGCAGTACAACAGCTGGCAGGTTTCTAACCACAAGTCCCGGGATCTTAGATCCTGATCTCACTCTGCTCAGAATGGTAGCTTGTTGGTTGATGATTTTCTTTTTGTTTGGAGGTTTATATGTCTGTAAAAATGACCAGACTGGTGGTTTCACCGCTTTTTTGTGGGATGATGACCAGACAGTTCAACTGGCGCAGGTTTTTCCAAGGAGAACTTGGCAAGATGGCATCCCGAATCCGTTGGTACCAGGCAGCTCTTGTGGTGCACAGCTTATTCATTGACCATGGATATATCATAAAGATTTGACCCACAATAATTGGGGGTAAATATGGAGCATTTAACAATACTTCTATCCGTCCCCAAAAAGATAGAAAAGCGTTTCCAGGAGGTTATAAATTATATTTAATACATATGTCCAGGTTTTTCCACTATTCTATCTATTAGGGGGTTGCTATAACATAAATAGCTCTCAAATAGAGGGAATTAAGCATGAATAAATGAAGATTTGATCGGAACAAGGCCTTTGGGCATAGCTCTTATGGCTGAGTTTGTTTTGTTCCGCTGAGCTAGGGCAGGGATGAATATCATCCCACTGTGACAGACATGTGTATAGTGGTATAACTATATACATATGTGTTTGTGTGTGGGTCTATCCATACACATCTACATCATCTCATCTATAATATATATATATATAGCATATATATATACATATATATATATATACATGCATACCTATACATCCTGTATACGCCAACGCTGGAAATCCCATTTGCCCCCGCACACGTTCGGCAAAGCCAGTCCTCAAAAGAAAACTTCAGGTGTTCAACCGACGAGCCAGCCACGCCTCCGGTGCCATGCCGGGGTTGCCACCGGAGTTTACTTCGGGGTTGCAGTTGTGTTGATAAAACATGATAAAACATGATAAAATTTCATAAGTTGGGATATAAGCCCTACAACTATGGTCATGTTATATATCCGCTAATGACTGGAACATACTGGAACAACATAAGTAGGTTCGCCATGAACAGTGGACAAAAACTGAGTCCTGTTTTCGTCCGTTACCAGCAGCAAATGTGAGGATATGAACAAATATATTACTGCAGATCATATGTTATTTTATTTATAATCTATTATATGAAATTACATTATACGTATTGTATTATATTATATTATATTATATTATATTATATTATACGTATTATATTATAATATACGTATTATATTGTATTATATTGTATTACATTATATTATATTGTATTATATTATATTATAGTATACGTATTATATTATATTTTATTATATTATATTATATAGTATATTATATTATATAGTATATTATATTATATATCATATAGTATATATTACATTATATATTATATATTATATATTATATTTTAAAAATTATACCTTATATTATATATATTATATCTTATTTTTTATATATTACATGTTATATATATATTATATATTATATATTATATTATATATTATATATTTTATATATTATATATTTTGAAATTTATATTACATATTATATTATATATATATAATTTTATTGTAATATATATTATATATATACATTATTTTATATTACATTATGTTATACTATATGATATTATATATAATATAGTTTATATTTTATATTATATATTAAATATTAGATATTATATACTATATTATATATTATCTATTGCATATTATATTGTATCATGTTACATTTATATTATACTATATGACATTATATTGTATTATTATATATATATATTATATTTTATATAATATCTATAATGTACAATATATATATATATAATGTATATATATATTATATATAATGTATATATAATATACATTATATACTATATGTATATATATATATATTACGTGTGTATATGTATAATTATACATATATACATTCCAGTAAATAATATTTATAAGATTTTATATATGCGTTTTTGTTTGCAAAGGGGGTATAACCGGCAAGAGAATGTATCTAGATCAAGAGGCAAAGCAACAAGAGCAGCTTCCCCGTCGAACAATTGACAAAACTGGTTTTGGAATATGAATCTCTGGGTGGAAGTAGTGTCTTTTAGTGGTTACATTTATTTGTTCAGGGTGTACTGTTTCATTTATATAGTCTGTCTACCTGATCACACCGTGAAGAGGATGATGATCCTTTGAGGAAGTTGCAATAGCATGGATTGTTGTGCAACAAAAATGTGGGACTTTTCCCAACAGACATGGTGAAACCGGAAGATACTGTAAACCAGAAAACATGGAGAAAAAATCCAAAGCTTTTTGGCAGTGACTCCATCAGCCTGAAGCTGGGCTTGGGGCAGATTCAAGATCTCCCCCCCTTTTGAAAACTATGCTAAAATGGCCCTCCATTTTCAGAATCCACTACTATCTCCCCAGTGGAATCAAGGTCCACAGTAGCAAGGCTAAGTCCGTAGCCAGGATTCAACTTCAATGCACTTGAGCTGTTTTTCAATGTCGGAGATCTACCAAAATCTCTAGAAACAAGGAGCTATTATTAGTTGACCACCATCACAACTCCTGGAAAGATTCTCAAAACTCCAAGTGTGCCAAAAAGAAAAGAGGACTACCTTCCAGGAATCAGAATCAAACATCCTCATATCTATGTCCATCATACATATATATATATATATATTATATACACATTACATATATCAACTTGATTTCTAGATGTTTTTTCATTGTACAACATCCATTGGAATTCCGCCAGGCAGCACGTGCAGAAGACCTGGATGGGGATTGGTCCATTGCCACGAGCGCAAAAACCGCCCAAGCGTCGCAGATCCCAGGGAAGTGGGTTTTCCATTGATCCCTGAAAGCTGATACCTTTCAATTGGAGGAAAATTGAAAGGAATCTACCATATAGATGTACATACATGTTATATATATATATACATATTATATATATATATATGTATACATATGTATACATATTATATATACATACTTATTATATATTTATATATATTCAATATATATATATACTTATTATATATTTTCATATTATATACATATATATATATATCCATAGGATTTTCTTGAAGCTTGTAGTAAAAGGGCCCCAGATGTCACATGATCTCTGGAGATTTGTTCCGTCACAGTGTGTGTGTTTTGCACATGTCCAGTGCATTGATATTTCTGATCCATGGGGATCCGTTCATGGGGATTTTCTGGGGATTTTAATGGGATTTTATAAACCATACTATAGTGATTTTTCATGGGATTATCATGGGAATATATGGGAATCATGGGAATATGACATCTGAAAGATGATAACCCTATAGAGTCTCATAGATATACATAAAACGGATTAGGGCCTAAGGTGGAAATACTGTATATGAATTCTACATAATTCTACATGAATGTAGACATCGCGGTCGCGTGTGAATTGTAGAGCCCCGAAAAAAAGTGTTCATCCAGAAGTTGAACCTACCCACTGAGGACGCAGACATTTGAGGATGAGGCTGGCCCTCTGGTAATTTGACATGGTTTGCTGGAAAAACCCAACGTCTACTGGGAACACATGGTACCACTGGTCAGAAAGATTGTGGATCTTATGCCCATTAGTACAATATGACAAACAGGGGATGCACATTTTTTTTGTGGGCATAGCAGGAAGTGTAGATGGCCAAAAAATATTGAATCCACCAATTTCATGAGCGTACTTCAGGTAGGTGAGACGTTTGAAATTTCACAGACTGAGTCAAAGCATGCAAATGCATCCATGTTAGAAGATGTGTTGTGGTGCATATGCGCAAAATGGGTTGACTTGATGTCATATGATTCTATACGACATATGTGACATATGTAAACGTATGATTCAATGATGATGTTTACATGTGCATCGTAGCAACCAATGTAAAGATGATCACGAAGCCAGACGTCTCATGTGCTCACCCAGCTAATTGGCAACATGTTTGGAGCCATTTTCCTCGATAAGTCCAAGCTTTCTGCGGGTAATATTTCAAAAGAACTTCATGCGACAGTAACTGTCCAAAATCTGTGAAAGCCAAAGTCATTTGGCTGGACATGCTTAGAATCGAGCGGAGAAAAGAACGGGTCTGAAGCTTTGTGAAGGATCATTCGTGAGTATGTGTCTGAAAATGGGTACCCGGAAATCACATGAGCAGTGTTCAAGTTTCCCCTGCTGGTTGATGATTAGTTCGGGGATGAAAATCACCCTTCATATATTGGGGATTATTTCATCCAAGAACGGGGAATCCCTATGAACAAACCAGTATTTCATGTTTGTTTCCCATTACTCATATACGAACCATGGTGCTGGAATATTTACCAACATTTGCCCAACATAAATCACCCAGTTTTGTAAATATACCATAATATACCAGCACCATGGTTCGCATATGGGTTATGTAAATGGCGAACTGTTCAACGGGTTGATCGCCAAGGACATCAGACACATCCATGTCATCACGGAGTTGTGCGAAAGTCAAGTCCTCCCAAAAAATCGCCCTTTTCAACGCTATCCTGTGGGTTTGGGGAGGGGACCGCCAATAAGATATACGTAATTATACGTAAATATATACATACACATTTTTATATAATAGTTAATATATATATATATACATAGTGTATATTATATATAATAGTATATTATATAGATATATGCATAGTGTATAATATATATATATATATATACATAGTGTATATTTATTTTGTAAACTATAGAATGTATATATATATATACTATATATATATATCATATTATGTTATATTATATCATATATATATATTATTATATAGTGTATATAATATAATATATATATATGATATTATATATATATATAATTAGGCTCTATGGATCCTTCTGAGGAAGTATTTGGGGTATGCATTAGGTGGTTAAGTACCTGAAAGAATTTAGATCTATAGGGAGGGTATGCGTGTATAGATGTTCTATGCTTAAGTACCTGCGTGGTAAGTTCACTGAGAATGCCTAGTTCCCGTTACCGTTGATCCCATCACAGTGCACTACTGCGTGACAACCATGTTTTGGACAACTCCTTGCCATCAATAAGAATTGGCTATGTCACCATATTTGTTGATGCTAGGCAAAACCATTCCCAAGAACGGTGAGCTGCCGCAACTTACCGACAAAATTATAGAACATCGGCAATGTTTCCTGAATGTTGCCAACAAAATATTCAAGAAATCACATGAAATCACCATAAACCACAATAATGTTGGTCTATAAGAGTAGTTTTCCAAAACCAACACCTGGAGTCTCAGCAGGAGGAGTTCGTGCAGCCCTGGTCTGGATGCCGAGCGTGGCCGCGCCATATGGGATCCCGGAAGTGGATCAACGCTCATTTTTAATGAGAAAAATATGATGTTTAAGATGTTTAAGGGTATCAGATGAATTTCGTGGGTTACAATGAGTTAAGAACTTGGGATCAACCATGATCAACCCGTCAAATTGATGGTGTTTTTCCATTTTAACCCATCAGATTTAGGGGTATCCTAGTTTCAGACCCCACATGATTTATTTTTGCTTTGTCATTATACTCCAGATGGTTTACCCTTTATCAAACCTGGCAATGGAAAACTGTCGGGGGTTCACAGCTTCTGGGTGCCGAATGCATGCGCGATGATTCGATGATCCCTGGACCATGGAAAGGTATACAAAATTGATCAAAATTGCCAAAATGGGTTAACATGGTGGATTTTCCACCGCCACTTTGGCTTACCGGAGGGTCCGGAGGGTAGGGTTTTTGCGAGATGACCTTGACTGATCGAGCCGCTCGAGCCTTCCGGTGAAAGCCAGGTCCCCGGAGTTTGATGAAGCAGAGATCGAAGTTGCTTTGGAACCGGTGTTGAAAGAGATGCTGGGGCAGGACATCGTTAGAACCGGGTGATCTGACCGCCCATTGACAATTGAATTGGATTGGAACCATCAGAATGGACACTTCATCACCCAAAAAGGCTATTTGAGCCTTGTCCGCAATCCCCATGTTCACGAACATTGTATGCTTCAGCAATGATTGATGATTGGTCACTGGTATACCACCCTTCTTCAAAAGGCAAAGGACATAATTGACAGCGGGACAGGGCAAGGAGGGTCATTGGATTGTCTCCACAGGGAATGAACTCAGGCGCTTCTTGGTTTTGGCGGTGGTATGACAGTGGTATGATCAAAAGTGTTTCTTCCACGGAAACCTTGTGCAACGTGGAAATTTGACTGACACAGCGGAAACCGTGAAACTATAACCCAACGCCCCGACGCGTCCAGTTGCCTGTATATTAGAAACTGGCCCAGTTACCAACCTCACAGCCAACCAGACGGAACCGGAACCAGGCACCACGATTCCAGGTAAATTTGGACATATGTGTGAGGGTTTGACAATATATACATGTTTGATCATGTTTGTACGCTTTGAGACGTTGAGATCAATCTGTTCACAAAAAGAAGTCATGATACGGAAACCGTGAGGAAATGGGGTGGAACGGTGGAACCTATGAGACCATCCCGCGGCAGCCCTTGAGATGGAAACTGAGCCAGGACAAAAGCAAGGGCAAGGCGCGGGAACGGGGATCAACCCCTACAGATGGGTAGAGGTGACCAACAAATATATATAATTAATCTAAAATATATAATATATAGTATATGATATGTAATAAATAGTATATAATATGTAATATATAAAATATATAAAATATATAATATAATATATAATATATGATCTATAATATATAATATATGATCTATAATATAATATATATATATCATATATCACATATATAATATATAATATATAATATATAATACATAATATATGATATATAACATATACAATATACAATAGATAATATATAATATTTAATATATAATATATAGTAAACAATATGTAATATGTAATATATAATATATAATATGTAACATATGGTACATAATATATAATATATAGTTTATCATATATAATATTATATAATATATTATATATAATATAGTATTTAATATTTAACATATATAATATATATAATATAGTATATAATATTTAATATATAATATAATATAATATGATATTAAATATAATGTATAATATTATATAGTATGTAATATAATATATAATATATATTTTATAATATATATATTATAATATATATTATAATATATATATTATAAAATATATATTATAATATATATATATTTATATATTGTCATATATATATGTATATATATTGTCATATATATATATATTGTCATATATATATATATTGTCATATATATATATATATTGTCATATATATATATATACATAGTCTATAGTCTATATTGTATATGTAACAAGCAATTACATGGGGCTCGAATTTATGTCCCATGGATTTGGGGATAGCATACATATTTCCACATGATGGCCCATGACTAGAAATGGGGCCGGCTTCCGGTCACTGTTTTGAAGACCGACATATCCAGGCCATCCCTATTGAAATATCATGTTATCGTGTTTTATCATACATTATCCATTTCGGGATGCAATTAATAAGTCATGAATTTTGAATTTTGTTTGACATACAAGCAAGTCGTGGATCTTAACCACTGACTGCGGAAATTCCAAAATCCAGCCAGGTATATAGAGATCTTCCAGCACTCCTTGGGCATCCTTGACATGACTGTACTGATCACATGTGACTAGGACAACCAATGTAACTACCTAAGAGCCACACAGAATCAAGAATCACAAATGATGTGCAGACAAGATAAAGATATTCAATGATATTCATGAATCATAAATGATTCCTCTTCTTTTTCTCTGTTCGCTCACTGAAGTTCCCAGGGAAAGGAGAAAGCTCCAGGTAGTGTGAGGAACTCAGGTTGCTGAAGGGTGACCCGGGTGGTCCGGTGGACCACAATGGCTGGAGTCAGCGGATTTTGAAAATGGTTTGTATCCCGGATATTGCCAAAATTGATCCAAATTGCAAGTTTCTTGGTGAAGATATGTGAAGATTATGAATGACGAACCACTAGAATGAGAATTTTGGGGTCATCCGAAAAGACAGACCATGACAGACCCAAATAGTAAACACCCGATTCCACTTACCGTTTTGCCGTTGTTTTTCTCTCACAGTAGCTTCTGGTTCAAATCCCACTAGTTCGTGCCACCTACTTGTTTTTTATTGATTCACAACTATAAACCCATCAAACTATTATCACCATAAACCCATATAAACCCATATAAACCCCAGTTGTATTATAGTTATAATGCCAAGCACCTCAAGTTTCCACGCTGGTTCCATTTGACAGAAATGTGGTGCTCAGGTGCGATGGTGGACCCGTCCAACTTCGCCACTCTTGTGTCCATTGTCCGGCTTTCCAACTTCTTTGCTGTCGAAGCCTCAAGCCTATTCAAGCCTCATATCTGGCTTTTGGATGCTGAAAAATATCGAAAAATATATACATCCTTTAAGGTTTAATCATGATTAGTCAGTCCAATCTGGCAATCAAAAGCATGAACATATCCATTTATGGATGCAGTTCCAGTCACAAGTTGCGGTGTTCATGGGTTGTCCACTGCAATACTTGATTACCAGAAGGCATGGGTCAATTCCGAAGACACAAGGGACCTCATTTTCTTCGTAGGATTTGTTTGTCCAACCAAGATGGAGCGTGAAAAAAAGGGTGTGGCCGGAGGTAGCTTTGTGTTGGTTGCACCTTCATTTTTCAAGGTCACAATCACGGAGAACAATATAGCACTTTGTCCATTGTTCACGCTGAGTCAAAATTCCAAGTCTGATGGTCGTATCGGACAAATCAGATCCTAGTTTTGGTGGTTAGTAGGACCGCACAAGGCGGCGGCGGAAGTTTCAAAGATAGGACACCCATGTGAGAGGTGAGTTGTTGTGATTCATGGATGGCAGAGCATTTTTTTCGAACAAAATAACAAATCCCACCACTAGGGGTCCCGCAAATACCGCAGATGAGAGACTCGTCTCCCTTTTTTGATGGGGTGAATTCCACTTTTTTGTTTGTTTTTTGAATTTCCCCTTTTTTGCTGACAAAATTTGCCAAACTTCTCGGTGAACATCTTTCCCACCTGGGGGAGCATCCCAGTAAGTCATGAACAAACGATATGATACAATCCCTATCTAATATATATATATATATATATATGCTGTAATTATATACATGACCGTTTGCCAAAAATAGTTGACCAATATTTTGTACCAGTGGTTGATAATTAGTGTGGATCTAGTGGTTTTCCTCTTCATTATGAGGCGGCACGCAACTAAATTCATCAATTCTGAAGGGCAGCGCTAGCAAACCCGCTAGGTTTGCGCTAGGTTTTTTTCACACCCATGTACAAGGATATATATTTTTGAATGTGTTCCTGACTGCTTCCTATTTTAACATGAAAAGTTAAGATGTCACACTCAGCTCCTTAAACCCAAGGATGTCTTAGTGAATTTCTGTGCTGGTCAACAATGTTACTATATTTTTGATTAAGGTTGTTGCTCAAATTTGGGAATTTGTGCGTTGTTTTACCAGCTAGATCCCTGCTAGCAACGCGCTAGCAAAAGTTTCAAAAAACGGCTTTGGCTGACCCGCGACCCAGTCGCCACCAGAGAACTTATAGTTTGTTTGTTTGACAAGAGCAACAGTGATAGCAAAGGCAACGACAAACCCCGCAGCAGATGAAAATTTATTCCAGTTCCACGACTAATAATTAGCAGCGGCACCCACTCCATATAGACGTGTGCTAGGCATTCACTGCAGGTTTTAGCTACGGTTTCAAACGTGAAAGATAAAATGCAGAGTTTCAGACTATTTAGATTTGTTTAGATAAGTCATAGTGTCATAGTTTTAAAAACCAAACAAGAAGCGGCACGCAAGGAATTACGATTTATCAACCAAACCAGAAGAAAACATGTTGACAAACCGTCAGTATATTAATATATATATATATATATACATAAAATTTCATAAACAAACATATGACAGCTATTATTATATCTGATCCATGTTTTTCCCCAATCATTACCCAATACTCAGCAAAATTGCAGTTGATTCTGCAGACCGAGGCCATATCCACCCTTCAAGTTGCGCGTGGATCCCGCGAAATCGACACCACATCGCTTGGTGGATGGCAAATTCCTGGCCATGACCTGTGCCACGACTTGGGACCGCTGTTCAAATTGCTGGATTCAACATGATTTACCCTCTGGTAATTTAACATAGCTATTGAAAATGGCCATTTATAGTGGATTTTCCCATTAAAAATTGTGATTTTCCATAGTTATGTTAGTTCACCAGAGGGTAACCTTTTTTTAGCAATTCAACTGTCCAACAGTGTGGGTTTCACCATGAAATATATGGATGGATACATGATTGATCCATGAAAAATGATGGATTTGACCTTCGATTTGATGGTGATAGAATCACCAATGACCAAACATTTGGAAATTCTGATAATTCATATTATATATATATTATGTATATATATAATATGGATGGGAAATTCTCCAACCAAAATTTCGGATATAACAAATCCCGAAATAAATCCTATGTTTGCTTTGTTGGTTTCATGTTGAAGTTTTGCTTTCCACATTGATGATCCCTGACATCTTTTTTGGGGACAACATCCAAACCCAGGAATTTCACCACTGAATCGTTTTACGTACCCTCTGGTAATGACTAACATAGCTATATTGAAAATGACCATAGAAATAGTGGATTTACCCATTGAAAATTGTGATTTTCCAGAGTTATGTAAACGTATACCAGAGGGTAACAGATGGCGATTTGACCAACACAAGTTGAGAAATGAAGCAAGCAACAAAAAATAATGCTTTCCGACGGAACAGTTCGCGAGATAAGCTGCAAAAACTGGGGTTCCCAAATGGGGATTGAAAATTCTGGTCCCAATTCGACAAGTCCCAATGGAATCACAGAGGGGTTTGTCGTTTTCGACATCCTGGATACAGTGGCCTTGAATCATCTTGAAGCGGACTGAATTTGTTATGTTTGTAATCACCATCATAAAATTACTGCCGAAAAGAAATATGGTTGGCATTTGTTGGCTACAGGCTGCTGCTTTCTTTCAACAATTCGGATCCGTTTTTGGTTGGCGTATCCTGAGTTTTGGTGAGTGAAATACCCTGGTTCCTGTCTTTGTTTTGTTGGTTAAAACCAGCAAACTTGTTGTTTCGGAGTTCATGCTAGATGTCTGGGAGTTGTACCAGATCAATTGGTGAGTAGTTGGTCATGATTGTTGGCTTATGTACCATTAGGCAATCCAATTTGCCCAGGGAAACCCCCCATTTCTAGTTTTTTGAAGATGGGGATTTTGACTAGGTCAGACTACCGAAGCCTACCCGATGGTTTTATCCGCCACCTCCACCAATGATTTTGTATGCTGAGTAGTGGGTAATATACCCAATGAGGTTGCGGTTAAGTCACCATCTATGTATGTTGGTTTGATCTAAATGTTTGATGTTTCAATGACTATATATTTGGCTGGTTTAATCACCTGTATCATGGTTTTTCATCACCATGTTAAATCATCGTTGTTTGATATGTTTTTGTTGCTTCATCCTCGTCAATGATGTTCCCAAACGGTTCCCGAAGAGCACAACGATTTTTTTTTTTGTGCCCAGGTATCGTGACCGGTCGCTATTCTGCTTGTGGTCGGGAGCTCCAGGCGCATAGCTTCGCTCTCTTTTGCGGGGTTACTGCTATGGCATACCAAACAAATTGCATATGTCAACCCAGATTTTCTGAAGATGGGTCGTTTTATTATGTTTTATTGTCCCATTAAGTCACCAGAACTGGGGAATTTCAATGTTGAAGCTTGGATAGCTGAAACAACGATTGGCAAGTGCCCACACGGCTCCTACATTTTTCAAGTGTTTATATAATACCTGTAGATAAGCAAATATGGGAGATGAGATAGTGATGATAATGTGTCCGGATGTCCAAAACGTGTGGCTGAAACATCAAGAAATCAAACTATTCCAGGGCTTACATGGGCTTACCAAGGTTTCAGCCGAATTTTGGGTCTGAACTTTGGTCAAAATCCAGCATTTCATGGTTTACGCTTACCCATGCTTACCCCATTTTTAGGGGTTGGTTTGCACGAAAGATAGCAACCTCGCACAACTAAATCCTCCATGATCTGGTATGCAAGGTTGATAGTGGCCATATCAGGTTTGGAATCTGTTACTTGGTGGCTCATCTCAGTTAGTAAGTGGATTACAACCCTAGTGATAACTGGACATTGGCCCTACTTACCCTATTAGAAACTGGGCTTAGAAGTCACTTGCTGAGATGAACCCCTAAGTACATTTGATGTCATTTGATATTATTTGATACAAGTTTCCTGCAATGGGGGTTACCCCCAAATCCATTTCATTTTCGGATGTTCATGGATTTTCCATGAAAAACCATCCAGCTATTTGAGATCCCTCATTTTGACCCGATGTGCTGCGCAGTCCAGCGACATCAGCGCCTTGGACGACTACATCCATCGTTGCCGGGGCACACAGTTGGAATCGATCGGAGAGTGGATAGGAATAGGATTGCGTTCCTTGAAATAGGGGGCATACCTTCAAGATAATGTCTTCATATATGTTGATATATGCTATGTTAATACAGTATTTGTTCATCTATGTGTTCTGTGATCATCTATGTTCACAAAGTTTACTGGAAATGATGATGATTTCATCAGTGGATTGAGAGTGCTCAATGGGCTTGTCTGATCTTCGGGCCATTTGGACTCTACTGGTATTGCTGTTTGCTGCCCTTTTCGGATTAGGTTTCAGAATCCTGGATTGTTTCCCACTTTTCCCACTTGTAAATGAAATGTTCGGATTCCTCCAATACTGACTAGGCTAAAGCATGCTAAAGCAGATGTGACGTTTCTATACATTGGTTTGTTGCAACCTTTTACTTGTGCCGCTCCATGCTTTGAACAGCCTGATTGTGCCCACCGTCCAGTGGTGTCTTTAGTTTGGACCTACCGACCTAGCCCTTGAGTCCTTGAGGTGCGAAATGGATCCAAATGGCCAAAATTGAAGACTCGGACCACAGATTGTCGTTTTTAATCATCCAATTATTATAATTATTGGGGTATCCAAAAAAATTAACCATCCTAATTAACCTATTATTAACATCTATTAACCATCCAATGATTGGGTCCAATTTTGACATATTTTGACCATCCAACTCTTGGGGACCCGGAAACCCATGGAAAAGCGCCCCAAAATGGGGCAAGGGAACAGCATGCCCAGCATGTAGCCCTGACTGGGGAGGCTTTCAACTGACGGATGGCCCGAGAGCGTAGAAGAGCATGTTACTCTCAATGAAATAGCCATTTAATAAGGATAATGATCAGCAAAACCATTGGGTTTAGGGGTACACTATTTTCAGACACACCCATGTTACTCTCTTGTAAGTAGTATCAAAGACATTGTAGGTGAAAGCTTCATTGAAGATGATGCAGATGATTAGCAGAAAGGAGATAGAAATGCTATGTCAGATTCTAAGCAGAAGCAGACAAAGATAGACACAAAATTTGAGAGACCGACAGAGACAGACAGCAAAGAAACACATACACACACAGACACACAAACAAAGATACAGACACAGACGCACACACACTGCTTAGGATTGGTTTGAGGATGATGAATATAGAGCTTGCCGTCGCCTGTTCGCCTAAGCCGCCTTCATGCAAACGAAAACCGAATCGGAAAGGGGCTTGCTGAAAATGAACCACATTCTCGTGACAGCTTGTTCAACAGTTCAAATTATGCAGGTGCGTGACAAAGGCGTCCCTTCGTCATATCACAGCAAATGATGAAGCGTCTTCGTTGAGTGGTGACTTCATCATTGCTCACCACTCCCCTGCATAGTCGAAAGTATACCGTATGTATCCGTATGTGATAACGGATAACGGTTTTCACACACACACACAAGCCCCGAAGGGCAATTGCTAAGAAATTGTTGCCCTTTTTCTCTCACTTTGAACATGTAGTCGAGCCTAGCGGACCAATGAAGAGATCACAATAACTGAAAAACTGCAATGATAACAAAGGCACAATAACGGAAGAAACTGAAAAATGACGTTAGTTGAACCGAACATTCTTCTGCACCAGTTGCTCAGCGCTAGTGGGTTCTACACTAGGTATCATGAGCCGCACATAACGAAATCCAATCACCATGATGAGCTCCGCGTTGCACTGACAGATTCCGTAAATTAAGTGTCGGACCACCAAAGTCCCTTCTCAGGATCGTACCGGCGAGATTACTAACGTGTAGGCGCGGACCACCAACTTCACTTCCGACGATTGATACGACCACCAACTTCACTGACTATTACAACGTCCAGATCATAATGCGAACTGAGGGTCGGACAGTTGATGTTGTATGCGGCCAAGTCATGACTTAGGGTGAGGATCGGACAGTTTTGGATCATCTTCATCGATATACTGAAAATCGGATAGTTTGCTGGAATAAATGTGCAAAAGGGTCAAGTACGGAACATGGATGAGCTTAGAATCCCTAGGAATTGAGAATCAAGCTCATAAGAATCAAAACAGTAGCAAGCCTTGAACCCACGCAGACAGGATGTTTTTGATGAGTTAACGCATGAATGTATGACCGGAAATCAAATCAACTGGACAGTTAGCAGCATATGCAAATGGATAACGCACAATGACATGTCTTTTTACTGAACATACTTGAACACTTCATGTGCACTCAAATTCGCATGGACTTTATATGGATGAAGGTCATGGTGGTTTTTCGAGCACGTTCATCTTGAAGAAGAATGGGATCACGACTTGATACTAGACCAAGAAGATCTTGGAATATCTTGGAGTTGAGGAAGATGTAGCCGACATGGATACACACTCGTAAGAATTAAACGAACACAAGCCACCAGTCCACTAAGCGCAGTTCTGGACACGCCACATCTGGTACTGTTTCTCAGTGGTTTGTTCCATGGGAGTTGCAACGTGATAGAATTTTGTTGACAATCAAAGCGATATCCCAGCGCTTCGTCACCTGTCACATGTCCCAATAGATTGGGTTTTGTATAAAAATCCAAGCGCCAGAAAAGTTGAGCTCCCGGAGTTGCTGAGTCAAGTCCAGCATGAATCAAAATGGGATTTTCTACGTAACGATGGTGGAAACCCATGTTCGTCCGAAAAATACAAAACGAGGTATGAAAGGTCCATTCTCGTAATAGAGCGACTGCAGAACAGAAAATTGGTGCCCATTGCGATCTCATACTAGCACCACGATGTTGCTGGAAAACTGTGGACCCAATGTTAAAATAACTGTGCCCAGAACCTCCAACCTTTGTTATTTAGTGAAACCGTTCTTAATTAGTGAAACCTCTCCTAATCAACCTATCTTATTTAAGAGAGATTGCCTTAATTAAGAGTTTTCCTTTCTTAATTAAGAAAATCATCTCTAATTAAGGTAATATTTAAGAAAGGTTCTGCTATTTAAGGAAGGTTTTCTTAATTAAGAAAGGTTCCTTAGTAACAATCTTCCTTAATTAAGCTAACCTTCCTTAAATAATTTAAGCGAGGTTACCTTAAATGTTAAATAAAGGAGGTTGGAGGTTCTGGGTGGTTCAGTAAAAATCGACTTAAAGGACATATATATGATCTAGACGAATTGGTCGGTATTTCTGGCTCCGTGATCTCCAAAATCCTCGAAACGTCCGTAATGTGCGTTCAAGTGATTCTTGATGGACATTTAGAAATGAAGTTAGACTCTGACCATGAAGTTCACAGAAGCGGCAAACCGCAAAATGAATGGCTTGAAGCATTCGATCATGATCAACTTGGTTATAAAAACCTGCGATGTCTTCTTGGCGAAGCAACAGATCACCATAGGTATAGTCTTGACATGAAAAAAGTTGAGCTACAGATTGCAGTGCTGATCGAATGTCAGTGATTTGTAGCAAGTCAGAGTATACGACGTGTAATATTTCATGAAGAGCAGTGGCCAACGAACTACCCAAGGTCCGACACCAGGCGTTGGAGTAATCCACAATTGTGCGTGCTTTCTGAAAGTCTCGCGAAAGTTTGGGAAGGATGTAGGCAGTGCTGAGAGGATGTGAACTTGAAACCCCATTTGTACTGTTCTAAGATCCAACGCGGTAATTCCTGTTGAATTGTACGCGGCAAAGGTACGGGTAGCACTGAGCATTGAGTGAAAACTGTCGGATCCAAGAATGTCCTTTTCATCAACATCTGCCATTGTACAGGACAATGCAATGTCAGCGAATGAGGAAAATGATCAGAAGGTGATACCACAAAGGAACTCAGTTTGTGTTGAAGGTTCCGAATATGTCATTGACCTTGTCCCTGTGGTGTCTTCTTGAATTCATCCCACAGTGTTCAAAGAAAGTCTTGCCAATACTGAATTAACGAATGTGGTAATTTCCAACGTATTAACCATTGTTCGAATTGATATGTATTGTGATGAAGAAAACTGGTCCAAGAAGGTGCGATTTCCTCAGCCATGTGTTCTTGAAAAATGCTTTCATCAGGGTAGCATTCATGTGCGAATGCAGAAATATGTTCAGTTTTCCGAGGTCGTTGTTGGATGGCTATTGGAAACAAATGACACTGGCATTGAGGTTCGTCGTCCGGAGTCCACCATGTCAAAGTTGATCGAAAAGTAAAGAAGACTTGGCCCAATGTGCAATTGCGAATACGAACAAATGGTGCGCGTACTTTGTGAAAGGGAGGAAACTGAACAGCATGATGAAAAGTGAATCCCAACAGCCACCGCTTAATTTGATCATGCATTGAACCTGACAGAATCTGTAGGCGCATGGGGACGTTGCGGGGTGGTGGTCCCGTTCCTTTATTGAAGAATCAACCTGAGTTGTGATTGGCTTCTGGTACGAAAAGGTTCCCCCAGGTGATGAGACAGCCGCCAAAGCAAAAACAAATAACTGACATCCGTTTCATTGCGTAATCCTTAATAATTTTGATACATGAAACTTTTCGATTGTATCCGATCCCAACCGAGTCAGCAAGTTAGCTTCAGACGTATGAAGTCTGCGTCCCAAAAGACACATTTGTTCCGTAGGTGTCCGTTTCCGATATCTTCGACAGAACTTGCGACTCCGATCCAAGAACGGCTTGGTAAATACTGGACCAAAACTCTGCTTTACAATGTGGAACTTCTTCAATAGGGAACTGATCCACGGCCAATTGTACTGAGGTCGGTACGTAGTCTGAAAAGCGGTTTCAAGAGCACTCAACTGATCTGAATTGGTATGCTGCAGTGGAAAACAAGCGAATTGATAAAAAATGTTTAAATGGAACCAAATTTTCAACGCAGGTTCAAAATATGCTAATTGTTGATTGCAAAGCTGTCGATATTTGCGAACTCGGCTCTGTTCTCGGTGAAAAACAGAATGTTCTGTGGCACCTTCAATGTAAAAGTCGGCAGTGATCAAATCCATTCGCATATAAACAAGGGAAGTCTGCGTCCACCAAGTCCATGTGAGTCTGTATGGAAACTGTGCATGCTGAAAAATCGTCATAAGTCGTTTGCGTTTCTGTGTCCATGAATTCAAATATATTCCAAATATACAGTCCAATGGCTAAGAGATCACAACAACGTTCTTTGAATCTGCCAAGGCAACTGAGTGGAATACTGCAAAAGGCTAGCGAGGAGCAAAATATAGGATTGAGCAATCTGTCGAAAGTGTTCGAACTTACGTCGACAGCTTCGAGATAACTGCTGAGTACAAAACTGAATCATGCCATGCCACCTACTCATGGTGGACTTACCTGATCTGTGGTGAAATCAAATTGTCAGTTACGTAGCAACTGAATGGCTGCCAACAATCGGATCTGAGCTTCCACATTACATGTGGCCAAAATGGCCGCTGATAGTCCCCAATCACTCAAAATTGGCTCAAGGTTAGGGGCATTGGCTTGATCGAATTGCTTTAGGACATTTTGGAGGCTATCAATACTTTTGGACAATTGATCTTGTCGATCCTTGGGCACGTATCGTTTGACCCAATCTCGAACCTTGGCATCTGTACCTGATTGGGGTGGGTGTACTGCATAAAAGGCTTGCGTCTATAGGTCGCCAGGGGGTCGGCTGGTGCATTGGGGGGGTGACGCACTTGGTGAAGCGAAGTAATTGCGAAGGTGTGCTTGATCTGGTTGTTTTGGTTGGGCTGCTACTTGACTTGACTGGCCTGATGTAGGTGGTGGATTTGCTGGGTCAGTGGAGTCTAACACCTGACCGGCTTTGAGAGCAGCATTCTCCGCCTTTAACTTTTCAAGCTGTTCTAGAATGGCCTGTTGGGGATCCTGTGGGCACAAGGTCTTGTAGTGATCCAATGTTGCTTGAACCAGGTTTTTAATACTGGCAATTTGGTGTCCCATTCCTGAGGATCTTGGCCTGGTGTGGTGAATGCATTCAGCAACTTGGTGAAATCAATAGCGTCCTTCTGTTTGGACATTTCACGAAACAACATGGTAGCAAAAGTAGCTTCCATCCGATTCCGAAAGAACTCACATGAGACAAATCGACCATTGGCCACGAGTCGAAGGCCCCAATTACTGAGACCACTTTGAACGACATCAACAAGCTTTACCTGTGCGATCTCCTGTCCCGCAAGATTTTTGCCGGCGACTGAATTGTGTGGCTTCAACTCTTTTTGGGAAATTTAATCCATATTCTGTGTTGTATCCCAATGAGTAGCTGTACCATTCCACGTCGATGGTGGTGTATGCCGAGATGCAACAGGGCCCGGACGATGAGTGCGTCGTCTCGAATCATGTCTAGTGCTCCGACGTGATGTACTGTCCCGTGGACTGCGTCGTGGGGACGAACGTCAAACTGATCGTGAACGAGAGTCTCTTGCCATAGGTATGGTGAGAAATTGATTCAATGTATTTTTTACCTTGAGCCTATCAAATCGAACATAGCAACAATGTGACTGTTGTTACAATGCACGTTCATGAATCTACCTTGCCTCAAATCGGTGCAGCGAAACGTTTCAACTGTCCGTCATATTTAGATCTAATAGCCAAAAGCATGAATGTCAGTCTGTGTAAATCCTTTTTATACCTGTGTGCCAAGTATTGTTGTTGCTAACCTATAGGGTGATACGACTCTACAACTTGGGTGGCAGTAACACGGCAACATGTGTGAGTCTACTCAAATGACTACGAAGGGCCCACCGTTTCTCCTTTTGTGAATGAACGATATCACAAAATAAGTTGGCACAGTGCTCAGAAACCACGCCTCCTTGATGAATGGTAGCATGCGTCTGACGACCAACTGTCAATCCGATCAGACAAAGAGGTCGATCCGTTCCATAACCGGCATATTTCTGAGCTCGCAACAAGACGTCAGTGAGACTACGATCCGTAACGTTCCGAACTCCAAGAACACCCCGAGCGTAGAAACGGACAGCTGGTAGCCATGACAAATCTGTTGGGTCGACAGCGGATGGTCGGATCAAACCGTCTTCAATGCATGACGCTGCTGTCCAAGAATTGGTGTTATGGCCAAAAATAACCTGCTGAACAGTTTGTGGCTGGGGTCGTTGTTCAACGATCACCGGTTGGAGTTTTGCAACAATTGCTGAAGGCTGATTGTGGCGATCGTCAGTAAACAAATCCATGGTTTCAATCAAGGAATAGTTGTCAGGACGTATGAAAATCATTTCAGCCATGACTCGAATGGCCGCACGAATGTGAATTTCATGTTGAGTGAAGATCGTACCATGTCCACTGGAAATGTCTTGTGTCAGAAACTCAAGGAGATCTTGACAATGACGTTTGGATGCTTCAGGTGTCAGATAACCAGGAAGGCGAGAATAATGTGCGAGATTTGCAACCCAGCTCTGTTGTTGTTCTTTGATGCGATGTAATTCAAAAGCATTCTGAATTCGACTAGTATCCTGAAACAGTGATGTACGTCTTCGAAGACGTATCATATCGTACAATGTGAACCAGTCAATTTGGATCAAATCTGGAATCAATAGTGGGCAGCGAAATACCGCTAACGAAGGTAACGTCCACAATTGTACGCCAGAACCAAGATGATATTGATATTCAAGAGCCGTATAACTTTTGTATGAGCGACCGATAATTGTTGTCATCTGAGACACTGCTGGAGCTTGCCGAAGCACATTGGTTTCAATCAATGAATCGCTGGAACTAGAAGAATGATAAAATAATCCATGGGATGGAATCATCGGAGTGGGTTGTTCAGGAACTGATGGGTGATGTGACCGTGCAACTCTTGATGATGGTCGTGGAGCCCCTTCAGTGTGATCCACGCGTCGATGATCATCAGTCAGTGGTGGACGAGATCTGGACCGCCCACGATTTCCAACCCGATTCTGGGGTTCTGGCAATGCCCAATCTGGTAAAACCAATTTCTGAGTTTGTGACACCTGACTACTTTGTGACAACAATTGCAACTGCTGAATTTGTGCTTGAGTCTGTAGAAGACCCATTTGATACTGCCATGAAAAAAATTGACAATGGTGCATCTGCAACGCCTGTTCACCTTGAATGATCCGGTGAGTAATGGCAGCCATCTCTTCGTTGGGAATACTGAAATCAAATTCTCCACTGAACCCACGAAAGTGAATACTAGCATGTTGTGAGTACGTCGACTTGCAGGAATCACCCACGAAGGAGGTGGATCCCGAGCTGGTGGGCCCCAAAATGGTTTTGGTACAGCAGCAGGTGGAGGCATAGCGAAATGACATCAGAAATAGAAGAGAACTGGGAGAAAGTCTGTAAGCCAAAAAAAGAAAAATTATCACCGAATGTCAAAATTGCAACTCTGGACAGTTAGAAATAGTTGTAACATGGCTGTAGAGAATATGTACAGCCTGCAAAATCTAATTTCTCCTGAGGCGGCGACGATCTCTGCAAACTCGTAGTAAGACAATGAAGAATCTCCCATATTGTGCTAATCCATCCATTTGGGATTAAACTGCGTCCCACATGGGGACTAATTCATCCGCCAGGGACTAATCCGTATTTGTGATGACAAATTGTCATGCCTTACCTCCCAGTGGGGAGTAATCAGATAGTTGTCAGAACAACTAACTATGTCATATCCAGATTGTCCCGACTGGACGGTCCCTTATCCACCGGAGCGGCCGGTGACCATAGTCTTGACCCGCACGAAGCAGACCGACGGTGCTCACAAGCCAGTGAGTTCACCCTAAAACACACTGCTTAGGATATTTAGGATTGGTTTGAGGATGATGAATATAGAGCTTGCCGTCGCCCGTTCGCCTAAGTCGCCTTCATGCAAACGAAAACTGAATCGGACAGGAGCTTGCTGAAAATAAACCACAAAATGGTGACAGCTTGTTCAACAGTTCAAATTATGCAGGTACGTGACAAAGGCGTCCCTTCGTCATATCACAGCAATTGATGAAGCGTCTTCGTTGAGTGGTGACTTCATCATTGCTCACCACTCCCCTGCATAGTCGAAAGTATACCGTATGTATCCGTATGTGATAACGGTTTTCACACACGCACACGGTACACAGACAGACACCACACGCACACACACACACAAACAGAACACAAAGAGGAAGACACACACACGCACACACACACAGGCACAGACCCTTCTACACACAGACCCTTCTACACACAGACGCTTTCACACAAAGACCCTTTTACAAAAAAACAGATGCTTTTACACACAAACGCTTTTACACACAGAGGCTTTTACATACAAAAGCTTTTACACACAGACCCTTTTACACACAAAAGCTTTTATACACACACGTGCAAAAGCGTTGCGCGCCGACCTCCAAAATCGCAATTTCACCTCAGTTTTGGACACTCGACTCGACCATCATTTCATGCGAAAGGGTTGCGCGCAAAATTGCGAAATCGCAATTTTAATACATGCTTTGACATCAAAACGTATGAATCAGAGCAGTCGGCCGCCAATGCCATGTCGTCATACAGAAAGTGCCATTTTACCGCAGATTTCGACGATCGAACTTCATTTCGTGGGAAAGTAAAGGGTTGCGCCGGTCCCGTGAAAATCGCAATTTTACCACAGTTTTTGGCGATCGAACCTCGTTTCGTGCGAAAGGCTTGTTGCGGCACAATCAAAATCGCAATTTCACTGCACAGTTTTTGGCGATCGAAGCTCGTTTCGTGCGAAATGGTTGCCGCCGAGATGGTAAAATCGCAATTTCACCACAGTTTTTGGCGATCCAACCTCGTTTCGTGCGAAAGGGCTGCGTTTCGTGCCGTCTCGTTGGCATTGCCCCGCGCCTTAAGAGAGAAATGGAAAAGAAGGAAAAAGAAGAGGGCAAGAGAGCAAGAGGGCAAGAGAGAATGTGAGGATGAGATGTGAAGATGTGAAGATGATGAAGATGTGTGAAGATGAGAAGATGTGAAGATGAGAAGATGTGAAGATGTGAAGATGTGAGGATGTGAAGATGAGCAGATGTGAAGATGAGCAAATGTGAAGATGAGAAGATGTGAAGATGAGCAGATGTGAAGATGAGCAGATGTGAAGATGAGCAGATGTGAAGATGAGAAGATGTGAAGATGAGCAGATGTGAAGATGTGAGGATGTGATGAGAAGATGTGAGGATTTGAAGATGTGATGTGAAGATGTGAAGATGAGAAGGTGTGAGGATTTGAAGATGTGATGTGAAGATGTGAAGATGTGAAAATGTTTGACAGACCCCCACTATTAGAAGAACCCTTCGCTCAGACGCTCTCGGGAGAAATGGACTTGAGGATACCCTGGTAATCACAGGTGGCAATGGAACATCCCCCATTTGTTGATGTTGATGGTCTACTTTCATGACATTTACTTGGTGTTCTAGGCATTGTAAATGGGTAATAACATGTAATAACCAGATCTAAGGCAGCTAGATCAGTGGGATACACCGAGTCAGATGAATAGGTTTTGATGACCACTTTGTACTATTCAGATGGTTAATTGATATCCCTAATTCTATTGGTGAAATTGAAATGCCCGCATTCATTATCATTCATTGCTCAAGTTCCCGTTGCTGGCTGATTCGCAATCACGACCCTTACAGTACTACTAATCATTATATACCATAGTGATGATAGCAATCATAATAACGATGCTGATACATAGTTATGATACTGATTCCGGATTATGTCACTAGCACAAGAATCATCATGTCACCTTTCGCCCATGGTGCTCCAGGCAAGCTGGGCCCCTACCGTCCCAGCCGCGGCATTTCGCTGGCGCAGCAAGCTGCCCATGGCACGCCCGAAGAGCGAGAGACAGCGCTGCAGGAGAGACACAACCGGACGGGAAAAGTGCCAGGTTCAGCTGCATTTATGAAAATGACATGAATATAGATAGAGACTTGATGATATGATACATACTGATACATATATATAAGTATATATATGATACATTCTGCAATTCTATTTTTTTGATGTATATGTATGTATATAGTATACACGTGAAATTACAGTAACATTGAAGGACTTGTTTTTTTGCAGGATGCATGGACTCGCTGTGTGAAGGAACCCTTGCAGTGACTTACACCTGTGAAACCGAACTCTCTTCCCCCTGCATCACTAGAACGCAAGGTGAAACTAAACTACTTGGAGGCATTTTGTGAGCAACTGCAAAAGTTTGCGCGCCCTGCAGCATAGAAGACCCGGAACACCAAAAGAACTTTTGTTGCACCAATTGTTCAAAAGATGTGTTTGGTATCCCAGGACGCAACGAAGGCATTTTCGCACGATCACTATAGCCCATTGAAAAGTGTCACCGAATGTTACCGCCATTGAGGCGTCGCCGAACTTCATCACCGCATGCACATCCTGACTACGGTCAAGATGTTTGTTTTAGCATTCACATAGTTTGCTCATTATTTTCACTGTTAATCATATATATATATATACACATATCCTGGGCCTTCCAACTCCCAAAAAATATCAGTCGTTTTGCACAATCAGGCGTTTCATGAAATTTATGGTTGTATCGAGCGTTCCCCAAAAAGTTAGGCGTGGTATGTCATGGCTGTGTTTCCCATCGGCATGGCCCTCCTCCCAGTCTTCTTAGTATTTCGCTTTCAATCTGCACATCCAAGCTGGTTTCTGTTTCATTGCGCGCTCCCAAAAATTATACAAATTTACCAGATTCTTGGATTTGCGGGCGTTTGCGGGTTTTTTGCGGGCGTTTTGCGGATTGTTGCAGGCGTTTTGCGGGCAATTTTGGGCGCAGTTATGTGCATTTATACGCGTTGGTGCTGGGATATGAGAATGGCCTGGTATGTCCGTGGGACGCAGCCAGGATGCAAGCCATGCTCAGTCATATTAAAAATGTCACTTGTGGTGATAATGTGGCCGCGAGGAAGCAAAACCAGGGAAAGCAGTAGAATTAGACGAAATTCTGAAAACTGGATCAATTTTACATCATTCTCCAAAACTATCAAAAATAATTGATCGGAAGAATGTTCAGGATATATATATATATTTATATACAGTATACATTATGACATAGTCATCATCGATATAATGACTATTATATATATCATGTTCTAACTATTATTAGTGTTTATTATCATTAACTTTTCACCCCTGATACTTTCAGGCTACCCTATAATTATGTTACCATTAATTACGTTACCATTATTCTCATTTTATTCCCATCACTATCCCATTATAGCATTGCTGAGTTCATCAGTTACTTTCAGGCTTTCGATGCGACGACAGTTCCCGCTTCCTTTAAGCGGTTGCATATGACTGCATCCAACTTCCTGAAAAACTTCAGACAACATGAAGTCCGACTTGTTTGAAGACGGTTGTTCACCAAAAGGATGGTTGAAACCCTATAATTTTTGGTATAAATGAATATAAATGGTATAACAGTAAAACACGTGGGAGTTTGTAAAAACCCCGCGCCCCGCGCCTATTCGTTTAGTTTTCCATGATCTCCCATGAACCATTTTTAGTTTTCAGTCGACAAAACGATAAGAGGAAAAAAACAACGATAACGTTGGTTATGTTAATGATCTGTGTTCAGACTCTTGAAATCCAAAGTTCTTGATTTTTCCATCATTCTGCGGCTATTTAGTGCTTTTTGGTGTTTCCTTTCAGTGTTTGCTGTCATAATGGCGCAGATTTTGCACAAGGAAGGTGCCCGGGCTGCCTGGCAGGTGGTCGCTACACTCCTTTTTTGATGATTGCCAGAAAAAAGGAACACATACAGGATTCACGAACGACAACAAAACGATAACGAAAACGATAACTTTTGGCATCAAAAATGGTCCGTGTGAGACACGGCCTTTTTTTTCTCTTTTCCTCTCCCTTTCCTTTTTCCTGTTTCTTCCTTTACTTTTCCTTTTCCTTCTCCTTTCCTTTTTCCTGTCCTTTTTCCTTTCCTTTTTCCTTTCCTTTTTCGTTTGATTTCTCCGTTCCTTTTCCTTTTGTTTTCCTTTCCTTTCCCTATGTTTTTCCTTTTCCTTTCCCTTTCCTTTTCCCTTTCCTCGCTCATGTGAATTCTTTGATCAAAGTGTGAAACCAGCGCTTGGAAAAACGACAAGAGGAAAAAAAAAAAACGTCTGGAAAAACCATTTGAAAGGGCTCGGGGTTTTTACAAACCCCCGAGATGTTATAAAACACACCTACTTATCAAGTCCTTTTCAAGGGTTTCACCACGTCTTGTTTTGTTTTCTTCAGCCAGATAGGTATTTGTTTCTCTCTTGATAATAACACTCTAGCAACGGCAAGGGTTTTGTGCAGAGGTTTTTGCGCTTTGCGCAACGATATAAAATGATATATATATATAAATATAATATAAATGTTTTTCCCCATGGGAAAGTATTGTCCACGTATAATTGTATGATTTAAAATATGTGAAAGTAAACTTTGTACATATTTGTACACTGTACCTATACATACTTGACCTTTATTTTGCATGAGATGTATTTTTCAAACATAGGATCAGCATATGTCATCTATTTTTCAAAATTTGAAGGTTGAAAATTACACAGATTTCAAAAAGATGTGTAAATAAAGTAGTTATACCAATCATATACATATATAAGTATATAATTATATATATATATACATATACATATATATATATATATATATTCACCATCACCAGTAGTGACTCAGTAGTGGCTTTGCAACCCGCCACTGATGTCCCCAGACCAGGAACTCGACAAGTTCGCGGCCGCCGCACGGAACGAGTTAGGAAAGGTCCGGCGCATCCAGGCGGGGAACATGAAAGGCGAATTCCTGGTTTCATGACGCAATGGTACTGGTTAATCATGGTTAATACCAGGAAATTCAGAAACCATGGTTATATAATAATGACCATAGTTATGCCATAGTTATTCATGGTTAATACTGGTTATTCATGGTTTTAGGGATTTCATAGCTATCATATCTGGATAAAGAAAAACGTGGCCCCACGTCACGTGACGTCAATGGTGGCCGCATCTCCATATGGCCGCAATTTTACCGATGAACATCGTGCTTTAATGGGAAAAAGATATCGGATGTTTGATTATGTTTGATGGTGGATATTCAAACAATTTGATATAAAATAGTATGGACAAATATGGAAACTCATCAGTTTTACATCCATGTTTTAACACATCATTGCTCATAAAAGATCCGCGCTTTACCCATTCTTCTGTGCCAATAATTAAGTGTATGTGACAGTCAAGGTAGACTTGCACATAGATCAGGGCAAGTAACACCGATTGATAACCGCCTCAACTTCAAGTTCACTCTGAGTGGTGAAGATTATAGTAAACTCTGTCCCATAAATGGCATGGTTGGTGGTTTAAAACGTTTGTTTTCCAACTTGGCTTTCGGGATGACGATCCCCAATACCTTCAATTTGGTTTTGATGGGGGTGAACCAGTGCTTGATAGCATCCCACGGTGAAGACCTTTTCTGCGGGTATTCTTCGGATTTCGGGCAAGGAAGGGCAGTCAGTTCACAGCGGAAGGGTATTTTCTCAGTCGGTGTTCTTCCATCTTAAGTCCTTCAGAATACCACGTAGACTAGAGTGTCTGCATTTCCAAGTCTGTTCGGTTGCAACAATCACCTGTGGGAAGTTAAGAAACGGTTCCTCTTGGAGTTCGGCTATGCGTACCGTTTGGTAATCAAACGTGGCAATGGAAAATCGCCGATCAAAGGCAAGGTTGAATGGGAAAAGCTGTAAGAAAACCATAATAAATACGCCATTCTCATCCATTTTCCAGCCAGCCACGTGTGACTACCGGAGGGATAAGCAGAAATATATGAAAATGTGAAGAATCTGGAGGCTTCTGAAGAATTTTGCCTTGGACCCGCGAGTTCTTGAGGAGAATCGGCTCGTGCAGATCAAACAGGCGATTTCGGGTAGCGGGGCATAGCTGGGGTTTTGAAGCTCCTGGAAGATGCTATGGGTATAGGTCAAAATTGTGTATCCCAATAATTTGGTGACTTTTTGATGGTGCATACTAAAAAAATAAAATAAAAAAAACTATATATATATATATACACACACCAAAATCTGTGGTCCCATGGGGCTTAAGTTTTGACCCATCCCCATACCATTTTGTGTTCGCAACCTTGGTCTTATCATAATGTCGCTTTGAAAATATTGGTTGTCGACCCCCATGTGAAGCAAAAACATGGTTTCCCTTGGAGTTACTCTGTGGTTAAGACTAAATTCGCATCAAGAGATAGCTGGTCGATTTGAAACTATTTTAATGTGATTTTCCCATTGCCAGGTTTCACAAGAGGGTAAAGTAACTTGCACAGCGCATAGACATCCGCACATGCCTCCACACAATGACATGTGCCGCAAAATTGATTACCACATTGCACCTATGTTAAAAAATCGAAACGGCCACAATTTTGCGTGCCCTACGGGATTAAAGTCAAACTTTTGGTGATCTTTGGTGTCTAACCTGCCAGCTGAAACAGCTGAAACCTGCCAGCACTGCGTTGGGTCAGGCTTTGCCTCCCCATTTCCAAGCCGCCATTCGACTTGTGAGAAATCCCAGTGGATTTCTCGACCTGGCGATGGCGACGCCGATGCATAGATCAATACTTGGATATGTGATGTACTTTGTACGTGATGTTCACATGTAGAAACATGGGATAAGATGTCTCCAGCTGGATATGCACATAGTTTTTGCATATTTTATATGTGCAGATATTTGCATGAACGTGTCGGTGCGTGTGTATGTTTGTGTGCATGTGCGTGTGTACCAATGTGTGTATGAGTACATATCTGTATATATGTTTAAATGTGAATATGTGTATCCTGCATTTGTCAAAATAGGTTGCCTAAAATCCACTGGGCTTATCATCACTTTCCCCCAATTCATATGATACATGGGGATAGCACATGTTCAGACTCCCCTATATGGACAAAGAAAGCACTACAGCCATCCTAGTGCCCATAACTCCAGCCAGAGCCTGGTAGATATGACCCAGTCGTTACTTCTGTGGCAGAGCCCATCGTTGATGAATTCCGGGTCAAAAGATTACCCTCTGGTAAACGTTTACATAACTATGGAAATCACCATTTTTAATGGGAAAATTCACTATTTCTATGGGCCATGTTCAATAGCTATGTTTGTTTACCAGAGGGAACTGGTCACATTTTTATTGGGAAGACCCGTGACCTATGGAACCCTACTATGCGCTACCGGTATATTCGTGTCTCTTCTACCCAAGTTTCAGCCTCAAAGTACGCATGATGAGGGATAGTGGGGGACCAAACTTCCGGGCTAGAGTATCAAGTCAAACCTCAGTGCTCCATGTATGGGATATTTTCCATGCAACATGTAGCCCAAAAAGACCCAAATGTAGGTAAATATTCCCTACATGCAGCATGTGGGTGTAAATATGTGTAAATTAAGGGTCAGGCAGCCTTCCAGATTGTCTCATACTTATCTTCCACTGGCTGATGAGTTTGCCATCCGAGGAAGCTTTGCCACCAACAAACCGGAGGTGGGTGGGGGTACTTTTTTGCGGTTTTCTGGGAATTTGACCACGAAATGTTGAGTATTTTGCCAAGCAACATGGGGGATTTGAGCATCCATGGGGATGTCGAATGTTGCTTGGTGGTTTTACAAGTTCCAATCCTGGGATGATGATGATGATGATGATGATGATGGTCCCCATGGATTTCTGAATACCGTCTTTACCGTCACCATTCCAGTCATGTCATGTCAATCATTGTCAATCATCATTTGGCTGGTGGTTTCAAACCTTTTTTGTTTTCCACAATATATGGGACAATCCTTCCCATTGACGAACTTATATTTTTCAAGATGGTGAAAACCACCAACCAGTTGTGTTTGGGTCACTAGCATAACATATCATCGCTATCGAAAATCTGTCTCATATCATCGATCCATGGCAATGATGTCCATGGCGACCCAGTCATGATCATCGATGATCATCGCCGGTCATTGAAATTGACAATGATATACCCTCTGGTAATTTCACATAGCTATTGAAAATGGCCCATAGAAATAGTGGATTTACCCATTAAAAATGGTCATTTTCCATAGTTATGTAAACGTTTACCAGAGGGTAACACAATGATAATCATTACAACATATCACAACTACCAGGTTATCTATCGTTATGATTCTAATATGTATTTCATTTGACCATGACTACCAGAATCAGACTATGATATTTATTATTTCGCATATTTTGATTGTGTGATATTATGTGATGTTTATATTACTTTATTATACTGATCATCATATAATACTATATCCAGATTGGGGTCATTATCATGATCAGTACCATAATTATGATGTTCATTACCATCAGAACTACAACTATCACAGTGTCACAATGCTTATCTTATCAGATTATCATATATTATCATAATATAATTCAATTTAATTCATAAAAATTGTAGATCTTGAATGATGTTGATTCATTTAGATGAACCTTTCCATACCTTTCCCATCCGTCAGATCTAGCCTGGCTCATCCAGATTTCCAGATTGGAGGCGCTCCTCGACCTCCAGTGCTTCCACACGCGGCATGTCGAGTCCATCGATTTTTATGGGGTGTCAAGCGGCCGGGGGGTTCACCAACATTGGGAGTGTTTACCATTGTTTACCATGAACATCTTGGTAAACTATGGTAAACTGATTGGTGTTCTTGTAGTTTGGCTTGGCTTTTTTCTGCATCATGTCATGGAAGAGGTAAAAATGACCACGCCCCGTTCCACCGGTGCCAGAGCAGAGGGGTAGAGGGGTTTTTCGGGGAGGGTGCCTCCCAAAACGACTTGGGTTGCATTTCAACCAGCAAAAAAGATGTCAAAAAAAGGACGTAGGCAAACACCTGTGGGGTGGGGAAATGAATCAACAAAAGTTGAATCAACATGAATCAACAATAGCTGACTCGACTTTCTCAGTAACGTTTTTCACCCAGTCGCACCGTTTAGGTGAGAGCAGTGGCTGAGACCACGGGGGCCCTTGCCACCTGATGGTGTTGAGGGAAGCTAGCTGTGAAGGTCTCATTTTGGGAGCGGAGGTGCTTGGGACTCAATCAATGAAGTCCAGACACAGGTTAAGATGGTGAAGTTACCATTCGATCAATCAATGAACAATGGCTGGTCACGTCTCACAAAAAAATGATTGTGCTGCTTATGTATATACAGTATCCAAGCGCAGTGTGATTCTTATTTTGGTCAGCGGCATAAAACCAACCGTTCAATGTTCACACAGAAAAGAACTTGTTCTGGATGAATTTCTGCATGTTTGGTGGCAGTGAGGCATCGAATAGACCTTCCTTTTATGGGTGTGCAGCTTTCAAACAGTTGATTCTCAGGAGATAGACAGAGCAACGTCAATGACGTGAGTTTCCACTGAAGAGTCCGGATTTCATTTGATACCTTCATCTCCATTAATTCAACCTGCTGTGATGGAGCAACTTGCTGGGGGGTGGTCCGGGGTTGTGCTCATTCTCTTGGAAGAGTTGCACAATCTTTTCCCCATGGATGCACAGCCAAGTGCATCCGTGTTTGGCCTGCCATCTTCTAAGTAAAAAGTGTAGGAGGACAGGGGACTTCGCGGCATGTAAATGCTTGCGCTGGCCCAAGGATTGCCGTGGCTAGGGCGATCTACACTTTGTTGACAGCAAAGTGCCCCCTTGGATGGCCATATAGGGCCATAGGGCGATTGATTACTTTGTGACTGGGGTCCCCAACATTCGGGTATTTGGGATTGTCTCTGCTTTTTTCGGAAAGCCACAACAAGGCGGTATGATACAGTATATTCATATATAATATATTATATATATACACCCTGCTTTCAAGCACACCCATTTAGCTCACCTATGGCCATCTAAGCAGAATCGACTTTTGTCTTTGGCCTTGAGGCCAATGGTTTCTTTGTCTCGAGACACCGGCAGTTGCCCGTGTTTGTGGCACCAAACGGTTCGAGGCGTGGTTTGAGATAAGTTACATCGGTAGAGACGCCATCCGCGTTGCTGGTAGTGCGTTCAGCAGTACCTCTGAAACGGCCGCGGATCGTGCGCACCGACAGCAGATTTTTGCCGGGCAGAGACATGGAGTGCCTGCAGCCAAAGCTGCGGCTACCGTCTGCGTGCCTTGGGACATCTTGGAATATCCTCCAAGTCCAAGAGAGAATGCCTTGTGGCCTTGAGAATTTCACGGTCCAGTTTCAGCAGTTACAATTTTTAGGGATGCCAGCAGAGCTTGCAACTATTATCCTGTCATGTCTATCAATATCTTTCATATCCGATCTGATTCTTCTGGAATTATATCAATAGCAATTCGCACATGATATACATGTGCTTTGAATGCAAAAGTGGATATATGATTGTGATTTCTTGGAGAATTGTGGTTAACTTGGTGGACATAATTGGACATACTTGGACATATAATGATTTTATGTGTATATATATAAATGTAATTATATTGTATAATTATATATATATGTGGACATGTCTTTATCCGCTTGTCTTTTCATTGTGTATGATTGTGCCTCACTTCGCTCAAGTGTCGTTTTTCGAATGCATTGGCTTTCTCTCTTCTCGGAGCAGAAAGGCATTGTTTCAAGTGGAGGCTCTCCCTTCGGGATTGGGAGGTGATTTGGTCATTGTACCAGTGTTGGGTAAAAGAACCTTAAAACCTCAGATGTTGATCATAATCAATACTAAGCCATCCCAAGTTGCCGTACCCGTTTTTGATTCATATGTAGATTGTGGCTCAACCAAGCTACAACCCATGCTTTCTGAAGTTGAGTTGGCTGATTTGGGAAATGAATGATGGTTGGAACATTGTCGGACACAGCGCAGAGTTTCAAGACTAGATGATCACTCTTTTGCAAGAGCACTTGGACGACTCTAGCAGCAGGGAACCACAAGCGGCACACGACCATATAACCAGAGTCCCCAGTTCCTGGTTGATCCATGGTTATCCCGTTTGTAAAGTTTTCCTTTTTTCGGCCACAGATTCTTTGCCTCTTTCCACTTGCCATTCCTGGGATCAGTGAGCCTCAACTGTTACATTCGAACATCTCTCCCCTCAGAATGTTGCGGACGATATACCCATGAAACAGTCGGGGGATCCACTAAGCTTGTTGTCACATGGAAAGCAAGGTATATCCTGGAAAGTCAATCTATTTCCCCAGGGTCTGTAGATTTTAGCAAGACATCCCGCCAACACACTTGCTCAGACACACTTGTCTTCCTCGTCAACCTTATTGCCAGCTTGTTTGCCAGCCACCTCTACACACCCTGAGCTCGCCAGCTCTCTGGGCCCGGACCTGAACCCTATGCCAGATCAAAGGTCAAATAGAATGTCAAATGAAATCTAAGATAGAATTTCGGATAGAATGCCAGATTGCCTGTCAGAATATAGGTCAGATAGAATGTCAGATGGATCGCCATATGCAATGTCAGAATGTATGCATATATATATATATACACGCTATGGGCGCCAAGTTCTCCGATACGTCATGTTTCTGGGTGATTGGACATTTTGAAAATTGTGTTTTGGCTGTGGTAATTTGCACATTTTTGAGCATCGTGATTTGTCTTGACTTGATGTTTGACGGACGTTTTTTTTTGTGTCCGTTTACATAAGTTGAAGTACAAAATGCGCTTTTCATTGGTGCCTCTAACTCTATGCTGGAATTGTTCATTTTCCCTGTTTGTTTTTTGTGTTGTTTGTTTTAATAATCCCCTCTCCCTATTACTAAACGTCCCCCAAATACTAAAAACAGGCGTCCATCTCCAATTTCTGAAAATTTCAGTTTGGCCAATTTGACTTTTAATTGATCCCCTTTAGAAAACAATTTGAAAATCAACCTACCATTTGTGGGTTTCCCCCCCCCTAATACTAAAAACTAGTCAAACCCGGGGTGTTTAGTATTAGGGGGAAGCTTCGAAATCCGATTTTTGGCAATATTTTAATTCGGTTACATAAAGAAATTTAATTGCTTTTGAAATCGGAAAAAAAGTTTTTATTATTAAGGTGTTTATCGAAATCCAATTTCTGGCAATATGTTAATTGCGTTATATAAGGAAATTTAATTGATTTTGAAATCGAAAAAAACGGCTTTTATTATTAAGGTGTTTAATTTAGTATTAGGGGGAAGCTTCGAAATCCAATTTTTGTCAGTATTTTAATAGCGTTATATAAAGAAATTCAATTGATTTTGAGATCAGAAAAAATAGTTTTTATTAGTAAGGGTTTTAATTTAGTATTTGGGGGAAGCTTCGAAATCCAATTTTTGGCAAAAATTTAATTGCGTTATATAAGGAAATTTAATTGATGTTTAAATCGGAAAAAAAATAGTTTTTATTACTATATAAGTGTTTTAATTTAGTATTAGGGGGAAGCTTCGAAATACAATTGTTGGCAATATTTTAATAGCGTTATATAAGGAAATTCAATTGATTTTGAGATCAGAAAAAATAGTTTTTAATAGTGAGGGTTTTAATTTAGTATTAGGGGGAAGCTTCGAAATCCAATTTTTGGCAATATTTTAATAGCGTTATATAAAGAAATTCAATTGATTTTGAGATCAGAAAAAATAGTTTCTATTATTAAGGGTTTAAAGTTAGTATTAGGGTTCCCTAATACTAAATACGCTCCTAATACACAAAACTACCTGCCGTGTTTGTTATTGGGGCGGGGACGTTTAGTATTAGGGAGAAGGGATTACATTAATGTTTATATGAAAAAAGTGCAAAATTCATTGGGAAAGGCCAGTCAAAATGATATAGGGCCTTGGTATTTGCAGTATTTTGTAACGTTGTGAACCGAGCCGCATCTTGATAGTCAGAGGTTTTGTGTCAAGTTTTTGTTTGTTTGCCAAGTTTAGAATTGTTGATGTTCCTGTTGTTGTTTTGTGTTGTTGTTTTAACATATTCATTTTTATAATATATGAAGAAAATGTAAAATTAATTGGGAAACGCCAGTGATAGTGAAAGAGGCTATTTTGTATCCAGGTTATGTTTTATCCATACCCATTTCACACCGTCAGTATAGTTAAAATATATAACGATAAACAGCAATGCCGCATGCAGACCAGACCCAGCGCCCCCACGAGCTGAGTCTCGCACCTGCAGCGGATGGAAGATCTAAGAGTTATATGATTATAAGTGACCATGTTTCACCTGCATATACAAGGAACAAAATAAATCAAAATGACACATAGCATCCAACATATTCATGTATGTCTTTATATGTTTATATATATATATATACATATACATATATATATATACAATATTTATAGAATTTTTACAGATACATATTTCCCTAGAGGCCTCACCTATCCATCCCACCCCACCCCATATGCGTGTCGTAGCACATCCTCAGCGTAGCATCATATGTATGTGCCAATGAACGTACGACTGCGTAGCATCACACCTGTATGCACGTGTACTTGAACGTTATCACCCCCCCCACCCCACACCACCCCACCACATAGGAGAAGTCCTAGCCCTTGGGTATATATATACACACAATTACACATATTTCAGGTAGAATGTCAGACAAGATGTCAGAGATAGAATGTCAGAATATGTGTCAGATAGAATTGCAGATAGAGTTTCAGAATATGTGTCAGATAGAATGTCAGAATATATGTCAGGTAGAATGTCAGAATATATGTCAAGATGTGTGCCACGGTGGGGATCACACGAAATTAAGTAATGTGTTTTCTATTGATTCCTCAAGCAAATGCACGAATGCAAAGCCAAGCCAATGAAACTACATGCCAACCCATTTCAGAGAGCCGCGACGGTGGTCAACCCTTATATACCCTCGATAAGAAATCTATGTTTGAGGGGGCCACTTTCCACTCCCCCAGTTGTTTCAGGTAGGATCACTAAGATTGGGATTTGATTTGATTTGTCTGGGAAAAGAACAAGCCCGAATACTCCTGCCACAAATTCTAATGGATTAATGGTCAGTTTTGCGTAAATGTATGGCTACTTTAACCTGCAAGAACATGAACGGGTGGTTTTTCAGTCAGCTAGGTTTCAATATCAGCGGGTATGTATGTGTCTTTCCTTTTCCTCTGATGTTTGACTGTATGATGAACTGTTTCAAGCACATTCCAGCGATCAAAGCTTCCACTTGATTCCGCCAAAATGCTCGTGGTTAATATTCGGGTCGCTTCTTTTTGTTGTAATGAGTTGTAATGGCCCATCATGCATGATTAGCGCACCAGCGGCTCAATTCTGTGATCATGTTGCCTTCGCGGGCAGCACAGAACCTGAATTGAACTCCAGAGTGGGCGCAAATGGTGCAGTTTGGGATGATGGTATGAAGCTATCCCCCAAAATGGGTGGTCGGTGGTGGTGGGTTTTACATCTCGAGCAAGACTATTCTGTGCATCTTTCTTGGTAATTTGTGGCACACTGCACATTGTCTTTGATTTACGTTGACCAAGCACTAACTGAGCAGTGGCAAAGAAAACTGGAATTGCAGTAGGGCTTTGTGGGGAACATAAGAAATTGTCAGGAACTGCGGGATTGCGAAGTGCGAAGCAGGCTCTCTAGATGAGAGGCGATGAAAGAGGCTTGCTATGGATTACTCAACCGAAAATAGTCCGAAATAGCAGAAGGGAGTTTAGAAGTCAAACTTCCAACATATGGACAGATGCAGCAAAAGTGGTGGGAAGAGTCAGAGAAGAGAGAGAGCAAGAAGAAAGAAGATCAAAGCGCGCGAAAGGGTAGAAAAGTTGCGAAACACTGTTTTTTTTTCCAATGTTTTGAGGCTCCGGAGGGTCGAAAAGTAGGCTCGCTAAAGCGGCGGGTGCGGAAGCATCTGGCTGGATGAGAGATCAATCTCAGGCCGCTGTGGTGCGAAGCACATTTCGACGTCAAAATGCCAAAAACGTCGTTGAAAATGCGCACATCATTGTGGTGCGAAGTACATGTTCAAGTCAAAATGGTAAAAACACAACATGTTCGGATCACCTTTGGAAGTTGAGATGTTAAAAAGCGCACGCCGCTGTGGCGCGAAGCACATTTCAAAGTCAACATGTTGAAAACACACCACTTTCGCACAATTTTTGTAAATTGAGCTGTTGAAAAAGTGCATGCGGCTGTGGCGCGACGCACATGTCGAAGTCATAATGTTAAAACATGCTAAAACATATGTTAAAACCCGCCACGATCGCACCACTTTTGGAAGTTGAGCTGTTGAAAGAGTGCATGCGGCTGTGGCGCGACGCAAATGTCGAAGTCATAATGTTAAACTATGTTAAAAAGACGCGACATCCGCATCACTTTTGGAAGTTGAGCTGTTGAAAAAGTGCATGCGGCTGCGGCGCGAAGCACATGTCGAAGTCAAAATGTCAAAAAGGCGCCTCGTTCAAACCACTGTTGGACGTTCAACCGTCACTTTTCTGTGGCAAGCGCAATGGATTCTGCACCTTGCCACAAGTGAGCAAAATGTGAGGGTATTGTAGCAGTTTCAAAAACGACGGTAGGCGTGGGAATTTTGAAGAGAGTCTGCAAAGATGCAGTTTGGGTGGCATGCGCAATGCCAAAGACATCTCCACCAGACATGTTAGGAGGTCAAGGCCAGGGCGTAGATTTCCTGAGACGGGTTGCATTTTGGAGCATTACATCATCATCAGGCTTGCTAAGATGATTTTGGTTGACAGGTGCAGCACTTCGTATGACCCAGCGCCACTTCTTCCTGGCAGGCGCAGTACTTTAGACCGATGGGGTGGAAAAATTGCAAAACGCATTGGTACGAAGCCGTCGGCTCTGCACTCAACTTTTCATT
>CAMXCT020001921.1:0-15000 GCA_947184155.2 Cladocopium goreaui | reverse complement strand
AGAGGGAGAGGGAGAGGGAGAGAGAGGGAGAGAGACTCAGAGCCTTAATCACCCTTCGGTCCATCAGTGGGGTCGCTCTGCCATCCATGCATCACAACAACCCACCTCTCCTATAGGGTTCCTATCTTTGAAACTTCCGTCACACTATGGTAGTTATTTCATTCTGATTGAGGCTGCCCATATCTTGAGTCTTGACACAGCAAGGAAGATCCCTTGATGCTCCTGTTCTTACATCGGAGTGTGTGAGATGGAGTCGACCTTGGTAGGGTGTATTTTACAGTTGTTTCATCCGAAACGTGAAATCGACTAACCAACCACAATGCTAGAAGAGAAGCTGTTGCATTTTTTGCGGGGTATGTAAGATTAATTCGCGGTCTCAAACTGCATCATATCACCGCTCCATCATGGGGCACGACACCTGTCTCTCAACCTTGGGAGGTGTTGCCAAGCCAATGGCGCTTTTTGGTTTCCCAAAGTCTTCACCAAAATTCGGCCACGCGCAGCAGCCGTGCCGGGGTGCACTGAGGAGGGGTGGCTGAGCATAGTATAGTCCCTTTCAGTTTTGACGCGCGTAGCAAGGCGAGCACATCTAAGAGTGGTGGCCATGGATGGCTGGGGATTCCATACAAAGGAGAAAAGGTCAGGACGTATTTGCTATATTCAAACCACGGTTGATTTTCCGATCACCAATCGATTCATAGGGGCTCCCATTGTGCTGGATGGCCAAAAAGAATGTACCATCGTTTGGCCATGGCACATATGGGGATAGATTATACATATTTATATGTTATTTTTCCAATATTTACCATACTTAGGTTCGAAGGCAAAAAATAGCACCTACTTTGCTGTGAATTAAAGGGTGCCAGGGTTTTGACAATACCCACTGAATAACTGATATTGATTCGTTATGTCCAAAGTGGAACTCGAACCCAGCCAAGTTAAGATCTTAGACATTGCTCAATAGTGGCCAAATTTTGGAGTGGTGGTGCGGGTGTCCCAGTCATTCGTGTGCTCTCTTGGATGACCTCCGAACCAGTTTGTAGGGGAGGTTTTTGCTGGAGTTTTTCTTTCATGGAATGGTTTAGCAGCTGTGGAAGGGATTCTTTTCATGGCCTGCAAACAGTGTGCCTTCATCAAGGCTTTCAACGACATCGAATCTGTTGGAATGATGAACCTGCGAACAGAAAATCAAACTATTATCTTATATGTTGATAGAGAGAAAAATTGATGTATATAAGTTTGGTAGAGGCACAGTGAGTTTGAATAGACGTAAGTTTGATAGAGTTAAGTTTGATAGAGACACGTTTGATCGCTGGTAAGTTTGTTGAAGGTGACTTCGGGGGACGTAAGTTTGATAGAGGTAATTTTGAGGTAGAAATTTGAATAAAGGGAAGTTTGAAGGAGTAAATTTAATGTAGATGAGTTTGGTAGAGGTAAATTCGGTAAAGGTAAGTTTGGAGGCCCATGTTATGGCTTTGCAAGGGGGTATATCACCTAAGTCTACTTATACGATAAAAACCTCCATTTTAGCTACCTCAATGACTATTAGTTAGACTGTTAGACCTCAAAACGGCAACAGCCTTTTCCTGAGCTACAGCATCTGCTTCGGTATGGTTCCACGGTGCAGTGATTACATACCTGGTGTTTTTTTTTGCCAAGCATGTGCCCACCAAAAGCCCCAGCATCACTGCGCAACCCTGATGTGAAATAATGTCCAAGATATTTCCGAAAATTGTATCAACAATATTTCTGATTGGTTGCACGAAGCGATGCGCCCCTAAAAAGAAACAAAGTTCTTCATGATTTGCACCCTTTGCAAGTGCAAACGTCTTTCTTGCCAAGCTCTTCCTGCACACGATGGCTGACACGCAAAAAGTGCGACAAACCACCGCTATCTTTGATCACACCGGGCGAGCGACTGCATCGCAATATGCGAGCTGTCTTCACACATGCTGCACAGGTGCCACCTTTCGTGCTCCTTAAACCGCTATTGTCACTGGCATATGCCCATCGAACCTTGTGACGGGCTCGGCCGCATAATTGACATTGCTTTGCCACCAATGGTCCCAACGGTGTGATGCCTGCAGGACAATGCGGCTTCTTGTTGGTACACTGGAGCTTCTTCATCTTGACAAAGACGTGGTCTTGCTTCTTGCGCACTTCTTTGGCCAACTCCGCCGCAGACACCATCACCTTGCAGCGCATCAAATTTCCAAGCCAAGAGACACAACCCAACTTTGGAGAGGATTTACCCAGCAAAGCATCGCTAGGGGCCAAGTCTAACACACACTAGATAAGAATGGATCATTATATGATCCGGCAGGAACTGAATCCTGTAACGTGCAGATTGGATGGGAAACAAATTAATCAACGACGATTCCTACGAATAATGGAAGTTCTCCTGAATGATCACCATGTTCAGAATCGACATCAAAAAGAATAAGGATCAGAAAATAAATGAACCAACGGTAATGTCATCGGCGAAGTCGTCGGCGAGGATTACCCAACCAATACGTCGGCGACGATGTTCCCGGCGACCATGTAAAAACATTTGAAATAAATTGTTCGAAAAATCAGAATGAAGTTCAGATTGTGACAACTGTGCAAATGTATCATGTTCGTCTTTGGGGTTCTGAGCTTGGCCCCTTGCTATTCCGGAAACTTCGGGCTGCAGGTACGCAGAGCTGATCAGGCTCTGTATCCCATACAATCAGGTAGCTTCGTTGGACGTGGTCCCTGATTGTATGCCACGTCCCCCTGCATTAACAAAAATAGGAAAAGGAGGTTTTACATCTATGCAGATGTCACACACACACACCCACACACACTGCGAAGCTTCAAGTTCACTTTCAAGTCCACCAAACAGTGCAGTGTCAGTCAGCTTCTAGTTTTCACTCACGCCAGTCTATCAGTCACAATACAACGTCTCACAGCGTCAGTTGAGTTCCTAGTGCCACTTGAGCCAAACCATAGTTTGGCAGTGCAGTAAATTCAGTGTACTGTGCAGTGGAGTGCAGAGTGACAGTCATATCTAACACTCCCCTCTGAGGATCCACACTTATTACAGTACGTGCAAGTTAAACAGTCCAAGTCTTGAGAAGTACGGACTTCAATACACTTGTGAAAGTCTAAAGTGCTAGTTCCAAGTCTCATGCAGAGACAGCCAACCTAGTCTTCAGCGTTCTCAGTTGAGTGCTTACTCCTATTGCTGACAGTCTGAATTCAGAGCCTCTCAGTGTCATCTCAGCCGGCCTTCGTCACAGTGATCACAGTGTCAGCTGTGGATGACAGCCCAAGTCCGCTGATCTGGATGTCAACCTTGAGATAAGTGCCAGTCTCAGTGATTGGCAAGGCCGCAGTTCCAGTGCCATAGTGATCCCAGGTGAACTTCTTCAGTTCAGCTGGAGTGCTGGCAAGTCCAGCCTTCTCCATTTGGAACTGAGTCAGTGGCAAGTGCACAAAAAGAAAACGACGATGGGCATTGCAGTAGCGAGTGCCATTCAGTTCCTTGGAGAGTGAGTCGGCAAAGTCCGCCAGTGTATAGTCTGGAAGGTCTGAATTGACTCAGTCTCTAAGTCAATCAGTTCGAAGCTCACAGCACCAGTTGCATTCACATAGGAGTGGCTGAAGTATCCTCGGTTGAATTGCTTCAGTCCAGCAACCTTAGTGCGTTCGAGCCACACCGCAGTGACCCTCAGTGGCTCAGTGGAGTACTTCTCTTGCGTATATTTAGCTGTATGTTTGTATTTTTTTTTGGGCCGTCAACGAGAAATCCAACAAAAAGGAAGAGGTGCAAACGAGAATAACAAATATCTTTCACGTCTTTCTTCCTTGAACTTTGCCGCGACATAACAAGAGGGGCTTCACAATAAGCAACCTTGAAGTAGAATGTAGAAGACCAACACAAAGATACGCGACACAATGCTCAACACCAACTTTGAGAAAAATATCTTAAGAGCCTTGGCCACGCTTTTTCCCCCGCTAGCAGACGAGTTTTACAAATATCTTTTGCGTTTTGGTTGAAGCAATTGGGTTAGAAACTGAAACAGCCACCATCCAACAAATCCGACACAGACCTTGGCTGCAACAGCCACAGTTGGAATACCAAGCCGGCTTCAGCTTTGGCAAAGTCATCTTTGGCCCCTCTTTCTTAATATGCAACATGGGCGGCCCACAAGATCCCCACTTGCTGCATTTCAACTTGCGGTGCTTCTGAAACAGCTTTTCGAGCCCCAAAGTTCCAACTATCCGTATTTGGACTAAGCGCAGATTTTTTTCAGCTTGCTTGATTTAAAGGGTCCTTAGCACTACAGAGTGCACGGCTGGCTGATTCTGAGTTAGCGTTCTTGGGCTGAAACAGCTGCAGAAGGAAACGCATTGAAATTGAAATGTGTGAGCTTTTTTTAATCTTCGTTGCACCTGTTATAAATCAATTGCTGTTTGCTGAACTGAGTCTACAGGGTGTCTGCAGGTGCCGCAACGCATGTTTATCCACTTTTCCACTTGTCATTTTTTTGCATCTTACATCCGACTTTGAAGACAGCACCCCGCCGCAGTCTATGTGGCTAAGATCCGGCCCTTTCCAGCTGATCTGACTTTGGTCGATGCCGCGGTGGCATACTTGTGGCCAAAGCAGCCACCAAAAGCCGAAGCAGCTAAGTGGCCGAAGCAGCTGCAGCTACAGTAGCCGAGACAGCTGCTGCCTCTTTGGCGTAGAGATGGTGTGGCCAGTTTTCAGCCACAAGCTTCTGTGAAGTGCTTGAGCCGAGGCTCCTGAAGCGAAGCGGATCTCAGGCATGCTCCTAAGGAGAGGACAATTCGGCCTGTCCTTAGGAGGTTCAAGGACGGTCCCCGAGGCTCATAAGGAGAGGACAACCATGGGACAAAGGCCTTTGAAAAACTCATATTTAAAAGTATTTCAGTTTCGTCCCCTTGTCGTCCTCCCCTTAGGAGGTTCAAGGACAACCCCGAAGCTCCTAAGGAGAGGACATTCCCACCCGTTGATTCGAGGTCCGTTGAATTTTTTTGATGCTCCTAAGGAAAGGACAAAAAACACATTAAGTAGCCAAGCCTGTCTCCAAATCAAAGCTATCGTTGAATCTCCCAATATTTGTGGGTAATCGTCTCTTAGATTCAACCCATTGGTAGATTCCATGTAGCGACCAGAAACCCAAAGTCTTTACCCTGACGCTCCAGCCCACCTCAGCCAATTCCTATTTTTGTGAAAAGTCCATCACGACCTGCTATGTACAAAAACTGACTTAGAAGTATGTAACGCAGCTTCAAAGTGGGAAGTCGGAATAGCATCAAAACAAGCCAAAGCAGCTTTGACAGCCGGAAGCAGCTTGCCTGATGCTGCAAGGGCTTGGCTGAAACAGCTACCGCTAAGGCCGAAGCAGCCTCACTTGAGGTCAACATTTGAAAACACTTCGCAAGCAGGAGCCGAGTGTGACGCAGGGTCGAAACAGCCCTCCTCGCTGCGTGGACATGCTGAGCCTAAGCAGCCGAACAGCCACCGCCCTCCTGAAGCCAATGTCTGACTGCTCCAGAGCCAGCCTTTGTCCTTTGATGCTTTTGGATGCTTTTGGACGGTTTTTTTGCATGTGAATGGGCATTGTTTGCTCAGACGCTTGTCAATCCGCTTTGGCTAAAACCGTGCAGTCAACACCCCACGGCGTGCGCAGCCAAGTTCCCAGCTCTGGGTGATGACATGAAATACGGAACTGTGAGCCCCATTTCAAGCCCAAGACAAGCCACTTGGATCGAAGCAATCTGCCATTGTAAAAGCAGCAATGCTGCTGTCGTGTTTGACAGCTACTGACCCAAATTGCAAAAGAGAAATAAAAATAAACCAGCAATAATTTCAAATACCTCTTCAGCTGCCTCGACGAGAAAAATTGAAAGAGCCAATGGAAAGTGAAAAAATGTACGGATATGTATGAATTTTGCAAAGGAAAGGACCAGGGAAACAAACAACATGTTCCGTACATGTCTTAGATGTCACAAGTTAGGGTTGCAAAGGGTATCCCAAATCAGTCATTGTTGAAGCAAACGAGATTCTCAAATAGCTTAGCCAAACAAAAAAATACAAAAAAATATCTCAGGCCCCAAAAAAATGAAAAATACAAAAATACAGCTAAATATAAGCAAGTTCTGGAAGTTCTCCTGACCTTTCCACAGTTGCAGTGTTGAGTACAGCAAAGCGCCTCGAAGATCAGTCCACAAGTTGCACAGTGAACGATCAAACCACTCAGTTGGGATTTCCCCAGTTGCCAGTGCCAAGTCTGACAGTGTGAGTGGAAGTGACAGGAAGACAGGGTAGTCCACCTGCCTGTCAGTCAGTGAGTGTACTCAGTAGTCACCCGTTGCAGTGGCTGCGAGTACAGTCGCAGTTCTGTCTCTGAGTAGGCGTAGTGGGCAGTACTCAGACCCGGGAACACCGAGTTGGGTGAGAGTACGCCAATCCACACATCATCAGTAGACTCGTAGCCAGTCTTCTGTGCGACCAACAGTCCAAGTCCAAAGGAGTTGCACTTGGTAGTCGCAGTGGGCCGAGTAGTACGGCACAGATACAGTGGGTCCACTGTAGTGCATCGGGCGAGTCACACTTTCCAACAGCCCCAGCTGAGTAACACTACGTTCCAGCTCCCGACTCTTCAGCATCTCAATCACAGTATTGTAGGCGTCAGTGTCTGGAACAGCAGTCAGTGCTACCAGTGCTACCTCAGTATTCTGAATCTCTCCATACTGTGCGACGGCCACGGCGGCAGTCTCATTTTCCATCCTCAGTGTCAGAGAGGAGGTAGTGCAGCGCTACAGTGACGTAGTTTAGTATCTGGTAGTACTCCTTTTCAGTCTCTACCAGTCATTGCAGTCAAACAGCGAGTGGGTTTGACGAGTTGCAGAGTCGAATTCAGTTCCTGTGCCCGAGTACCGTTCAGTACTCAGTTCAAAGAGTCATGCAGATTTGATTTCTTGAAATTCAGTAAAAGTAAAACTCAGTGAACTCTTGGCCAAATTCAGTGCAAAGACGAAGTGAGAGTGCTGAGTTGCAGCTACAGTTCAGCGGCAGTTCAGCAGCAGTCTCCCCTTTGAAAACTTAGTCTACCAAAGTGAGTTTCCGCAGTGTCTTGGTGAAACCGTGCCTGTATAGTTCGAGGTTACAAATCAAAACAACGAAAACAGTTTCAACACATAACCTACCTAAGTGTGATTTCAAAGTTTCAGTGTCCAGGTATTTAGTAAAGGGGTCGGCGCAGTTTTCAGTAGTATGTATTTGGAGGTCTCCCCCCGAAAACAAGTCTTGCATGTACAAAAATCTCAGTTCAACGTGCTTGGTTTTCTTTCCAGAACCAAACCTAGTTGCCATGCTCTTTCCTGCTGTGCTGCCAGTGTAAATGTGGAGTTTTGACTTTCTTTGCCAGTTCGGCGTCGAGAATCAAGTTTCTTACGTACAGTGTTTCGGAAATTCCTTGTCCTATCGCGTACAGCTTGGCTTCTCCTGAGGAGAGCGCGATAGTACCCTGAGTTCTTGCGCAAGAGTCTACAGGACAATTGAGGAGTTTGACAACAACGCCTGAAGTTGATTTTCGTGTCCGCTGGCAACCAGCCCAGTCACTGTCCACAAAACAGTCCAAATCAAAAGTGCATTTGTTGCTACTAAGAGTGATCCCCGCACGAAGTCGGTGCACATAGTCCTTAGTTCCAGCAAGGTACCTCAGTAAGTGTTTCAGTTTCAGTAAACTTCGGTTTGTCGGTGCAGTCAGGTCTCTTGAAAGTTCCTTAGTCGCATAGGACGTGGCTTGTCTGATCAAAGCTAACCACAACAGTTTTCCAACAGCAGTGCGATAAACTTTGTGTTCGTCAGCGCTTAGTGGATCACCCAAGACCAGTCGGTGTGAAAAGCTAGTGGTACCCATGGTTCCTACCGCTTTAGCCTTGACCATGTTGTACAAGTCCAGCGTCTTAGTGATGTAGTCTTGCGGCATGCAAATGTCTACGCTGTCGCCATTATGTCGCAAAACGCGCCCAAGAAAATTTACTGACTTACCAGGCTTCAGTTCAGCTTCAATTTTGAGTAAAACTTCCTTTTCCAAGTCTTTGGTGAATTGCACGGCAAATTGGTGCTTTCCACAAACCAAAAGGTCATCTACGTAGCAAAGGACATACAAATCGCCAGAGGGATGACAGTACAAGTTCGGATCAGCTTTGCAGCGTCTCATTCCGAGTTTCAGCATCGTTGAACAAAAGTGTTGTTGCCACAGTGCTGGCGCTTGCTTCAAACCATACATTGCTCGTTTCAGTCTCCAGAGGCAGTTCTGCCCAGGATAGTACTCTTTTGGTGGAATCAGCATTAATTACACGGTCCATCATGAGTGCATGAAGAAACGCAGTGCTCATGTCACAAGTAAAACATGACCATGCTCTAGACAACATCATAACAAGTAGTAGTACTCTGAGTGTCACCAATGTAGGTGTACATGCGAACAGTGTCTTGATCCATGTTTTCTTGAAAGCATCCGCGAGCAGTGAGTCTGCATCTGACAGTGTTTGCAGTCTTCCAGCGTTTCACCCATTTGCAGTCAAGTGCTGAGTCAATGTCTTCTTGCGAACACTGTTCTATTGGAACTTCTTCATACACATCAAATTCTTTCATGCTTTTCATTTCCTTTTGCATTCCTTCGATGACAAGTTCATCAGGAAATATTGGTTCAGTTCTCAGCAGTTGAGGTTCATTCAGTTTGATCCGTCTGTTTCTCTTCTGTGTCTTCGTTTACTGCGACGGGGACCTCAGTTCCGTCTTTCAAAGTGACAGAGAAAATTCCGATTGCAGCTATAGTGAGTCGTTTGCCATCCGGAAGCAAGTCTTCAGGAAGTTCTTGATTTTCAGCAGTTCGTTTTTCGTTTCGAACTCTCGTTTCTGGTGGAAGTCTCGTTTCAGTTTCAGTCGTTTCAAGCGTTTCAAGTTTCAAGTCGTCTTGCGTTTCAGTGACAGTCTCATGAGTCTCTTCCATTGGTAAATCCTCAGTACCCGTTTGAGTTTCACGTTCGAGTCCTGGTGGTTCACGGACTCTTCCAGTGGAAGTCAAAGTTGGAGGCAAAACAAATGAAGTGTCAATCACCTGTTTCGCTTTTGGATCCCAAGGAGTCGCCTGAAGTTTCAGAAACAGTTCCTGATCCCATTGTTTGGATGGGACCTGTCGCTTGATAGTTCTCACCTTAATGATGCCAGTTCCAGTGGACACAATGTGCTCATCAGCCTCAGTGTCACGTCCTAACCAAATGCCAGTGCTCCATGCAGTGTCTCCTTTTTCTTTCAGTTTTCCAGAATAACGAAACAGAACAGTTTCTCCGAACTCACACACAGTCGAGCTATAGTTCTTTCCCCAACGTCGAAAGTATGAGGTGTTTCCATAAGAGTGAGTGAGAAAACGGTTCAAAGTAAACTGAGGGTGTTTCACAATCCATGGATAAACAGCATGTTGCACGGAAATTTGCACATTGTATCGCTCCTGCAGTTGCGGTCTGATTGCTCTTGCTTGACCGTAAAAGTTTTGTTGAGACTTACCTACAAAACCATGTGCCTGTTTCCAGTCACGTGGAGTTGCTCTCATGGACATTCCGCCAAGTTCAGTCAGCGTTTCTGAAACCAAAGCCTTCAGTGAAGGTTCTGGGTCGTATTGAATGATACCATAAGTTCTTCCAATCTCAAAAGCAAAACGTTTCAGTTCAGTAATACAGTGCTGGTCTCTACCTTTGCTAGGAGTCACAACAGCAGAACCGAATCCAGTTTGGATGTCTACAGCAGTAAGAACAGTCGCGGTTGGGCATCCATCACCGGTTGTCAGAAAACAGTCAGTAGTCAACTTGGATGACCGGTTGTCTGTCCAAGTTTCTTCTGGATGGAGTTTCTTTACCTTTTGCTTTGACAAAAAATTCACACCAGCTACTGTATGGTAAGTATGTCAAGTTGTGAAGTTCTCGTTCTTGCTGTGTCGGTTCCAGTGGAGAAGTCAGTGCCTTAGGCTTACGCCTTACGCGCAGTGACATCAAACGTCTCCTGTTCCTGAGTGAAGTTCTCCAGTGGTGCAGGCTCAAAGATGGTGTATCCGATCCAACTATGGCCTACATCAAGTCCTACTTCATATTGGTCAGTTTTCTGATCTTCTTCTCTCCACCAGTTGCAGCAAGACATTCCATCACTCTTGGGTCTGGCCGGTGATTTCACAAAAACAGTCCAACGCAATGAACCAAGTTGGTCCTCAGTTGGTCCTCCGTCAGTGAAGTCAGGCTCATACAGCGTGTTTCTTAATTGATAATGGAATCTGGCCCATGCAATTGGAAGTTGAAACCAGTAGTCACCAGTCCTTTGTTCACCAGTCGTTGGGATCTGGGTCAAATAAAAGTTCAGTTAGCTTCACCCTAAGGTAACTAGAGTTCCAGGCAGTACATGACAGCAGTTCGGCCGTCAGTTTCTTGCCGATCACGTCTTCATTCAGTGAGCAGCGTAGTTCCTCAGCGTGTCGCTTTCGTGACTTCCGTGAAGTGTCCTCAGTGACTTCAGTGTCTTGAACCTGTTCAGTGTTCACAGCCTCAGAGGCTGGAGTTGGAATTTGGAGGTGGTCCTTTAGTCAAATACCTACGACTAGGAGGAGGTGAGTTGAGGAGAAAAACAGTTCTACCTTTCCAAAACTCATCCTGTCTAGTATTTGGTTCTGGCAGGTCCTTGAAGTCAAAGTCCACGATCTTGTCTTTCTTACTTACCTTGTCCATAGTCCAAGTAAGTGGTTCGAACTCCTGAGAGTTGGTTCAGTTCAACAGGACATCCAGGACAAGGAGTAAACAGACTTCTTCTTGGTCGTTTCTGAATTCTCACCAATTTGTAGTTTGCTCCAATTTGTTTCAAGTTCCAATGAGAGATTCCAATTTCTCAAGTGGATCATCTTGAGTCACGACAGTACTCTCTTCGGTAGTGACATGACTCAACTCAGTGGAAAGTTCTCTCATGTGTTCTTCGAAGTGCGCAGTGAGTTCTGGTGGAACATTGGAGAATGGTTCGAGTGATGGTGTCAGGTACAGCAAAGTGCCGTGTCCAGTGATTGAAATTTTCTCGCCTTCAGGAGTCAGTAACATCAAACAGTCCTTTCCAAGAATAGTCAAACAACCTTGCAAAACCATTCTTGCAACAGAAACCAAACAAAAAGGAACATCGCACACCTAATAGCTGACATTCAAGTATACACCGTCACAGTTGTACCGAACTAGTCTACGTCCGTATAATTGCAGTGGTTTCCCAGTCACACTTCTCAACTTGAGAAGATTCTCACCTAGTGGAAGGAGAGGGTAGTCAGAGGCATAGTTCGCAGTACGACAGTGAGCAGCAGCTCCAGAGTCAAACAGGACCCAATGCTCTTGAAGTGAGAGTGAGGCTAAACAAGTCTCGTGAAACAAATCCAGGGCATCTGAAACATTTGAGGATTGAGAGTCCAGTGGCAGTCCTTCAGATCTACCAAACATGCTCAAAACAGCAACAGTACCCAAAAGTGCTCCGGCAGTACCTAACTTCGAAGTTCTTCGAACAGTACTCTTGTTGGTCAAAGTCGAGCCAGTGCTTTGCAGGCTCTCTGGGTCAAAACTAACTGCAGAAACAGTAGCAGTGGGCGCAGACGGTTGAGCACCCGAAGCTAAGTTCTGCGTGGCCGGCTGTGAAACTAAGTTCGCGTCGTTGGATCCAGTTGGGTGTCCGACAGTCTGAGTGTCTGGCGAATTCTGTTCATGCCAGTATCCAGTCCAGTCGTCACTCCAGTCGGTCCAGTCCGTCCATTCTACCCAGTCCTCGCAGTACTGGTTCTCATTACTGAACATAACCAGTCATTCCACTCTTCTTCAGTCCATTCTTCCTGAGTGTCGTCAGTCACAAAGTCAACTGCATTCACCGTCATCTTACAGTCTTTACTGAAGTGTCCGAAGTTACCATGGTTCCAGCATCTTTGTCTGTCTCCTTTACTTTTGTCACCTTTGTCTTTGTAGTTCATTCCAGTCTTTCCTTTTCAATTCATTTTCCTTTTCCTTTCAGGGGGTTGAGTCCTACTCTTCCCTTTCCTTTCTGGCCAAAAGGGGTACAGTCCTCCTCTTCCTTTGCCTTTTCCTTTTCCTTTCAGGGGGTACAGTCCTACTCTTCCCTTTCCTTTACCTTTCTTCCACATGGCACCTATGTCCGTTGATGTTGGAGTGTCACTTTTCACAACATGACACGATTGTTATTAGTCCAGTATCACATTCCTAACAGTGTCATACATATCCAGTGTCTTCACGTTCAGTCTGAGGTGTTGTTGCAGTGATCCCGACGTCTTGTTCAACAGTGTTGCTACCAGTATGCTGTCCGGCAGGGCAGCTCCAGTTTGACGCTCGTACCTGTTCTTCAGTTGTTCCCATTCAGTGTAGCCTTGTTCAAAGTATTCAGTCCTGAATCGAAACTCAAGCACCTTAGTCAAGAGACTAATGTTGTTTGCAGTACTTGGAAGCGCAAATCTACGTGAAGTAAGCGCCAAGTCTCAAACCCGTTCAGTCCCAAGTTACCTCGAACTACCAGTCTAGCACTATTCTTAGTACAGTAATCGGGCTGAGCAAGTAGTGTAACTGTCTACTAAAAGCTATGAGGCCAGTGAGTTCAACTGCATTGTCTTCTATAGTCTGTACAGCGTCATCAGTGATGACCGCAGTGGCTTCTTCAGCAGCATTCATGACTCTCAGTACATGTTCTTTGAACATAGAAACATAGCTTCATTTCTCCATAGTTCCATCGAAACTTTCGGGTAGTGGGAGTCGTGAGTTTCCGCCTATAGAGTTCCAGTATCTCCAAAGGTCGCCATTTCCTGTTGCAGTGTGGTACAGTTCTACTCGTCCACCGCAGGCAGTGTGGTACAGTTCTACTCCTCCACCGCCGAAGTCTTCAAGCACAGTAGGAGCCAGGTAGCTCCGCTACCATGCGAAGCTTCAAGTTCACTTTCAAGTCCACCAAACAGTGCAGTGTCAGTCAGCTTCTAGTTTTCACTCACGCCAGTCTATCAGTCACAATACAACGTCTCACAGCGTCAGTTGAGTTCCTAGTGCCACTTGAGCCAAACCATAGTTTGGCAGTGCAGTAGATTCAGTGTACTGTGCAGTGGAGTGCAGAGTGACAGTCATATCTAACGCACGCACGCACGCACGCACGCACGCACGCACGCACGCACGCACGCACACACACAAATCAACACACCCAACCCAGAAATCGAATCAAGAAGACTAGGGAACAGGATAGGTACAGCCACAATCGCTACGACCCCCCAAAAGCTTTCCCGCAAGGTATGAAAGCAAAACTGTGAAATCGCTACGACTTTGACCCTTGACTGTACAATCCTTGTTGGATCTGCTGCGCATATTCCTCGTGTTTGCTTGAGTGCGTCTGTGAGTGTGGGTATGCTGCAGCTGTCATGTATGTGCTGTGCTCCTGCTGTGGAAATGCTGGATGCTGCCATGATCCAGCAACATATCCAGCGCATTGCAATGCTTCTGCCTCGTCCTCTGCTGCGTGCTTTGCCTTGACAATCTTCGGGATTCGACTTCCCAGATACAGAGTAAGAGAGCATTGGTGGAGTCCGCATAATGCCCCATGCTCTCGTCCTCCGACTCCGAAGGTGGCGCATTGCATCGCACGGTCATGAAAGAGCGGGGTCTTCGAATTGAGATTGGTCTTGCAATCCTCTTGGAAATTGCTCCAAACATGGCTGCCCCGCTCAAAGGTGTCGTCAAAAGCTCTTCTTCGTGCAAACCCGCATGCTTGGCTTCCACTGGAAGCCTCCATCCATTTTCTCCAAACTCTGTGATAGCTATGGTTGCATGTCCCGATATGGCATGGTGTGCATGGGAACTTTGACTCCAAACTTTCTGACCGTGAGTTCATGTTGTGCTAAACCGATGAGAACTTCTAGATCACGAAGCAATCGAATTGGCACCAAAAGTGGGACATCCTCTTTGACAACTGTGCGTTCTAGAACTCCGCAGGCCCCTCCAATGCCCAGTGGAATGTCGACGACTCCGACGACCTGTGCCTGTCCATCAACACCTCTTGCCTGTGCCTGCTTGTTCTTCCAAACTACTTTCAACCCAGGACACTTCAAATTGTTTTGCAAACGCTTCAATGTCTCCTCCCCAATGAGCCCGGACTGAGCAGCTGTGTCCACTACTCCATGCTGAGGAAGAGTCAAAAAGGAGCTGAATAATGACTCTTGTTTTCAAGAAGTCCCCCAAAACAGGAACGTAGTTTCCCCCATCAAGATCCAGCCAAAAGCCCGCTGCCTTTTTGTCCACCTGAGCGCTGAAAAATTCAGATTTTCCGGACATTCTGCTACCTACGTGGCTGCTCTTGGAACTTTCTGCTTTGCCTCGAGCGTAGGCATCGGGCACCCCAGTGCATTCTTTTGCCCAGTGCCCAATCTGCCCTCATCGGGCACACTTCGTTCGAAGCTTGAGCATATCCACGTGTACTCGGCGAGCGCCAGCGTCACCCCGCTGACGAAACGGTCCAGTGCCCCTTCGCTGATCCTTGCCCTTGCCCTTGTGCCATGCGCCTCGACTGTATCCTGTTTTCTGATCGTCCTTCGAACCTCTTGATAAGTGGCCAAGGCTTCCCTATAGGTCAGGCAAGGTTATTTGGAACAAAATAGGTAACTCTAAAAAAATTACCTTTTTGAAGATAATTTTGGTCGATTTTTTTAAACTATTAGTTAAAAAAATATCTTTGAAGGTAATTGTTGAGAACCTTTTTCAAGGTAATTTTTAAGGGTTATGTTTTTTCACTTCGTTTTTACATATATATTTATTGATTTTCTTTTGTTATATGGTATGTGTTTGATGTTCTCTTGGGGTTACTATATACGTGCTGCTGACATATGTGCATGGGTTTATTTCATGTATTTTGGCAGGGTCTCATGTTTTTCCCTTGGCACTTGGATTGGA
>CAMXCT020001920.1:79448-124289 GCA_947184155.2 Cladocopium goreaui | reverse complement strand
CCCTGCTGTTTGAGCGTGGCGGAGGCGCCGTTTCTGAGCTGTTTTTGGTCGCAATTTTGATACTTTTCCGTCCTTCAGGGCCCTGCTGTTTGAGCGTGGCGGAGGCACCGTTTCTGAGCTTGGAAATTAGGGAGTTTTTGGTCGCAATTTTGCCGCTTTTCCGTCCTTCACTGCCATGGTGTTTTCCCATCCGGGAGCTGTCTTTTGAACTTTTGAACAGAAGGAGCAGCAAGAGCAGGAGCAGCAGCAGCAGAAGGAAAAAGTAACTAAAAAACAATCCTTTTCTATGGGTTTCAGAAGTTACATTAGGCACTTTTTGGTCGCAATTTTGATGCTTTTCCGTCCTTCAGGGCCCTGCTGTTTGAGCGTGGCGGAGGCGCCGTTTCTGAGCTTGGAAATTCCCATCCGGGAGCTATCTTTTGAACAGAAGGAGCAGCAAGAGCAGGAGCAGCAGCAGCAAAGGAAAAAGTAACTAAAAAATAACCCTTTTCTATGGGTTTCAGACGTTACATTAGGCCTTTTTTGGTCGCAATTTTGATGCTTTTCCGTCCTTCAGGGCCCTGCTGTTTGAGCATTAGGGAGGTTTTGGTCGCAATTTTGATGCTTTTCCGTCCTTCAGGGCCCTGCTGTTGAGCGGGGCGGAGCGCCGTTTATGAGATTGGAAATCTGGAAATCTGAGCTTGGAAATTAAGGAGTTTTTGGTCGCAATTTTGACGCTTTTCCGTCCTTCATTGCCATGGTGTTTTCCCATCCGGGAGCTGTCTTTTGAACAGAAGGAGCAGCAAGAGCAGGAGCAGCAGCAGAAGGAAAAAGTAACTAAAAAATAATCCTTTTCTATGGGATTCTATGGGTTTCAGAAGTTACATTAGGCACTTTTTGGTCGCAATTTTGATGCTTTTCCGTCCTTCAGGGCCCTGCTGTTTGAGCGTGGCGGAGGCGCCGTTTCTGAGCTGTTTTTGGTCGCAATTTTGATACTTTTCCGTCCTTCAGGGCCCTGCTGTTTGAGCGTGGCGGAGGCGCCGTTTCTGAGCTTGGAAATTAGGGAGTTTTTGGTCGCAATTTTGACGCTTTTCCGTCCTTCACTGCCATGGTGTTTTCCCATCCGGGAGCTGTCTTTTGAACAGAAGGAGCGGCAAGAGCAGGAGCAGCAGCAGCAGAAGGAAAAAGTAGCTAAAAAATCATCCTTTTCTATGGGTTTCAGAAGTTACATTAGGCACTTTTTGGTCGCAATTTTGATGCTTTTCCGTCCTTCAGGGCCCTGCTGTTTGAGCGTGGCGGAGGCGCCGTTTCTGAGCTGTTTTTGGTCGCAATTTTGATACTTTTCCGTCCTTCAGGGCCCTGCTGTTTGAGCGTGGCGGAGGCGCCGTTTCTGAGCTTGGAAATTCGGGAGTTTTTGGTCGCAATTTTGCCGCTTTTCCGTCCTTCACTGCCATGGTGTTTTCCCATCCGGGAGCTGTCTTTTGAACTTTTGAACAGAAGGAGCAGCAAGAGCAGGAGCAGCAGCAGCAGAAGGAAAAAGTAACTAAAAAACAATCCTTTTCTATGGGTTTCAGAAGTTACATTAGGCACTTTTTGGTCGCAATGTTGATGCTTTTCCGTCCTTCAGGGCCCTGCTGTTTGAGCGTGGCGGAGGCACCGTTTCTGAGCTTGGAAATTCCCATCCGGGAGCTATCTTTTGAACAGAAGGAGTAGCAAGAGCAGCAGCAGCAGCAGCAGCAGCAGCAGAAGGAAAAAGTAATAACTAAAAAATAATCCTTTTCTATGGGTTTCAGAAGTTACATTCGGCACTTTTTGGTCGCAATTTTGATGCTTTTCCGTCCTTCAGGGCCCTGCTGTTTGAGCGTGGCGGAGGCGCCGTTTCTGAGCTTGGAAATTCCCATCCGGGAGCTGTCTTTTGAACAGAAGGAGTAGCAAGAGCAGGAGCAGCAGCAGCAGCAGCAGGAGGAAAAAGTAGCTGAAAAATCATCCTTTTCTATGGGTTTCAGAAGTTACATTAGGCAGTATCATCCTTTTCTATGGGTTTCAGAAATTACATTAGGGAGTTTTTGGTCGCAATTTTGATGCTTTTCCGTCCTTCAGGGCCCTGCTGTTTGAGCGTGGCGGAGGCGCCGTTTCTGAGCTTGGAAATTAGGGAGTTTTTGGTCGCAATTTTGACGCTTTTCCGTCCTTCACTGCCATGGTGTTTTCCCATCCGGGAGCTGTCTTTTGAATCCCATCCGGGAGCTGTCTTTTGAACAGAAGGAGCAGCAAGAGCAGGAGCAGCAGCAGCAGAAGGAAAAAGTAACTAAAAAATAATCCTTGTCTATGGGTTTCAGAAGTTACATTAGGCACTTTTTGGTCGCAATTTTGATGCTTTTCCGTCCTTCAGGGCCCTGCTGTTTGAGCGTGGCGGAGGCGCCGTTTCTGAGCTTGGAAATTCCCATCCGGGAGCTATCTTTTGAACAGAAGGAGCAGCAAGAGCAGGAGCAGCAGCAGCAGAAGGAAAAAGTAACTAAAAAATAACCCTTTTCTATGGGTTTCAGAAGTTACATTATGCCTTTTTTGGTCGCAATTTTGATGCTTTTCCGTCCTTCAGGGCCCTGCTGTTTGAGCATTAGGGAGTTTTTGGTCGCAATTTTGATGCTTTTCCGTCCTTCAGGGCCCTGCTGTTTGAGCGTGGCGGAGGCGCCGTTTCTGAGCTTGGAAATCTGAGCTTGGAAATTAAGGAGTTTTTGGTCGCAATTTTGACGCTTTTCCGTCCTTCACTGCCATGGTGTTTTCCCATCCGGGAGCTGTCTTTTGAACAGAAGGAGCAGCAAGAGCAGGAGCAGCAGCAGCAGAAGGAAAAAGTAACTAAAAAATAATCCTTTTCTATGGGATCCTCTTGGGAATTCACCTAAAGGGTTGAGGTGTCTGATTCTATAGGTACAAAATCAGGACCCCCAAGAAAAAAATGTCTTTTTCTATATATAATCAGGACCCCCAAGAAGAACTCAACTGTACAAAATCGAGGCCTCCAAGGTTCAGTTTGTGTGAAATTTTAAGTAAAAAAAGGGTCTACATTCTACATTGGGTAGGCTGGGTTGGCTACAGAATCAAGAGCCCCAAGCTTAAACATCAGAAATTTAAGCAAATTTAAGTAAAACCAACCCACTTCTGTCTGACAATGTAGTTGAGACCCCAAAGTCTGTACAGCCTGATCTTGTTTTTTGAAGGGGGTGCAGTCCCTGATTTTATAGCTCAAAAATTAGGGTCGGTGAGGTTCGAGCTAGTGACTTTTGGGGGTACAGTCCCTGATTATATAATGATACCAAGTATTACCAAATGGTTGCCTGATCATATTGTTTTGCACAAGACCCTAATTGTATACAGGACCCTGTCAGTGTTTGTTTTTAAGTGTTTTCTTATGTTTTTGTTTATGCGTTTTTCTATGATTTTCTTTGAATAAAAATACAGCAAATTCCATAAGAATCCATAAGATTCCAGAAAATTCCAAAAGTTTAAAATAAAATATATAAAAATATTATATATATATATAATTCGATAATATTCTATATGTATACATCTGTGTAAAATCAAGACCCCCAAGCCTCACAGTAGAAAAATAGGAACAAGGGCTTGATTTTAGGGTGTATTTGAGCATAGTACAAAGATTGAACCCCAAGCCTTGCCTCGAGTCTAGCATAAAATGGAAATCAATATAAAATAAGAACCCCCAACACCATATGCACCAAGCTAGCCCTAGTATAAAACGTAGACCTCCAAGCTCGAGTTTGACACCCTGAGACCTGTATAGAATCACAACCCTCCCAGTGGAGCCCAACCACAGAGGGAAACCCCTGTATAAAATGAACCTGTTTTTGGAGCTCAACCCCCCTGATTTTGTACAGCTATATCCCAGGGGGATTCTATGGGTTTCAGAAGTTACATTAGGCACTTTTTGGTCGCAATTTTGATGCTTTTCCGTCCTTCAGGGCCCTGCTGTTTGAGCGTGGCGGAGGCGCCGTTTCTGAACTGTTTTTGGTCGCAATTTTGATGCTTTTCCGTCCTTCAGGGCCCTGCTGTTTGAGCGTGGCGGAGGCGCCGTTTCTGAGCTTGGAAATTAGGGAGTTTTTGGTGCTTTTCCGTCCTTCACTGCCATGGTGTTTTCCCATCCGGGAGCTGTCTTTTGAACAGAAGGAGCAGCAAGAGCAGGAGCAGCAGCAGCAGAAGGAAAAAGTAGCTAAAAAATCATCCTTTTCTATGGGTTTCAGAAGTTACATTAGGGAGTTTTTGGTCGCAATTTTGAGCCTTTTCCGTCCTTCAGGGCCCTGCTGTTTGAGCGTGGCGGAGGCGCCGTTTCTTTGAACAGAAGGAGTAGCAAGAGGAGGAGCAGCAGCAGCAGGAGGAAAAAGTAGCTAAAAAATCATCCTTTTCTATGGGTTTCAGAAGTTACATTCGGGAGTTTTTGGTCGCAATTTTGATGCTTTTCCTGCTGTTTGAGCGTGGCGGAGGCGCCGTTTCTGCGCTTGGAAAGCTAGAAGATGGCTACTTTTCGTGTAATTTGGGAAAGCAACGTTAGGCCGCTGGGGCCGTTGCTGGCAGGCCCAGTCCGTCCTTCAGGGCCTTGCTGTTTATAGGTTCAGAAAGCAACGTTAGGCAGTAGGGGCCGTTGCTGGCAGGCCCGGTCTGTCCTTCAGGGCCCTGCTGTTTGGGCGTGGCGGAGGCGCCGTTTCTAAGCTTGGAAAGCTGGAAAACGGCTACTTTTCTTGTAGGTTCAGACAGTAATGTGGGGCATTGCCGTGCTGTGTGGCAACCTTAAGCTGGAAACTTCATCAGGTCTGCACGCGCCACTGGTTGGTGCGACACTGCCGGCCGCTGGGATTGCGATGCGTTACCCGAATTTGGCCGGAAGCCAGTGTTGAGTGCACCACCGTGCCGCATGTTGGACATGCATGCGAGTATGTGCGGCCTGCGAGCAGGCCATTGGCAACGCGAAATTGTTTGCCGCAGCCCTTACTGCGGCGGTGATCGACGCGCCCGGTTGCCACAGGGCTTTGTACAGACTTGGCACAGTACGGGCAGATGTATGTGTGCAGTTGTGGCGGTGCTGTGTTGGGCCCTACAGCACGCGGCTGGGTCGATGAATGGATCGCATCCATTTTTTGACCGGTAGCAACCTCATTTGTAGTTTTCTCTTCGCACGTCAGCGCCGCCGCAACTGTTTTTTCCCTACTGCTTGCCTGCAAGAGGCCGGCCGACGCCATGTCAGCAGAGCGCATTTCCACGGGATCTGTCGAATGATCATGTGTGCGTGCTTTCTTGTTTGCAGCGATTGCTTCCCATGTCTCCTGGATAATGTGCCTGCGGCGAATTCTTTTCCGGAGGGGCTCTAGGCGAGCTGCACTGGAAGCAGCAGCGCGCTTACGGACTGCATGCTGCAATTTCGCAGCATGGCATGCGTCGCATATCTGCGTTCCATTTTCGCCAGAGGGCCGCCTGGAAATAAAGTTCGAAAAGTGGTGCCGCGACCGCCGCTGGTGGCAGACCGCGCATTTCCAAGAGCCGCGGGTCTTGGTCTGGCATTGCAAACACAATCGACGTTTGGGATCCCGCGTTTGCCAAGCTACATGGCTAAAGTATTCTTTCGTCTGCTTTGTCTGGCATAAAAAACATTGCTTTTTTGCATCACACGACAGACAAACGCGATACATGCTCCATCGCCAGTCAGCATCCATTCTTTTGCTTTCAAACAACTCTTTATGATTCACTGATGTGCCTTTCCCGTGCGAAGACTATGTCTCGCGCACGGGGAGGAGGACACACCACCCCCGAAAAACGGAAAGCAAAAGGATGGATGCTTGAGCTTCATGGCAGGGATAGGGACTAGCAAAATTTCAATTCAACACACAAGTATATACTATTTGATGCATATATATATATAATGTATATATAAAGCATCCAGGCTGACAACTCACAGAACACTCGAATGAAGCCAGCTTTCTCTTTTCCGGGGTCGGCGGCAGGGGCGGCAGCCCTTAAATATGGTCAGTTTTCAGTGTTGCTCTTTGTTGTTCTTGTGTTCTTTCACGCATGCGTACTATTTTTTGCGTATGTTCTATCAATTCGTTTGGCTTTCCCACCCTATGTATATATTATATAATATAATATACTATATATTATACTCTATACACATGCAACTCATATTATTAATATACGGAACAGTACTTGTGTCTGTGTGTCTACCTGTTTACCTGCTCACCTATCCAGGCCATACATGCAACCAGTGATATCGTTCTCCATCTGCTTTGCTCTTGCATCAGTACAGTTGATTCTTGTCCACATCAGAATCTTGCGAGTTCGTCTCTGCGACAGTAGAAACAATCAAATGTGCATAATGTGCCAGCAGGAAGCGTCACCAGCCAGCCTCCTTCCATTTGCTGCCATGGTTGATGACCAAGTTTTGCTTCACCTTGACATTTCCGCAATGTTTCTGGCTCACCTCCAAGCGAAGCAGTCGGATAAGCATGTCTTCATGATCTGGATCCCAAATTACGACATTTATAACGGTTATATAACGTGCATGGCAGGTCGATGATTTCATGGGACAAGCTTTAGGTACAGTGCATGATATGGTACTCCTGCAAGCCACCATCTCCCAAACTCGCTGTCAGCATTTCAGATGCGTGCACCTTCTCTCCATTGACTAAGGCATCTGAATCATCACTGCTGGCACAAACAACGACCCAATCCTCACGGTCGAGATTATCCGGTGTTTCCTGCCACAGAGTCCAGACGCATCATAGTTGGCCATCAGCAGTGTGGAATCCCTTGGATATAGGGAACATTATGGAACTATGGGACTTAGCATCATGAGAAGTCAGACACTTTGACCCCAAAATTATTGTAGTGCCCGCCAAAACATGATAAATCATTCATGTCACTTGTAAGACACATTGGCCCCACAGTCTAGAGTCTAAAGACTCATTTCGTAAGCTGCTGTTTTTCCAAATCGCTTGGATCCAATGCAAATCCTTAGCCGTTAGAGTCCTGAGCAGCACACGAAACGCCTGTGTTCTTCTTGGATTGACCATGGAGCCAATTCTCTTGAGAACCCTGCAGAATGCGGCCATAGGGTTCTCCAGTGTAACGCGTCACGGAGCAAATGGTGTAGGTCTCAGCTAGAACCTGCCAGCAAGGAATAGATCTTGAGAATTGCCTGTTTAAGCCTTCCAGCATCAAAAACCATAGCTTACACAAGCCGCATTGATCACAAATTGGACTCAGACCCAAGACAGCACCGCTGCACAATCTGCATATGTTCAGGGGATGGTTGGCGCCTCCCCGAAGTCGAATCTCGTTTTCTCATCGCCGCGGAGGAACTTCACGTTCTGCTTGGCACCGTGACCCACCTCCAAAGATGCTTCGGCCTGGCGGCCCGAGTCCGTGCTGAAGTGATACAAAATCCATGGCAATTGCCTACAATATTCTATATTCTATACAATCAACTCAATTTTCTAGTTTGCTTTCTGATCCGACTAGGCTCAAGAGGTCTCAAGAGGCAACTTATTTCGGTAGACCCATCTCCAACACCTTCGTTCGATGTTCAACCTCCCATTTGCCGCCCGCCTTGTTACCCACCACCTTGCCCTCGTGCGATCCAACTACACTGGGCCATGGCATTGCAGCTTCTTCAGCCTTAAACCATGCTACACAGCCATCTAAGGTGATGGGCGCTGGCTCGTTGTACTGGTGTTCATAATCCTCCGCATCGTAGGGATCCACCTGGCACGGGCCGGGGCACTGTGGCGAGAGGGGCCGTGAAAATTTTAGAAGATGTCGCTTCATTCTGCCCTTCCGACTGAACAATTTACTGTACATCAATTTACATAAATTTACAGCAAATATACCATACTTGGACCAGAATTGCAATACAATTGACCCACCACCGTCCAATGTTGGAAGCCTCAGCGTCCTTCAATCGTGCACTTGCGCCATCGCTCAGCTCAGCGGCTGCCGAGGCATCTGCCGATCGAACCAAGGCCACACAGCCCGTGCAGAAGAAAGGCAGCAACCACCACCTGGCCCAGTGGCCCAGTGCCATGTGGAGATCCCCCGTGGGACCCCAAAAGAATAGATCTACCGAATCAGGGGGACAACGGGGGGTAAACAGCGAAAATTCCACTGTGGGCCACTGATGCCACAAGTGTGGACATCTGTCAAACTGCTTTGCGACATGAAGAGATCTCCACGGAACTCAACCAATTTGTCGGGGTTTTCGAGCACTTGCACTCTGACTATGGAGAGCTTGGGCACCACTGGCATGCCATGCCTGACACAGGAAGGTCTCATCATCACCATCACGGTATTCCGATGCAAAGTACCTTAGACAGCAGAGAATAGTCACCAAACGATTTGGGATCACGTGTCCCAACAGACATCAGTTTGATCTGCAAGCACCACAGCTGCCTGTGGTATTCATCTTGCGGACCAGCAATGGTTGACCAGTCATAGTGTCGCAAAACCTATTGGAAGAAGCAGAAACAGGTCTGGACCGGTTCGGTAACATTTACCATCATTTACGCATAGATTGTCCGATGGACCATGGAGAGTTCAAAAAAACGGAAGACAGTCCATTGATCGGAACCAAGTAAGGAGAACTATCAAAAGGGATAAAACATCCTTCCCCTATGCTGCTCAGGTGCAAAGAAAATGTCACAAACAAAGGTGGCTGTAGCGCAGGTCACCTCGGTGTGTCAAGGGATCAAGATGGTCAAGGTAATCCATTCGTATTTTGTCCGCAATGCTTGTGGTTCATGGGCAACTCCCAAACACATTCACAAATGACATGGGTCATTAAATGTCCCCATTGAACATCACCCAACCATTAGGTATATGGTCTATAATGGCTACTATAAGGTGATGTCCAATATTCCCAAAATGGGACAGTTTCCAACCCCTGAATGATAAGGCAAATAAATCACAATGCTGTAAACTGCTGAAATGGGACAAGCTTTAGCAAGGGTTGACATGGATTGACCTATGAACTCCAAAGCCGTCTTGCAACATTCTGGAAGCGCGTCTTGTTTGATGCTTTTGCTTCTCTGCTCAGGACCGGGGAGGGTGCCGGAGTGGCCAAGTACGAAAGTTGAATGTGTTCCGAATCCCGACTAGAATCCTAGCCTAACACTCCTACAGTAACACCAACACCCAATGAAATGTTAACATGCCATGACAACATGCCGTGACCGTATGGGAAAGTTTTCTAGGAGTCTCTACTTCTGAGCCCCCTGGCGGTCATGGGGGCTCCGCAGGCCCGCGTCACACCCCACAAAGGTCTTGCGCGCCCCACGTGGCACACTTCTAAGCGCGCCACGATTGGCTTTGAGCCACCGACGGCAATTAAGCATGGATCAGCCCCTCCAAAGTGAAAAACATATGTAAAAAAAAAGAGCCGAGAAAACTCGAAGACCACATGGGCCCATGCATTGTTCCTTCCCAACCCCAAGGCAACCTCAAAAAGGCAACCAACAAAAACAACATCAAAGTGAAGATCTGATCACCAAATTAACCACCTCATAACATCCCAGGTTCCAGCCGCTTCCAGCCTGTATGAGGCGGTCACGCTCTACCACAGAGGCCTCCACGAAACACCAGGTCTTCTCTCTGCCATCGACCTGGCACCTGCAGCTGAAGCGCCTACGTGCACATCACCCCAATGCAGCATAAATTGGCACCTGACTGCAGTGCCGTGGTGAGATTCCCATGCCTAGGAGGCGGCAAAAAGGATAATCTTGAAATCTGCTGATTGAAATTCCAGAAGTCCAAGCTATCTGTGCCATGGATAATTCTTGACTGGGGTCGAACCATTGGAAATTTGACATGACATACAGGCATACAGTATATTGTCGCCAGCAACATGAATCTTGCATACATGTATAGACTGATGAACAACTATGAACAACTATCATATGTGGCCAAGAACATCTCAAACTCAGCATCAACCTAGCAATTTCATTTTGTAGCTCGAAATATTCTCGCAATCCAACATCCAACACCAAGAAAAATGCCCATGTGCCAAGTTGACTTGGTGCATCCAGACCCAGCCATCACCAAAATCCCTGGGTCCACCGGGCTCCAACTCGGATTGAATCCGCGTTGGTGGCTGATGACCTCATCCTGCGATTTTTCTTGGGTGGCAACTCATTCCCAACTCACTGGGGTCGCAAGTGGATTATGCCCTTGCCAGCAATAAAAAAAACTGCACAGATAGTTTGGAACCAACTCCTTAACCTTTTTAGAGATGTGATGCTCTTCAGAAACGTCTCCTGCACAAAAGCAGCCCAGTTGACTCAACGGTGCCAGGGCTTCTGGTGCTCCCCCGCATCCGACCCCTTTCACGATCTACAGCAACCCGCCCGCCCCCAAACTCGCAGCAGTGTCGCCCGTTTTGCGCGCTATCTACGGTGCTAACACGGACCTCTGCATCTGCATCAGCTTCAAACGCCCTAGCACTACATCCACAAACGATGCCAGAAAGCCACAGCCCCCAAGCCAGTGTTCAAAGCCTGGCCCTCAACCACGATTTGAAGCAATTCCAGGGGTGAGCATCCTTTCTCGCGAGGAACTGCAAAAGTCTCTTCCAGTAGAGGAAGATCTGATTCTGGTGTTGCCTGCAAATGTCCAAAAATCAGTTCAAACCATTTATCTCACAGGGGTCACGCTAAGAATCCAGATATACAAATATTAGCTGAAGATAAAAGTAAATAATATATACTATTGGGACTGTAGATAATATATACCCAAAAGAAAGTTTCAACCTTCTCAAATCGTAGCTACTGGTCTTCCACATTCACATGAAGACCACGTCTTTCTGCGCCGCATGCCCACTGGACGAGAGCATAAACATGCGGGAGTCATGGGATGGCACACCCTTGGCCACAAAAGTTCCATCATGCTCACCGAGATCAGAATGAACCTTGGCTGCTCTGTTGGATGCTAAGCCCACGATTTCGTGGCAAAGCTGTTTTGTGTTTTTTTTTTCCAGGAAGAGTATGAGAAAAGTGGCAAAAATGTCGCAAGGCATCTGCCTGCCCTCCTGATGTTTGAACCTTTACCACATTTTGCTGAAATCTGAAATGGAGCTGATGGTGTGGCACACCTCCTCCTGACCCACACAACACCTGGATAACCTCAACGCCGCTTCCACCCTGTGCGCCAAGCCACATACAAGCACCGCACCTTGCACTTCTGGCAGGAGAGGCCCGGGACATCGGAAAAGGTCAAAGTCAAATCTTGTGCCTGAGGTTCGGGGCAGAGTGAGGCTGCTGGAACAAGCACTGGGTTGATTGAAGGGAGGCTTTAGAGGAAACCAGTATAGTTCTCAATGCAATAACATTAAGATATCAAATCAATTCAAATCATATCTACTCAATGTAGGGGGTCCTAGAAGTTTCCCCTGAAACTAACTCTTGGAGATACATCGTGACAAAGGAGCATCCTTGCCCCTTGGCACCTTGGAGTCATGATTCATCAACAAAACGACAATCTTTCCTCCGCCCATCGGTTTGTAGAAGAACTGCCAGCTTGGCACCTGAAAAATCCGGAAGGCGGATGAAGGCAGTCATCCTACTGGGTCCTCTGAAATGCAACAGTCTGATAAAGTCCATATCTTTTTCTCAACATCTTGTAAATCTTAAGCATTCAATTCCTTTTCCCTTGGCCGATACCTGTAGGTTGACTTGCCAAACCAACCTCCTTCACGTGAACATGTTCAAAATGCTGGCTCCACACCACCCCATTTGCCCACGACTGAACCTGGCTGTTGTGAGGGATGATCGCCCCCTTCATCTCCATGTTAAAGTCAGTGAGCTGGACATAAGAATCCGCTTGCTTGAAAGGACTCCCACTATGACCTGCCCATGCCTGGTTCACTGCAATGATTTCCTGAGCTGTGAGCTGTCCAATCAACCCAGGGAGATGTTCTGTGTGTTCCATTTCAAAATCCTGAAATCATTCAGCACCATTGAGCACATGATAGCAGCTGATAGCGGGCCAGGGTGGCTCGGAGAGCCCCGGCCCGCCCCGGCCCACCTTGTTGGAGATGATCTCCCACACCGCGTCCATCACGGTGTCGTTGTTCACATCCAGCGACAAGGTCAGTGGCGAGGAGACGATGGCCCAGGCGCTGAAGTGGGAACGCGCTTCGAAGAAGGTCAAACCTGGTGGCTAAGCCAAAGCTGGTGAAAGAAAGATCGGGAATGGGTGAAAATAGATGAAAATCAGATGAAAATGACATAAAATGACCATTTTACAAACTTCTATCAACTTCTATCTAAATTTGGGGGGTTACGATGAAAAGCACCCAAGGGACTGGTATGGTATAAACGTATAAATCAATGGTTTCAAAAAAGTTGGCTGGTATAAACCCACTTGATGACCACGCCCATGGATTGTTGGATTGGTTGGTTCTGACCAAACCTGGTGGGTACAAGTGGCCACACCGATGGATCACCCAATAAAATCAGGCACTCCGTATTGGCCGATGCATTAAGCAACGGATGTATGGCACCGTAATGGGGACACCACTTGGGTCACCAGAAATTTTCGCGGCACCATGGATGGCATCATCGTTGGTCCATCATTCTCAGCATTCACATCATTCACCAGGAATTTTTACATCACTTGTACATGATTCATATCACCAGTACCACATAGTACCACTAGATCTCAACATGATTCCTGGATGTTGGATATTGTTCGTGCCTGGATCGCCGGCGCCACCAGGGCCATGTTGGCAACCCACCTGCGGAGACACACAAAAATCTTCCTGGATTTTTCAGGCATGATGTTTTGTCAACATACACAGAGATTGGGGGGTCTGAAAAAATTGAAAAATTGGTTGACACTTCATAGAGATTCATGTTCATGGGGAACAACAAACTTCAGACTTTTCCACCCAGCACATATGCCACATCGCTCCGCCAGTGCACCTCCAACATGTCTGGATAGGCCCAACAGCCAGGCTTCGACAAGTTCTTCTGTGCCCATTCGACGGTGGTCAACAGGTTGCCCACAATGCTACCATAGGAGGCCCGCACGTCTCCAGAGGTCCTGATCATCACTGATTGCAAACGGCAGAAACGCATCTCTCCATATCTCTCCATATCTCTCTACAGTTAAGTGGATTTTTTCAGGTCGGATGGAGTCGGATCAAAAACAGACTTTCCGATCTTTGAGACCCCTTGACTTAGAGAAGAACCCGCGATTTCTTGTCGCCCATTCTTGATGCCCATCACCCGCACTTGGCCTGAAGAAATTCCAGGGGCACCAAGTGGCATTGGGCACAGTGCCGCCCCAATGACAGTTCTCAATCATGATGGGTCGGCCCGTCTTGTTGAATAGGTCTGCCCATTTGTCCAAATCCTGGTGGGACTGTGAAAACCATGTCATGGCATCTCGTATCCCGGTGACCGGGAAATCTCACGTCTGGTGAATCATTGCGGATCATTACGAATCATTGCGGATCAGATAGGCAAAGTACCAAAGAAACTCAAAATATCTCAGACTCGATCTGTTTGAAAATAGGCTAATTATCAAACCCCACTGGTTCATCATCATTTTACCGTCATTTTCCCTGCAATGGCCATTTGATGTGCAGCACCTGCTGCTGGCCACAGCCGTCCAACTTCACAGCATCGAAGCCGAAGACAGTCAGTGCTGCTACGTCACTTTGATACCTGGGGAAGGCTCTGGGGATCATGATTTTTCCGTAATGGTGCATTATCTGGGGATCATTATTATCTGCTCTGGTATCTCGTTTCATGGCTATTTCGGGGCATCCACAAGGTTTTTTTTTGCTGTTTTTGGACAAAGTCTGGTGCGGGGACGGTCAAGGGGAACTATGGGCTGGTGATCTGCACAAGAAACAATGTAGACAGGGAAAATGGATGTGAAAAAAATTAGATGATGGATATTATACATGAATCCCTCCAAAACAACCACGACATGCAAAATGCCTCGTATCCATCATCCATGTTGCATTCTGGCCGCGGTTTGGATGGTTTTCACATTGTTGCAGGGCTACCCCCCCCAGCTTTGACGAGCTGCATGGAATCGGTGGCTGCCTGCTCTGAGCAGATGCAGTTGTTCAGGTACCACCCAGAGGTCAAGTTCAACCTGGTTGCGCGGAACCCGATGATATCCAAACAGAAAGCCTACAAGGAGATCGTGCCGCCACATCTGGCATCTTGGGTTGCTTCTGATATGTCACGCTTTGTGAAAGCAAAACACAATGGGGTTAGTTGGTAAACTGTTTTCAAATGACAAGCATCTGTTGCAAAATTATTGCAAGCGCAAAGAAAAAACATCTGCTGCGAGACCAGGAGCTGGTGGGCATGTGACGTCATTGTGATCATATCAGGGAAGCGCTCCCTGTTGATAATTGGAATGCCAGCATCATCATGGTAGTGATACTGGTGCCCACCCTTGCAATCCTGCCAATTATCATCCAATCCCACATCACAAAAGCCCAGGTCGCACAGGGAGGTGGGAACTCCATCCACTTTACGCTTCTTGGACACCATTCCATCCATGATGCGTTGCATCAAAGATTGATTCCTAGTTGGACGTTGAGCCATCCCCTGACAAATCGGAGTTTTGGGGGATCCCATTCTTTGAGAAGATGAACAAAATACTTGAAAGCGCCAGCTACATATATTGGTTATATGATATTGATTCATATTGAATTGTTTGAATATCATTCAATGCTGTCCTTCATCCTAAAACATATGTAAAGGTGTGTGTGTGTGTGTTTGTGTGTTTGTAGTAAATTCGATGTAATTCCACCCAGATTCACATTTGCTCCATACAAATTCCACGATCGCCATCCCATAGGTGGAGCCCGTCCCAGGCCATTGTCAATCGCACCGACCACGGCAAGGAAGGCGCACAGCAACAGCTGCAGCGCCATCGGAAAAGGAAGGACGTCTCCCTGGAAAAACACCAGAAATTGGGAAAAGGAGGCAAAACTCTCCTCAAGATTTGAGCCAATGCCTCACATTTGAAGTGTTCTGAAGCTCAGCTTCATTTCGGAAGTCCCAAGGGGCCAATGGAAGGTGGCGGATCAGCAACGCTGCGCAACCGCGCAACTCCTGGAAGTGCTGTTCGAGGCTTCCATCGTCCGTATCTTCAACCTGCACAGCTGCCCAGCTTCGCCCAGTGCTGGACAGTCTGCATCTTGCTTTCGGATGTTGGCGTTGCCCCAGATTGGAAACATTTAGAAAATTGGAAATTACAAAAAAGACACCTGGAGATCCTGAAAGGACTGTTCCGCAAACGCGGAAAAGCACTTTTGGACTCACTAGAGACTTGCACCATTAGTTGAATGGACTTCGCTTGCCTTGTTCCCCCCGGCTGTCATCCTGTACATCTAGGGGATTCTGGGGGTTCAAACTGAACGAACGAGTTCCTTTAATGAGTTGGAAATCACGTTTCATGAAACTCAAGTCGCCCAATGTCAAATGTTGTGTCAATTTCGGGAGAGAAGTGTAGCGATTGTGAGAAGAAATTGTGAGATGAAAACAACAAATGACTTTATGACAGCGTTTTCCAGACCTGCAAGCAACCTTCTTCCCATCCTGCCTTCAAGGAGAGAACTTGGAGAGGACGATTCAAATGCAAAGTGGTCGTAGACTTATTCCTTTCCATACAACAGAAAGTTTCAGCCAACTCATGGCAGCCCCAATCATTTCAAAGCTTGAGACTGTGGAGATAGAGGCTGGGGAACCCCACCCCTCAGGTTGAAAAAAGACTCGGGCAACCTGGCGATCCCAACGAGTGACATACCCAACTGGCTAGGAAAAAATCAGATGTAAACAAGAACTGGCGAGTTTTTTTTGTTGGTAAGCCGCTTATCTTGGAGAACACGCACACGGTAGATCAAACCCGTAATCAAAGACTTGGCCTTGCCACTGTCTGAGATGAGTTTCTATCTCCAAATGTCAAATGAATCGCTGCCTACCTAACTAAAACCGCACGCCGTCTGTGTTTCATATTCCCACCAAAAGGAGCACATTGCATCTGCATTTCACTGGCCGACCCACTAAAGAGCAAATGAGACATTGAAACCGACCTCCCACAGGCACAGTCTCGATATTCCCGCCCTGCCTTTGTGTGTGGCTTGTGACACAAAGTCTTTGCAACTCTCAACTACGTAGTTTCTGGCCTCAGATCAGTCAATGCATGAGAATTGTGGCAGTTGCTGCTTTCATCAACCAATCTAGATTTCGGTCACTCTTGTGCGCTGAAGTTTAGCAGGGTTCAACTACTTATTGAGCCTTCCAGGGACCACTTCCCCTTCCATTTCCAGCTCGGCTGCCGCTGGGAAAATATCAAACCATCAAACCACTATTGCGAAGGCAAAGGGACTCCGAAGTGTTTTACTCAGCTAAAATCCATGGTCAAATCCATGGTTTCGATTGCTGCTGAGGTGCTTTTGGAATAACCTTTTTGAGGTCAGAGCATCTGGAGCAGAATCCACCTCAATATTCGTTTGGACGTCAAAGTTGGAACCCCACAAGGTCAAAAATACCATCAATCGAGGTAACAAACAATAAAACCTGACCGCTTACCAGACAAAGGTGAGTTGCCACATTTCGTTTATTTCACCGTTTGTGCATTCATCGGGGCATCATGTTTGCCGTTTTGCCGTTTTCCGCTCTTTTATCTCTTTTCTCGCATTTTTCCCACTGCACCTTTGTTTACAAAGTGGGAATAGTTTTGGCGGCGCTATATGACTAGTTTGTCAAGGTTTGTCAACATGAAGAAATTTGTGCAAAACACTAGTGAAATCGGTGATCACCCGCAATCAACTGGGAAGCATGGGCGAACAAACCGAAGATTTTCATGGTCAGCCCATTGTGCCAAGGCGCCAAACGAAGCACTCGTGAATTTGCCATGATCTGCAGACCATCGGCATGGGCCCACGACAAAAACTTGGCAGTTTCCACACTGCTAAATGTTTGGCTAGTTAATGAAGGCCCAAAAATGCAGGGGCATGAAACACCATGCAAAAATGTGGCAAGTATATGTGATTTAAATGTGGCAAGTAGTTCACACATTCCATGGGCCAATGGCTCGGGCGAAAGGGAAAACCACCAAGCTGTTGCACGCTGCTATGCACTTGCCACTCCATGGTCCTGAAAAAGGATCTGATGAGTTTCTGCCTTTGGCTAGGAGATGCTCTAAAATTGACAGAGTTTCTGGTGGTTTATGCTCTCCTTGAAGGTTTTGTCGCCTCTAAGTGCTCAGAGCGCGGTAATTTTTTCAAACGCCTCTATGTTTCGACAGCGTCAGGAAGTGATGGCCACCGTTCCTCGCAGGCTGAAGTTGATGGCAAAATCCTAGCATTTCGCGTGGGCCTAATGAAGTATGTAAGCCTACGACAAGAGACTTGCTTGGAACACACAACCCACTGACAAAGCAATGTTCCTAGGCTCCTCGGTGTCTCCGGCGGATCACTGCCATCTCAGCGCAATGGGGAGCCCGTGTAGTCGAAGCTTGTGTCGCTGCCGTAACCTAACAAAGGGTTGCCGTCAGCTGTGGTGGGGTGCATATGCACCCCTCAATCTGCGCCTTGTTTGCCACGCAAACGTTTTCTGGGCGGTGGTGGTTCTGGTGAATAAGAAGGTGCAGGAGCACCAGGGCATATTTTTATCATCCACTTTTTCAAATAAGGTCTTGTAACAGTTTTGGCGCAATAGGAACAAGTGGGTGGATGTAAAGTGGATATGTAATGCATCTGCTTGACGGCTGCTTCACGATTATGTGCATCAACAAGTTTTTGCAATTCTTCAGTGTTAGTTTGGGATAATTTTGCTGCACGGGTTAAAGAACCTTTCTTATCCACCTTATCGGTTAATGCGTGGCATGGTGTCTGGGCGAATTTCAATGCATGATATGTATGAACTGTCTTGGAGCAGAACTGACACACTGGCTGTTCAAAATTGACAACAAAATGGCGTTTTTCAAATTTTGCTGTGGAATTGAGTTGATTCAGTTGTTCTGTAAGCTGCTGATGGAACTTGTTAGTGCGCTTTTCCCCACGCGTGGGCGCCTTTTGTCCTGCTTCAATATCTTGAAAAAATGCGCGAACTTGCTTGGCAGCTTCAATTTCAGTATCGAATGGTCCGAACGAATGACGTTTTCCCAGGTGTGGGATGATGGCTTTATATGTTTGGCTCTTTGTATGAAATTGAACATGCTGATACTGCGACGATCCAGGTCTAGAAGAGGTTGAATACAAAAAACCTTCAGGACTATGTGTAGGGCGAGATTGACTGGTGTTATGTGACTGTGCTGGGTGAGTCTTATGGGATGTGGGATTCTCACCTCCTTTTTTCTGATTCGTATCTGTAGGTTTGATGAAGGGCGAATAATCAAAATCATCTGGCGGGTCAGGAATTATTGCTTCATTACGTGCTTTGATGATGTCAACCATGGTGTGCTGAATATCACACGCAAAGTTGCAATGATGCGGTAATGGCGTTTCGGTGTCATGTCCATTTAACACACGAGCATGATTATCAACCATCTGCTGAAGCTGTTCGGGCGTTTGGAGAAAGAGACCTGTTCTCTGGGTGCATAGTGGCAATTGCAAGCATTGGTCAATTTGGCTTTGAGTCAAACGATTCATACGTTGAGTATGCCAGGCTGGGCATCTCCAAAATAAATGGTCTAGTGTTTCTGGTTCGTGCCAGCAGTACAGACATACTGGAGTGTTTCTGGTTCGTGCCAGCAGTACGGACATACTGGATGTGGTGCCTGAGCAGTGACATATTTATGTTTTTGCGTTGAGATTCCGTCACTGAGAATTGCTCGCAATATGCCTTCGTCATAGGGAGTGAGGACTCGAGAGTTGAGCAATTGGACAGTAGTGAACTTATCTGATACCTTTTAAAGTCTTCCGAGAGGCAGCAGCACGGTTCCACAAAACTCGCGCAATGGCATATCTTACAAGGTGTAAAAAATATTGATGTGGAATTGTCAGAATTGGCACACTGATCTGAAGATGCTCACTAATTTTGGCAACAATAGTGAACGGTTCTACCCATTTCCAATCTAAATGTAGACATGCTACATGGAACATGGAAAGTGGGCCAACCATGTTTGATTTGCCATTCTTATATTGAGCACGTGCTTCAATACTATCATGCCAAATTTGCTCCCATTGGTAACGGATGTTTGGGTGTTTGGCCAGCTGTCGGCATGCTGTTTGAAAAGGCGCATACCACTTCAACTGTGCCGGATCGATCAAATGGCCTTTGTGACAAATTGTGAGCAAAATGTCATTGCTTTTGTGGGAACCTTTGCTCCACAATGCTCGACATATGGCGGATCGCAACTTTCTTTCGATGTGAACTGAGCAGGGACCCATCTCTAAAGCGTAACAGTACTTGGGTGCTCCGGCAGTGGCGAGAAGCGTTTCTTCTTTGGCTGCAATATTTAATGGGCAAATACTGATTCTTTGGGCAACTGCCATGTAACTAACAGCTCGTTTGTCAGCCAATTCACGCGAACGTCTTTTGGTGAAAGATAGGCTAGCCCCCAGGAGTTTGTCATCGAGACTTTGTGGAAATTCGAAATTTTGCAATTTTTGTCTAGCCAATCTGGTAGTTGTAAAAACCGTAGTTTTGTCTGAATTAATAACAGCATCGATGGCTTGGTCAAATTTTTTGGTGATATGAACAGCGTTTGTGAAATGTTCGGAGGATGTGGAACGCAAATTCTTATCATCAATAAAAGCGCTGGCCCTACAGTAGGATGTAGTAGAATGATTGCTAATAACCTGTATCCACGCCGTAATCATTGCATTTATGCGAATGATTGCTAACGGGCATCCTTGGCAAATGGAATTGGTGTTTGGAAACGAGGGTCCAATAGAATTTCCAAGTTTAAATCTTCGCTGAATGGATTGGTTATAAGCAAACATGGTATTTAGGATGGCCGGTGGCATTCCAAGATCTATAAGAACACCGCGCTCAATTTGCCAACATATGTTGTCAAAACATTTTGCATAATCATATAATATTCCGTATAAGGGATGGTTTGTATATGAAGATTGCTCGATGTCAAGAGCCACAGCAAAGTAGGAGTCCAATGTTTGTCTGTTGGTAATACCACCATGAAGTTCTTTAGGAACCCATTGGAGGTGCCATGGTTGTAAGTGTACCCACGGTATCTCTGCCCACATCCTGTAGATGTGAGAAGTCAAGGAGATGGGTCTAACTTGCAGTGGTGTGTCACCTTTGCCTTTCTTCAGAGTAGTGACTGGCACCTCTAGTAGATTTGCCGGCCACTTGGCAGCGCGTTCAATGGTCTGATATAGCATGGCTAATTTGTCTAAAGAAATCATTCCAAGGATTTGGAGCTCTTCTACTTTCCATCCATCAATTCCTGGGAGGAAGGCTTCATTTGTGCTATGACTTCGGCAATCATGGATGCAGTAATGTCAGGTACCTCAAAAGGATTGGCGTCATGGTATTGATGATTTGGCAAAAAGGCTTCAGGAAATTGTCTGCAAAACTCATCATAGCAAGGCGGCGTTGTGTCCACATAGCGGTTGAAAATAGGACTCCAAGCGTCAAGCATCATTTGGTGCAGTTCTTTATGCTTAGTAGCATATTCGTTAGGACCACCTTTAAAACACGGAGTCATATATGGATCATGATCTTTAAGCCATGCATACGTTTGTCTGTGGGAAGTATTCCAATCCTGTATGAGTTTTTCCTTAAAGGTGGCAAGGCGTTGTTCGCAAACTTGTTGTTGTTCTTCTAGCGATAGGCACAAACTCACGTTATGGGAATCATATACTTGAATTGGAAATGGAATTTGAGGCAGGAGTCGGCACCAACTAGTTCTAACGTTATACTTCAGAGATACTAACTGGCTATGAGCTGCAGGGCTTCGAGCTGAATCATGCCGAACCTTGGCAGCCAACTGGTTAATTCTCCGCTGTAATTTCAACAAGGACGATATGCGATGTGTGGCCGCACCAGTTTCCATCTGAGCTGGTGCAGCTTGAACTGGCTGTTGAATCACTTTGGGAGGACGTCCTCTGCTTTCGGAATATGGTATGACCTTGGCTTTTCGAAGTCTGAATGAGAATTTGTTCAGCAGTCTGAGTCCAAATATTGAACGCTTGGTCAACGTCATGATTCTGTATGGCCACATAAAAATCGTAGTTATGTGTAGACCAACATTCCTTTTCAATGCGTTCCTGATCAATAATGTTCAATTGGCTACGATCGATTTGAATCCTGAGAGGTGTTCTGCATACAAATTTCGAATCGAGGTGTTCAGGAAAATCAAGATCAATGCGTAATGGACAATGTCCAGGTAAAGCAGTGTCGCGCAAAACTGTCATTTTCTGCACATGTGTTAACATGACGCGATTGCAAATGGCAAGATCAATCCTGGAACGGATGTTGGTATCGGCACCTTTTTGATAGGTCCAATCGGAGTCAAACAAACTGCCAACGTCGATGATTTCATTAGATCCGCAAAGAGCGCCTAACACAGGAGATAAATCAGGATTAGTGTTAAAGTCTCCAACGAGGATCCATGGGACATCACCTAATTTTGCAGCGGCTTCAAAAACGGATGTTAGCAACTGTTCATTCAATCTTAGTGCTTCAGGATTACGACTGCCAGCACCAACATGGCCATAAATATTAAAGATGTGAAATCCTCTCCGTCCACATCCACTTGGGACCCAGGTCTGTGTGCATCGGCCGGTGGTAAATGGATATTCCGAAGATTGAATTTCATGAATCGGCAGCGGTTTTTTACTAATAGTGGCAAGGCCACCAGATCTTGCATTCCATAATGAAATATTTTTCTGTGATCCGGAAAACTTGAAGTCTGAAGGTCTGCCAAACAAAACATTGTACTGAGTATTGGACAGTTTTTTGGCCATAGAATTCTGTCCATGTCGGTTCAGAGTAGTCTCTTGCAAGCAAAAAATGGAGCTGTTTAGACTTGCTACAATATCCCAATTTTTCCGTAATGAGGTGACATTGGCGGAAGTGATTGAAATGTTTGGGCCATCTGAAATTTCATCGGATGAAAACTGGGATCCCAAATGTAATAACATAATGTACAAAACTTTGGGAATCAATCCAAGCCATAAAATTCTGAATCGTCGTGAGGTGCTCAGGTCTCCTTGTTTTGCTTGCCTGGTGGTGTTTCACCGGTCTTGGCTGGCGCAGGTCGTTTTCCAGATTCATTTTTCGCAGGTGATACCGGGATAGCAGCTTCTTCACGCTTGGGTCGTAATGATCTCAACCAAGATGCTTTCTGTTGCCCAAAATTAGTTGCCGTAGCAGCAGCACTGCTAGAGGCTTGGCTCTTTGCTTTTTTGTTTGCTTCAATTTGAGAATTTCTGGCTGATAAGCTCAAAGCTTTGAATCGCATCTGCTGACTTTCACCATCGACTTCGTAAAACATAGGTGTGAGATTTCCCACAGTGCTGGCTGTGAAGACACAGTGGCGCTCACCAAAATATAAGACCGAGTCAATGACCCACTGACGGTCTTCTAATAGGGTGATCACACCTGCAGACCCAAGAATGGGCGACAAACCATCCAAGCGCCAGCGACTTTGTGACGCTGAGTTGGAAAGGGCATATTGCTCAGCAAATGTTTGCAGGTCTTGCATGGAACTGAAGCGCAGGGCGTATTTTGGTTTCTGTTTGGCATTTTTTGCGACAAGGCCTAGCACTTTGTCTGATTCAGCATATTGCAAAGCTTGTTCATGACTGACATCATCCGGTAACCAAAGAAGCTCGAACTGATAACCGGCTTCGGAACTGCTGTGGATTTTGAAAAAGACACCTTCACGGCCACTGGTTTTCATCAGCTGTGTCACGAAACTTTCATGAATCATGAAAGTTGCACTAAGGTCCTCACGACATTGGACTTGTTCCACAGCACGAATGTCAACTCTGTTGGATAGCAAATCAGTAATGGTGGAACCTTTGACAGAATCATTGCTCCAGCCGAAAAAACGTGGTAGTTTGGTAACACATTTCAACCATTGATTTTGGCAGCGTTACCTGATCTCCAACAATCGTTTGAGATACTTCGGCTCCAAAACCGACTTGAATCAGAAAACGCTTGACTGTGACTTCTTTGATCTCGGCTTCACTAGTGCGAACCTGAATTCGGACATATACCTCACGACAGTTGTACCCATTCAAGTGGAGTTGTGACGCACTTTGGGTTGTAAGAATTCCAATTGGATGTCTTGAATATCCAATGTTTCTTAACACTTGTGCCAGCATTGATTTGGGTACGAGAGCAACCCCAGGTTGTGCGTGCATGTCATGTGGAAAGCGAACCGGTACATCCCAGTCATCGGGATACAGCTGCGGCTGCATACGCTGAATCGCAGCATCTGGTAAGGAATTGCGGATTTCCTCTTGGAAGGAGAGCTCTTCTTGTTCAGCATTGGTTTTTCCCTTTGTCTGTTTCCCTTTTCCATACCCTTTGCGCACAGAGTTGTGGAATTGGGGCACCATATTGCCATTCATGGAATGAACAAACTTATTGCGTTTGATCATGGTTACAAACCATGAGTAGCTGACCTCAGAAAAGCTGCGAGCTATTGATCTAGATACTCGAAAAGAGGCGGGGTAACGAATCATGCTCCCTGAAATATCGGTTGGCTGAATCTTGGCAGGACAACAATTGAACGGTGCAGCGATGGCACACCAAATGTTTAACATGAAGAGTGTGCAAAACAAAAGCTTGGAAACTGTGCTGTTGCTTTGCCGGGTATTGTGGCACTTCTTTGGTAACCTATACCGGCGACCTCCAACGATTCTACTTCGTAGAAGTTTGCGAGGCTTGGCTTTGTATGCACTGGTCACATCACAAATCCAATGGGCAACATGCAACGGAAACTGGTGAGAAAGATGGTGAAACAAAATGACACAGACGACCCACAAGCCAAAAGGCAAGGCATCAAATGACATGGGTTGCTCCGACCCTGTGACCGACATGGCGTGCGCTGCAGAACGGCAGTAGGAGATAAGCAACAGTAGCAGTTGTGCACTAAAACTTACAGCTGTAAGGATTGCGTGGTTGACACATTGCGAACACTGACTCATCACCCCCTTCGACCTCACCCTCGGAATGTTCGCTGTCGAAGAGGAGTGCACCACCGAGTCACACGATGATGCGGATGCCGAGGATGGGGAGTCCGTGTAGTTGGCCCAGTCTCCCCAAGCACTGCCGGTCAAGCCAATTTCGCTGCAAACCACTGTTGAATGATGGGCAAAGATCTCAGACTCGTCTCAAAGTGAAACAAGAGATTGATTTCTGTGCAACCTAAAGTAAACGAAGAAACCTAATCACAAATAGTACAAAAATGCCGTAAGATTTAAGATGATAACACATCAGTGGTTGGTGCGTGGTTGCACAGCATGTTGAAAAAATGAGAAGCGTCCTCTGAACACGAAGTACTACTCCAATGGTTCCCCAACGGAGGATACGGAAGACTGCCTTGGCCGAATCACTGTCGGACTCACCCGTTCAAAATCCTTGACCCTGTTGGTCTCCCCGTTAGACATGATGGGGCTTATGGGCATGGCGCAGGTGGTCGCGACCATAGCATATGGCATCCGGGGCCTTCGAAGAGGAGAGACGACATGGGAATGGCCTGACTTCGATGCCAACCCAGAACAGGAGAATCTTGCACAGATGAGTAGATGGTCGCTTAATTCAACACCCGCATGGGAATTCCCTCCCCTCGCAATCGCCAACCAATACCAGGACCAGCAAACCAACGAGGTGAAGCGAGCGAGATACTGTCTGATATTAGTTCGAGGGTCAGATCTTAGCTGGCTGAACAGAGATCGCCTCCAAGAAGTCAAGACAGGCCTAGCAGCTCAACATAAATGGATTCCTGTTCAGAATCTCCCTTTCCCGGAATTTGTCCTGTATGCCTATGCGGCTGATCGCACACCCTTTCCCACATATGTATGCCTGCCTTCAGGATTGTACAAGGCGCGTACTGGGCAAGTTGTGGCGCAGACCGGCCCAGACCAGGAAATCCTGCCTTTGCCAGGTATCTACTTCTTTGGTGGATGGCGGGTACACCCAATGCTACCAATCCCCGGCCACCTGCCACGCACTAAAGAGGCGCCAGTCCAAGCTATCGCTCTGACTGCACCTGCACCTGGTACAGAACCTACTCGGTCGCCGGAAGAAGAAGCGAGAGACATCCTGGCGACAGCTGCTAAGAATCAGGCCGAAGATGGGCCAAATACAAGGAGGGCAGCAGTCCGCGCATGCAAGTACTTAAGGGCTATGGTCAACCAATATGAATCCACCATACAAGAAGTGCACAATGCGGCCCGCATCCACACACAAATGATTTTTCCCGAGAGCGCCTGCGAAGGGTTCTTCGTAAAAAAGCAGCCGTTATACTAGATCTTCACACCTTCACACCTGCAGATCTAGATCTTCACACCTTCACACCTGCAGATCTAGATCTTCACACCTTCACACCTGTAGATCTAGATCTTCACACCTTCACACCTGCAGATCTAGATCTTCACACTCTCACATCTGCCGATCTACATCTTCACACCTTCACATCTGCTGATCTACATCTTCACACCTTCACACCTGCAGATCTAGATCTTCACATCCTCATATCTGCAGATCTAGATCTTCACCCTCACACCTGCAGATCTAGATCTTCACACCCTCACACCTGCAGATCTAGATCTTCACACCTTCACATCCGCAGATCTATATCTTCACACCCTCACATCTGCCGATCTAGATCTTCACACCTTCACATCTGCAGATCTAGATCTTCACACCCTCACATCTGCAGATCTAGATCTTCATACCCTCACACCTGCAGATCTAGATCTTCACACCCTCACACCTGCAGATCTAGATCTTCACACCCTCACACCTGCAGATCTAGATCTTCACATCCTCACACCTGCAGATCTAGATCTTCACACCCTCACATCTGCAGATCTACATCATCACACCCTCACACCTGCAGATCTAGATCTTCACACCGTCACACCTGCAGATCTAGATCTTCACACCTTCACATCCGAAGATCTCCTCTCGCTCTTCTTCTATTCTCTCTTAAGGCGGGGGCGGTGCCGCCGGAGCGCCACGAAACGCAACCCTTTCGCACGAAATGGACGTTGGACGTCCAAAACCTAAGTAAAATTGCGATTTTGAAGCGTCCCGCGCAACTCTTTCGCACGAAATGGACGTTGGACGTCAAAAACTGAAGAAAAATTGCGACTTTGAGGTGTCCCGCGCAACCCTTACGCACGAAATGGACGTTGGACGTCAAAAACTGAGGAAAAACTGCAACTTTTATTGGTCGCGCGCAACCCTTTCGCACGAAATGGACGTTGGACGTCAAAAACTGAGGAAAAATTGCAACTTTTGTTGGTCGCGCGCAACCCTTACGCACGAAATGGACGTTGGACGTCAAAAACTGAAGAAAAATTGCGACTTTGAGGTGTCAATCGCAACCCTTACGCACGAAATGGACGTTGGACGTCAAAAACTGAGGAAAAATTGCGACTTTGAGGTGTCAATCGCAACCCTTACGCACGAAATGGACGTTGGACGTCAAAAACTGAGGAAAAATTGCGATTTTACTTGGTCAATCGTAACCCTTTCGCACGAAATGGACGTTGGACGTCAAAAACTGAGGAAAAATTGCGATGGACGCTTTCGTTTCTGTACAAGTGTCTGTGTGTAAAAGCGTCTGTGTGTAAAAGCGTTTGTGTGTGAAAGCGTAATGAAAACCTAAAAGTAGCACTAACAACCTTTTCTACCACCGTTGCACTAGTAAGCCAAAAGGGCTGGGGTGAAACCACTACAAACCAACTAGCCTAGCTCAAGCCCTTACCTGTACATGTTGAATGGGACCTCAGATCTAGACACGCCTCCCGAGTGTGGAAGCACAGCTTGCATACGAGTACAGACTGAGGTGTATCCCATCAGACACGGCTCAAGCCCTTTCAGAGCGTGGAGCGAAACGAATCTACACACGCAAAGCCAAAGGATGACTTCCAGACTTGAACTCGAAAGACATGAGATCGAGGAGTTGCTTGATTCTTGGCCCTTCAGATGCTTTAGTCATGAGGTCAGCCCACATTTCCTGAGTGCTCCTCTTGCGCAAACTGATCTTGCCTTCCTGCACGCAGTCTTGGATCCAAAGGAAGGATGTGTCAATGTGCTTGACCCGCCCAAGACCACGACGACTACCTATGGCAATGCCGCTGGTAGCATCCATGTTGATCACGAGCGGGCAGCAGATGCCCCAGTCCTTCAGCATGGACTGTTCTCCTAGACCGTGAGAGGCAGAGCTGATAAGACCATAGAACTCCGCTTCGGCGCTGGACAGTGCTATCAGAGCTTGCCCCTTGCAACGGGCATCAACGCATGAGCTGCCCAAAGCGATCACAGTGCCGCTGGTCGATTTCCGACTACGGATGCACCCGGCATGGTCGCTGTCGGACCAGACTGTGAGTTCGGTGATCTTGTCCTGGTTGTTGAACTTCTGCACTAGTCGTCCATGACCACTCAAGTACCTCCCTATTCTTTTGAGGAGAGACCAGTGATGACAAGTAGGATGTTGCAAGCCTTTAGCCAGCTCTCGTGTGGATCGCAAAAGATCTGGCCTGTCTGAAGCCAAATACCCAATGCGCATCGCAATGGATCTGTAGCGGCTAGCGTCCTGATCAGACAGCGGAGTCTCATCAACTTCTTCAGAAGCTTTGGCTTTCAGCAAAGGTGTAGTGACAGGGACACTGCCTTTGAGACCCGGGTCTGTCACGATCAGTTCTACGTGCCGTGGGTCGGCCTCAAGTTCAATGCAGGTATCCGACCACGTGATCAAGCGGTTCAAGACTGACAGTTGTTGAACACAATCGGGCAAATTGCTGTCAGGAGGAGCAAGGATGCCTCGGGTTTCAACGGTCCATGCTTCCGCAAGATGATCACGCAGCCAAATGGCATCTTTGTGCCCAGTTAGGACCATGAAGTCGTCTCCATGGACAGAGCACAGAATGCGCCGCTGTGGATGGTAGTACAAACAAGGCGACGACCGGCCTTGCTGGAAACCCAGTTGCACCATCACATCGCGAATTGCCATTTCCCAGTTAAGGGGAGCATCCCTTGTTCCGTACAAGGAACGGTGAAGGAGTCCCACAGAGTCTTTGGACAGTCCAAGTTCGTCGGGCAATTCAACCAGTATCCTTCGACGGGCGGGGGCCCAGAAATGAGCCTTCTTGATGTCGAGAAACATCAAGACCCTGTCCTTTGGCATAGGTTGCAGTTTTCCTGCCATGTCCGGTACGCGCGCAGTGGTGGCCAAAGCAAGGAGGGCCTTCATGGCAGGAGCTCGGCTACCATGAAAACCTAAAAGTAGCACTAACAACCTTTTCTACCACCGTTGCACTAGTAAGCCAAAAGGGCTGGGGTGAAACCACTACAAACCAACTAGCCTAGCTCAAGCCCTTACCTGTACATGTTGAATGGGACCTCAGATCTAGACAGTGTGTGCGTGTGTAAAAAGCATCTGCGTGTAAAAGCGTCTGTGTGTAAAAGCGTTTGTGTGTCAACGCGTCTGTGTGTAAAAGCGTTTGTGTGTGAAAGCGTGTGTGCGTGTGTAAAACGCATCTGCGTGTAGAAGCGTCTGTGTGTAAAACCGTCTGTGTGTAAAAGCTTTTGTGTGTAAAAGCGTCTGTGTGTACAAGCGTCTGTGTGTAAAAGCGTTGCGTCTGTGTGTAAAAGCGTCTGTGTGTAAAAGCGTGTGTGTGTGTAAAGGCTTTTGTGTGTCAAAGCGTCTGTGTGTCAAAGTGTGTTTGTGTAAAAGCACCATGTGTAAAAGCGTTTGTGTAAAAGAATTTGGTTGTACTTTAAGCGCACGACATGGAACTGTTAGAGATTGAGGGTGACAATGCTTGCTAGTGTATCCGTGCTAGGACGTGCGGAGCTTGGTTCGTTTGGTGTGGTAATCTGTGTGGGAATTGATATGTTCATAGTGAGCTTCACTGTTCAGTTTGCATGTCTATGCGACAATGATTTTTGCTTGTCGAACGCAGGAGTCGTGGTCTCAGGCTTCGAACAACACATTCTTTGCATTGAATTGTGCGAGTGTGTAGCAGGTTAGTGCATGAAGTTGTAGAAGTTACCAAGTACCTCTTTCCTGGGCTCAGACGTGGACGTAGAGACGTGAACATGTGAGATCCTCGACATCAAGGTATGGAGTTGTTTTTTTGGGTAATCTGTCTTGATATTTGTATATGCTCGTATGGCAGTTTTTGTTACGCATGCCATGGAGGAGGGCTGGAAACAGCAGTGGTTCTACAGCATCATGGCATCGAGTTTCGGCTTGCATTTTGACGGGCTCGATGCTACAGGGACTGTCCGTGCATCGAGCGAAATGCAATGAAAAGGGTGTCATCCGTGCCATCATGATATGCATTCGTTCGCGCGCTTTTGTTATCCTTCGTTTACAGTTTCACTGTACAGAGAAAGTCGTGCAACTAAGGTCGTCCACTGCATCACGGTACCGAGTTTATTTGGTGAATTCTATGAGATTTTCCATATGAAAACGCGTGAGCATGTGAGATCCTCGACATCATGGTATGGAGCTGTTTTTTTGGGTAATCTGTCTTGATATTTGTATATGCTCGTAGGGCAGTTTTTGTTACGCATGCCATGGAGGAGCACTGGAAATGGCAGTGGTTCTACAGCATCATGGCATCGAGTTTCGGTACCCAACTCAGTGTCACACTTATGACCTGTAGTTGTGCATTTGCACTTCGTTGCCGCGGGAGGTAGTTTTGTTCTTGCATTGTGCTTGCATTGTCGTCGCTCGCGTGGCTTGCGGATCAATGACCTGTAGTTGTGCATTGCGGATCTGTTAAATAGCTTGCGTCGTGTTCAAGGTAGGGAACGTCTGTTCGATCACAGTTGCTGCCATGACCACCGGCGCGTGCGAGTGGAGAGCGGCGCGAGAAGAAGATATCAGGAAGGCTTACGCCGACAAAGAATGCTGGAATGACTTGGACCGCATTACCTCTCGGCACCCTTACAGTTTCGGGTCCATAGAGGAGTGGCCATTGGACGCTGCCGTGATCTGCAAACCTACGGCTCGAGCGTCGGTGCTGCTTGGAAGCATCAAAGCGGCCTGCAGCTTGAAAGACATTTTCGAGACTCTGTCGGTGAAGGTCACCGTGGTGGTGACCATGTGCGCAAATGAAATGGAGATTCGAGGCGCCCCAAAGGATTGGGCGCAGTATTTCCAGCAAGAAAATGTCTATCACGTCAAGTGTCATTTGGAGGACACGACATTGAAGCCGCCGCACCGTTGGCAGGAACGAATCCCTGACTTGGTAGCTTCTTGTTTGGAACAGTGGAAAATTGTTTGTGGCCAACTCTGGAAACAGTCCATGCTGGCAGTGACCAGGGGCGAATCCATGCACGTGCTCTTCCATTGCTTTGGAGGCATCAATCGAAGCGCTGGGGTTTTATGTGCTTGGCTCGTCGTGGGTTACAACTACTCTGCAGAGGATGCCGTCCAGTTGCTGCTTGAGAAAAGACCTGCCTTGCGCCCTTGGCACAATCGCCCCTATGTCTTGGAGGCCTTGTGGCAGCTGGAAGGCTTGCGGGCCAAGTGGCACATGGAACTGAGTGCGGCGGGCACAAATTAATTTGCACCACTGTTCGCCTGGAGAGACTGTTCGTGGCGAACGTGCTAAATCAGTATAGCCAAGTGTTGTTTGTCTGTAAAGATTGTTCGATCCTGTAGAGACATCGGAGAAATGCAGTGAAACAGGTGTCATCCATGCCATCATGATATCGAACTTGTTTTTGTGGAATCATTCACTGCGCTCACAAATTAATGTGCACCACTGTTCGCCTGGAGAAACTGTTCGTGGCAAACGTGCTAAATCAGTAGCCAGGTGTTGTTTGTCTGTAAAGATTGTTCGATCCTGTATGGACATCGGAGAAATGCAGTGAAACAGGTGTCATCCATGCCATCATGATATCGAACTTGTTATTGTGGAATCATTCACTGCGTTCACTTGTTGTTTTTTGGATACCATGGTACTGAGCCTTTGTTTGTGCACTTGTGCAATTTTGAAGCATTTCCATTGCAACTATGTTTGCGCACCTTTGTTTGCAACTGAGGTCATCCACGGCATCATGGTAGAGAGCTTATTCGGTATGTCAAACTCAGGAGTCGTGTTTTCAGTTTCGAAATGAAAGAGCAGATGCTTCGCTTTGGATTGTGCGTTGTACATTCCTTGGCTCAGATGTGAACGAATGGACAAGATGCGTTTCGCCACAAGAGATGTGACGTTTGTAGGTGAAGCTGTAGTGGACATATCGAAACCTGTCGCTTTCAATTAATACTTCTGTAGCCTGTACTAACAGCATGTCGCGCCTGGCAGCCGATTGCTTTGCAGCTGCGGGGAGATTGCAATATACTTCGTTTCAAACAAATTCAGTTGATTTGAACGATGCGCTGTTGGTATCTATTCATGACTGGAAGGACGCCGGTTCGAGAGAATTGTACATCTACGATCAAGTGCACATGAACGGCCCTCCGGAAATGGGCCGCCATTTCTGGGGCCATTTGCCACTAGCTTGGATGAATGAGCTCATGCTCGATTTCACATTGTATTACATTCTGTTTTCAAATGAAGAAGCAACAGATGATGCCAACCGACTATGGGTCTTGGTGTTGAAAGATACTCGTCGGCAGCGCCCACATCGTTGGACATGACAGCAGTTAACAACAAACAAAATTTTGGTGCACAAACATGTCGCATAAAGTATTTGGATATGTAAGTGTGTTCTGCCAGAAAGACCGTGGAGGGAATGCATCCGGAATCCGTGCAAGGGCGGATGTCTTTGATGAACAAATTCTACGACACATTCTTTCATTTGTGCCTGGGAGCGCTGAATTGGCTCCAAAATATTCTTTGCAACCAGAAACCGGACAGTATCTGGTAAAAGCTGGTTGGCCAGTTGTTTTGAAGAAAATGTGCCATTGGAAGGAGGCAGGCACCACCATCTGTGTTTGCAGCTGCGCAGATGATTTCTTCGATGCCCTGGTGCAAATTAATCTGTAGCACTGTTCGTCTGGAGAGACTGTTCGTGACGAACATGCAAAACCAGTAGCCAACTGTTGTTTGTCTGTAAAGATTTTTTTCCATCCTGTAGGGACATCGGAGAAATGCAGTGAAACAGGTGTCATCCTTGCCATCATGATATCGAACTTGCTATTGTGGAATCATTCAAAGCATTCTTGCACGGACTTCTAGATTCTCTTGGATGCCATGGTACGGAGCCTGTGTTTGTGTACTTTTGCATTTTGTAGCATTTCCATTGCGACTATGTTTGCCCACCTGTGTTTGCAACTGAGGTCATCCACGGCATCATGGTGCCGAGCTTATTTTGTATCTCAAAGAGCGGATGCCTTGCATTGGATTGTGCGTTGATCATGGTACTGAGCCTGGTCTTGTGCACTTTTGCGATTTTTTAGCATTTCCATTGCAACTATGTTTGCGCACCTTTTTGCAACTGAGGTCACCCAGTGGCGCCGCGCTTTGTGAGCGTCTCTGTGTAAAAGTCTCTGTGGAAAAGCGTCTGTGTGTAAAAGTGTCTGAGTGTAAAAGCGTCTGTGTGTAAAAGCGCCTGTATGTAAAAGTGTTTGCGTGTAAAAGCGTCCGTGTGTAAAAGCGTATGTGTGTAAAAGTGTTTGTGTGTAAAAGCGTCTGTGTGTAAAAGGGTCTGTGTGGAAAAGCGTCTGTGTCTGTGTGCAAAAGCGTCTGTGTGTAAAAGCGTTTGTGTGTGAAAGTGTGTGTGCGTCTGTAAAAAGGCATCTGCATGTAAAAGTGTATGTGTGTAAAAGAGTCTGTGTATAAAAGCGTCTGTGTGTTAAAGTGTTTTCGTGTAAAAGTCTCTGTGTGGAAATGCGTCTGTGTGTGTGTGCATGAAAAACGTCTCTGTGTGAAAGCGTCTGTGTGTAAAAGTGTTTATGTGTAAAAGATTCTGTGTGTAAAAGCGTCTCTGTATAAAAGCGTCGCGTTTCTTCGCGTTCACGGAATGATGGTGCCGCGCCTTTTTCCGCAATGTGTGTGGGAATTACCATAATAAAATGAGATAGCACATGTCATTCGCAGACTCATGGCACTGAGCCTCCTGTGCACTTTTGTTGCTCACATTACATTTCTTCATGTTTTCTTTCTACCCCCCCTTTCATTCTCTCTCTCTCTCTCTCTCTTGCTTTCTCTTTCTCTCTCTCTCTCTCTCTCCCTCTCTCTCTCTCCTCCCTCTTTCTCTCTGTAGTTGCAAGACATGTGTCATCTGATGCCCTTTACCAAGTATCCTCTTCTTAATCAATCTTACTTTTTCACACCATACCCTTCCATAGCTCATATACAATTCACCAACTATTCACCGACTATCTTTTACGACTACCATCCTCAGAGCTGCTTGAAAAACATCTTTTTCGCTCTCGGGCCAACCGTCGTCTAGTTTTCCGTCCAACGCCTTCATGGCTTCCGCCAGGTCGTTACACACGTTCGATCGTAGCAAAAGATGAATTGAGATTATCGTGCAAGGCTGTCAATTGTCGATAGCCACAAAAGTACTGGTAATGGACCTGTACGCAGTCCAGTATGCAATCCCAGCAAGAAAACCAAAAACACAAAACAAACCACAAAAACAAACAAGCAAACCCAACAAACAAAAAACAAACAAACAACAAAAAACCAGCAACAACAAACAACAGCAAACCAAGCAAAAACAAAACAACCAAAAGAACACCAAGAAGTGGGATCGCTACCAGCAATGGAGATTCATGCATGATGACATCTTGTGTGTCATGATGATAATGGCCCCTAACAAGAAGCAAAACAGAGACCCACGACAAAAACACCAGGGGCCAAATCAGAGGGTGTAAGAAGCAACAAAGCTCAATGCAGAAACCAGGGATCCCCCCAGCCAGGATCCCCGAGATCACAAAGAGCAGCCGTCCAGGCATGACATTCACCCTGACACTTCGAAGCAAACACCGACAACGCCGGGTCGCAACGAAAGTGGTGAGAAGAGAGAGAACGGTGAAACAGGAGGGTGAGACATGGTCTAGTGTGAAAATGACAGCAAAAGCTACATCACTCAGGGCGCACTCAGAGTCCGCTCAGTAGTTCTTTTCCTAGCATCAGCATCATGGGAGCTGCGGTTTGCGGTAAGTTCCAGTGCACTGTGCTCTTGCAAGTAGTCTTCATGGTATGGGAGATTGTGCTCATCATCAGTGCGTGGTGGTATCTGTGCATTAAGCTCTTCCGATGACGTGCTAGCTCCTTTAGCTGTATGTGGCAGTAGCAGTATGGCTTTCTGCGCTTGGCTTACTTCGTAGCTGGCAGAGATTGTACAACTATCTAATATACAGCTAATTTGGCGGAGTTGGCGTATGGCAGCTTCGAGGTCAGTGACCCTCTGGGATGGGATATTTTGGATACCTTGAAGCTTCTGACATGCCTTGTCGAGCAGTTTGGTGGCAGCATCTACCTCACTGGTAGTGACCTGACACAGGGTCAGTTGAGTAATTGACCTTGCTAGGCGATTGACAGCAGCATCTTTCATTGGAGTCGGCCGGGCCATACTACAAGGCTAAACTGCATGCAGGGTGTTCTGCAGGCGTAGAGCAGCTGGGCGGTCCATCCATCAATCGCAGTGTTGTCAACTCATCGGAGCAAAGGCATGGGGACGTCCGTTTGGAAATCATATATGGCCGGTCAGTATGTTGGTTGAAGTAATGTCAAACGGCAACGGGTTCCATGGCTTGATGTACTTTGACATCGTCCTACGCTACCAGAAAAAAAATTAAGTAGAGGCCCCTTAAAAAGGTTACTATAATCCCTTCCCCCTTCCTCCCTTCCCATACTTACACAGGCAAGCTTACCACCTCGTCAGCTACACTAGGCAGTGGTCAACCATGGGTACCCCATGGTGACAGCACCTATCAACACCTGTCTGAACCGTGGTTCCCTGTCATGTGTGGCAACCGTGGGTACCCCACGTTGGCCGCATGAGACTACTGGAACTGCACGGGCTGACTGGCGCTAGGGTGTTCGTGGCTGCCGGTGCCACTGGCTGTGCTATTTGCGGGGGGTGGGTCACCACTTCCTGCTGGCCTCATCATTTGGGCGATAAGTGGATGGCTTTGCTTTGCAATCAGAATCCTAGTCATTTCGCGAGTGAAAGCTGCAGGGTCGTCCACTAGTGCCTTCGCTTCCGCCAGTGGCCTATCAAGGACAATGGCAATGAGCATTTCGCCGCCGTCTTTCTGGATCAGGGCTGGTCGGCCGGCTTGCATCTGTGCAAGGATCGCCACCGCCTTGTTTCACACAGGGTGCGTTCCCATTCCTCCAGGGCTCTTTGCGCCAGGGTGCCAGTTTGTGGTGGGGCCTTGTGAGCTGCCGGTGTCCCCAATGCACGGATGAAGGGACTGTCAGGCAGCGTGGAAGACGGCAGATTTGTGATAGCAGCTACTGCACCTAAAATGTCACCTTCTTTGATATCATACGAAGGGGAAGATTTCTGCCCAATGGCTGGCTCGGAATCAGCCCATAGTTGCCGCAGCGTGTATCCTGTCTTCGGTTCCATATACCTTTCTGTTCCATACTGCGTTGTGAGACCATTGGGGTGCGTCATGGTTTATTTCAACTGAATCTCTTTTCATGTCATATTCTTTCAGCATGTCATCCAGTTCTTGGTGGGTCGCAGATCGGTGAATACAACATTGTCTGACGGCACCGTCGATGTGCAGTGGCCATCCTACTGGCATGTGGGAGTCTTCAAGGAGTCCATCACCATTTTGCTCGATGATTGTGCCTAGCATAGGGACATCAATTGTTGCCTTAAGGCTAACCTGCGCACGTTTGCACTTCCATGTATCTGGTGCGAGTAAACCACGCGCGGCCAGTAATGCAAGTGCTGGGAATTCCGGTTGGTCTTTCATCGGTAGCACCTCTTCCTTGATGACTAACTTAAGACCGTGTAGCGGTTGGGGCTGCTGCCATCGAGGACCTTGGTTTGGTTGAGGCGTGGTCTCTTTGGGTACTAGGGGCACCGCAATGTCTTCAAACCAGGTGGGGCGGACCGACTGGACACCTATTGCGCTGGCGGAACTTGCGTTCTTGATGCTTTCCCTGCGCAGGCTGTGGTAGACAGGAGGGATCATCCATGCCGGCACAAAAACAGTGATAAACTGAACATTCCAGATGACCTGCAGGTTCTGTGGCTTAATTTCAGGTGTGATGCATCTCACTTGACCATCTATGACTCGCGTGTATGATTCGGAGCGGTCAAACGATGCTGTGACTTTTAGGCCGAGGTATAGTTCTCTAAACCAGTATTCTTTGAGCAACATAAAGGAAAGATGAGGTGCCCTCACTTCCAATGGGTGTGTTGCTGGTATCAAAAAGGTGACTAACCATTCGGCCAGAAATTCAATCATCCTTGCTTCAAGCTTTGGGAGGATTTTCTGGACCGCCTGGAGCGCTGCCTCAATGTCTGGGACATGTGTAGGCGAGGGCAGTCCGACTGTTCGCCTGGCATATAATGGTCAGCAAAGTAGAGTCGGCACAATTTGGAAACCCACTGGCTAGGTTTCTCCATATCGATCGTGATCTTAGCCAGGGGCCATGGGTCGGGTAGCGTGGACAAGCAATGCAGTAACTCTGAAGTTAGTTCTGGGGATATAACTGGGAGAGCCCCTCCTTGTGGTCGATAATCTGCAGTTGCCCCTGCTGTGCCCTTTTGTGTGGATGCGGGCTGCCTTATGCACTTCTTGTATGGTGGACTCATATTGGTTGACCATAGCCCTTAAATACTTGCATGCGCGGACTGCTGCCCTCCTTGTGTTTGGCCCATCTTCGGCCTGATTCTTAGCAGCTGTCGCAAGGATGTCTCTCGCTTCTTCTTCCGGCGACCGAGTAGGTTCTGTACCAGGTGCAGGTGCAGTCAGAGCGATATCTTGGACTGGCGCCTCTTTAGTGCGTGGCAGGTGGCCGGGGATTGGTAGCGTTGGGTGTACCCGCCATCCATCAAAGAAGTAGATACCTGGCAAAGGCAGGATTTCCTGCTCTGGGCCGGTCTGCGCCACAACTTGCCCAGTGCGCGCCTTGTACAATCCTGAAGGCAGGCATACATATGTGGGAAAGGGTGTGCGATCAGCCGCGTAGGCATACAGGACAACTTCCGGGAACGGGAGATTCTGAACAGGAATCCATTTATGTTGAGCTGCTAGGCCTGTCTTGACTTCTTGGAGGCGGTCTCTGTTCAGCCAGCGAAGATCTGACCCTCGAACCAATATCAGACGGTATCTCGCTCGCTTCACCTCGTTGGTTTGCTGATCCTGGTATTGGTTGGCGATTGCGAGGGGAGGGAATTCCCATGCGGGTGGTGAATTCAGCGACCATCTACTTATCTGTGCAAGATTCTCCTGTTCTGGGTTGGCATCGAAGTCGGGCCAGTCCCATGTCGTCTCTCCTCTTCGAAGGCCCCGGATGCCATATGCTATGGTCGCGACCACCTGAGCCATGCCCATAAGCCCCATCATGTCTAACGGGGAGACCAACAGGGTCAAGGATTTTGAACGGGTGAGTCCGACAGTGATTTGGCCAAGGCAGTCTTCCGTATCCTCCGTAGGGGAACCATTGGAGTAGTACTTTGTGTTCAGGAATCCAATACTGGGCTGGGCTACGATTGCTACTTGTGCTGTTCCTCCTGCTGAGTTGGCTATTGTTTCTACGCGGAGAGTGCGGGCATAATCCTTCTTAAGCACTGACCGGTTCAAGTTATTCTTGTGGTCTGTTGCAGTGGTCATTACGAAAAGCCCATCGGCAAACCCGGCATTTCTGGGGAAGGGGGAGAGTACCTCTGACACGAGCGTCTCCAAGTCTGTCGCTACTAGCCCATTAATTCTAGCATTGGTGTCCCAAAGCACGAATTGGAACCCCGGTGGCCGGTCTGGAAGTCCTCCGGAGGCAAAACTTCCCAGTTCCCACATGTCGTTGATGAGTCTGCAGAGATCAGGGTATCTAACTGCCACTACGGAGTGGTATGTCACAGGACTAACTCTTGAGCTGGACGGGAGCATCAACCCCCCGGCATGGATGTCGCTTACTCCGGCGGTCTGAGAGTTTAAAACCGCTTGTATGTCGCCGGCCATGGGTAGGAGGGTAGCGGCATGCTGCAAGATCCAGGCAAGGCGCACCAGGGACCGTGGAAAGTTGACTGTTGTGCCTGCCAGTAGTTCTGCGTCCACGAATGTGGAGGGTTGTCTTTGCGCATGTGGCTGGGCGGCTTCAAATTGTGCTCTCAGGCCTGGAAGGACAGTATTGGCTGCCTTTAGGTCTTCCGTAGCTTGTGGCGAGAGTTGGCTTGTCCATAGCTGACCCAACGTGTGCTGGCCTCGACGGAGGATTTGGCTGAGGGTAGTTAGGCCTTCATTGGATGAGCCGTCCAACAGCCGGATCATTGCATCTGCTAAATTAGCCGGCATATAATAATTCCGGTCACTTCGCAGCCCATGTTTTTTGGATAAGAGGAGTTGTCGGGATCGTTTAGCGTTACGGGCTGCACGATCAATGCCTCCTGGCGTCTGCTCTGAGTCTCCCGTCCACAGGACTAGGGGTTGTTGCCTCATCAGGCTGATGACTGCAATTTCCCGGTCAGTGCCATATTGTTGCCCTTCATCAATGACCATGAGGGAAAGCTCTTGCATGAAACCTCCTAGCGTGGACCATTGCATGGTGAGATCCTGGGCTACCGTACCCCCTGTAGCCAACACTAGCTGGCACTTGTTCAGCATTTGCCTTCTTTCTCTGGGATGAATATCGAATTTAGTATGGGAGTAACTGCTCTTGTTACGTTCTTGGTCCCCCACCAACCTACCTATGCGCCCAAACACCCCCGACGGGGGGTCGAGCCATAGGAGCAGGTCAGCAAAGGATCGAGTGCCTGAGTTTTCCTTGCATATAAACAATATCTTGAGGCTGTCAGTGGTATCGATTTCAATCAACGCAAGGATGAGGACTGCCATCGATTTGGACTTGCCTGCACCAAAGAGTCCTTGCATACACAGGTCTAGCCGATTGGTGAGTAACGCCATTAGCGTGCCCAAGACATGTCCATCTAGTTCGGCAGCGAAGGAAAGTGCAGTTGTGCGGGTCCATTGATGGGGTTCGCCCTCTACATGACATGGGATAAGGACCAGGCGTAGCAACTGCCCGCACAAATGTAGCAAGTGTGATCGTTTGTTGCCATCCATTCCTTCAACTGCTGTTTGGACATTATAGATGCCTAGTCCAAGGTGGTACCTGCAGGGGGGAGTTTGTGCGACAGCAGTCACCTCTCTGGTGGGCTTGGTGCATCCAAACATCCACATAGTATGGAGGAAAAAGGTGCCTGGGAGTGGGCCTCCGTTCCCCTGAACGGTAGCATCGATGGGTTCCAGGCTTTGGCCAAAGGCAACATACCAGTCTTGAAGGGCCAGGAATTGTTCATGGGCAAAGAAGTCGATGGCAGGCCCTGAGAGAAAGGCTACTTCGATGAATCTGGGGTTGCACTGCCTGTGTATTCGGGTGGCAGGCAGTTCATCCTTGTTTTTGGATGAGCGTGGCGTGATGGCAAGGACTAACCCAAAAAGGATTTGCAGGTTTCTGACGTCGCCCGCTGGAGCATCTGTGGTTCCTACCATTGCAACGAGTCTTCCCGTGCCTATGGGGCTAACTTTGTGGTGGTGTGCACCACTTGCTAGGAGGCTGAAGACTTCTGTTTGGCCTAGGCTCGGGTGTCGGAACGCGAATGCATCCTGTCCTCCTTTAACTCTCCAGTGACCAAACTCACTGCCTTTGAAAAGAAATTCGAATGCAATTGGTTGCCATGGTTCACGAATTGGTCCAGCACTTTGCATTGTAAGCCCCGTCTCATTGTAGCCTTCATTGGGGCTGAGCATTGGCAGATAGTAGTCTAACATGTAGACAGCCATAGGCAGTTGTAGGGTGCCAAGGAAGTGTTGAACCATGGTTGTATAAGTGAGCAATTTGGCCCTAGACGCAATGCTGACTGTCGCCAATGAGGCCAAATATTGAGTTGCATCTTGCTCCGTTCGTACCTGTGAGTTGTGTATGGCAATATGGCTGACTAGTGCCTGTGTTGTGGTCTCTGGTAACTCGCACATAATTGCTAACTCACGAAGGAGACGCTTAGCTGCCTGTGGGAGTTCAAAGCTGCACCATGATATCAGCCGCAGGGGGGCTTGTGAGTAAACTTCAAAGGGAAGAACCCCTGGGGTGCTCTCCAGCTGTGCTTGTCCTGTCGTCCCTCTGGAAGGGTGACTCGTGTCCAGTGCGGGTAGTTGTGTTGGGCAGTGCCTAGGTATGCTCGCCACCCTGTGATGTGTGTGATTGTGAACCCCTGTTGTTGGAGCAGTCTCATGTCTTGATTGGACGGGTTCCAGACGCACAGTCGGTCATCTGCATGGTGTATGAGGCGTACCTTTCGGTGATGGGACAGTCTGTGTGTTGTTAGAAGCGATGGTGGCAGAGCAATGGCTGCTAGAACTGTTTTGCCTTCAATGTCTGGGAATTCAGCAAGGATGGTTTCCCATACCATTCCTGCACACGAGCTTGCACTGTGCCCTCGAATGAAGAGGGAGCCTACCATGTAACCTGTTAATTTGAGATACTCCGCAGAACGGATTTCGGGGGGCAGGCACACTCCGACCAATGGATGCGCAACCAGCAGTTTGGTAAAGAGTCGCAAGCCGTGCTTGTACCCTGGCCATGGTGGTTTCCTATGCGCCGGGGAAATGGGACAGAAACGTAGCAGTTTCATGGCACGGCTGATGATCTGTGCTTGCAGTTGATGGGCGTCGGGCACTCCAAGAACATGGCACCAGGTGTGGGCACCAATTGGGAACATGGCTCTATGCAGTAACAAGTATTCTTGTGTGTGGGCGGTTCCTGCAATTGTGCCAGCTCTCGCATTCCAATCATCCTGCTTGCTGAGAGATGGTCCGTAAACATGTGCTTCCTTTCTGCAAGCTAGCAGTACATCCCACTCTTCGTCGAGTTCTCCTCCACCCAATCCAGTGCACTGAACATCCAGGGACCCTGGGTCAGTGGGATTGAGTTGCTAGGTAGTGTTATCCATGATAATGATCTTCCAATCAGTGTATTGAGGGTCGGCATGGCTGGCAAGAACTTCGTTAATGGCCAGTTCTGCATTGCTAGGGTCAATTCCCAGTCGTTGTTGCAGTGCCTCGAGAAGAGGGAGAATTTGGGCAGTGGGCAGTTGGAGGCTAGCTTGCTGTCCGCAGAGGACGTGGGCGGTCTGGCAGGTCTGGGGCCAGGGTGTGTGGTCGTTGTTGTAATTAGGGACTTCCACTGGCGTCCAGAGGCTCTGGAGCAGCAATACTTGCGTCTTGGTAAGGCTGCGCTGTCGTGAGACGTGTGGTCTTGCTACTAATTTACTTCCTCTGACGAAGTCGCAGCCTGTGGGGTGTGTCCATAGCGGGGGTGCTTCGTCAACCCCTATGAGCGAAACGGCAAGTGGTTGTAGCCCTTTACTTTGCCACTGTTGGAGCTTTTGTCCGAAGCCGACTTTGCTCCCATGGAAGGCATGGACTATGGGTGGCAGGCTGTACCCATTATCTAACTCCTTGCTTTGGAACAGCTTATCCCCCGGGAGGCAGAGTATGGGGAAGTTGGCCGGGAAAACAGACATGGGGGAGAGTGCTCCCTGTTCGAAGATGGGACGAGCCCAAGTGAGGAAGGGCGGGGTTCGCTCGACAAAATCCGGTCGTAAGTAGCGACCATCTCCGTGACGCGGCCATTCTCCTTGCTCAGGGATAGGGAATGCAATGATTCCAGCCCATTCACCTAGCATTGCCCAGGCATGTGTCCAGTCTAGTGGGGTTCTGGCCTTACATCCAAGTAAAGGGGTAAGAACCAGTCCGCCTCTTATCGCTTCCGCGGGGTCTTCTGGCACGGCTGTAGTGGCTAGGAAATTGGCTCGACTGTTGCAAAGTGCGATGACCCATTCGTCCGCCGATCTGCCGTTGGCTGGATGGACTATTCGTCGTGCTTTGAGGGCAGGTGCATCACTCGCAGAGGAGCCGGCGGCATCGCTTGGTGGCATGCTAGCATCTGGGGTTTCCTGGTCCATGTCGACATCTGTTGCGCAGGTCGGAGCATGTCCTGTAACTATAATCAATCCAGCATTGAGTTCTGCTTTTGCTTCGGTTGTGAGTAGGACTGCCGGCGGGCATTGGCTGGAACTGGCCATAGTACAGTGTTGCATTGCCTCGGCTCTGCTCGCCTTATCCGTCATGAGATTGACCAGTTCAGCTATCTCAAAGAGCGAGGTGGGCACACAATCAGAGTCCGTGAGTGCAAAGTTCACAGTGGGAAAGACTAAGCACAGTGCCTCCAGGACCGCAGCACCAGCCCAGGTATAATGGACCTGATGCAAACCTGTATTAGCGTTGATGGGAATATGGATAGCAGTTGTTTTTTCTCGATAAGGTCCAGTGACTGCACATCTGCCTTTGATCCATGGTGCAAAATGCTGCCAGTAGTCAGGGGGATTGGTTCCTGACAGCGTGCGGTTGTCCACAAAGACATAGACAGTGTCATACTGCGATACCCATGAGAGGTTGTCTACTATCCACTGGAAGAGTGTCCTATGATGGACCTGGCTGGCTGCGGGGCGGCGGATTCGATTCCCTTCGTCCACCATTACTGTTGGGTATGTCAGGGGTGATCGGGGCATACGACGAGAGCCTACGTCTGCCCACTTCCAATTCTGCTTGGTGTCATCCATACCGAGTGGGGTTTCAATCTCTTTCTCCGACAGGAAGAGCTCGTCCAGTTGGTGGCTTATTTGCAGGACACCCTGGACATTGGAGAAGTCAATGGGCGCGGCAATTTCCCACTCCTCTCTTGGGGGAGGCTCAGTTCCCTGTAGGAAGTAGGGCCAAGTAGGGAGTGTCATCCTCGGCCTCTAGAGCATCGAAGTAGATCGATTGGTCACTGTCAGCGGACGCATCCTCGCGGGTTTTTTCCGTGATGCATGGCACCGTTGGCTCTATATCTGGATCCGAGTCGTCAGGGTCATCCGTCGCCAAGGGAATGAACCTATTTGCTGTCATGAGCTGCTGTATCATTCTGGCGTGGGCGTAACCCTGAACAACCGGTACCCGGTGTCAGGTTCCCAGTGTACAACTAGGACTGTGAAATACTGTCAAGGCGGTAGGGTTCAAATGTTTCCAATGAATCAGCGGAGCTAGGGGCACCCCGAACACCCGGTACCCGGGGTCGGGGGTTCTCGTTGCAGGGCCAATTCAAGTGGAGTTTTAAAAATACAGATTGAAGCTTATCTATCGCCTTGAGGTGCGAATTGGGTGGCTTATGGCTGACCTAGCTATAGAAACTAGTAGAGCCGCAAAAACTGCAGTGAGAGACACATTATACAAGTACAGATGTTGGAAGCATTCTTCACTAACAATGCATCAGCACCAACGGAAGCAGGATTCAAATGACCGGAGACGGAAGGACATGGGACACAAACCTGACAAGACCAAACAAGTGAAGTACCCCAATAGAAATCCCCTTACACTACCTTGGGGGGGTCATATTGAGTTGGTAAGCCCCTAAAAGTCCAACAAGTTTGGGGGGTAACACCCTGGCACTCAACTGCTTTTCTCTTGGCGCAACTGTGGAGTATGGCGACAACATAAGCCGGCACTGATCGGGTGATCTCAGAGCAGTCATATGCACTCCGTGCTAGCTGGCTGCAAGTTCACTCAATCAATGATTTCCATTTCTATATCTACGATCGGCGAAGCCTGAGGAGTATCTGGTTCCTGGCCATCTTGTATTGTCTTGAGGCGTTTCGTGATACGCCATAGGTTCTGACGGGCTCTAGCTAGTCGCGTTTCGTGATACGCCACTTTCTCACTGGCTACTCTCTGCAGGTTCTGCAATGTAGGAATGTCCGCTGCAAAGAGGTCAACCTCCTGGCCGGTTTCACAGGCAGGTTCAGGGCTACTAGCAACAACGGTGTCAGTGGCTTGCGTGTCTGGCGATTCGGTTGGTGTGTCAACAGGCGTGGATCTCTCTGTCGGTATCTCCTTGTCAACACTAGGTTGCTCCTGTTTCGGAGGCTGCTGCTGTTCAGCTCTGATTTGCGCTGCGGGATGAGGGGAGTGTGTGGATAACGCACCGGTACCCGGGGTATCCGTCTCTGGTTCGCGTGTGGGTGGCGGTGACGGTGGCGCTGGTCTCTGGTTGAATAACGATTGTGCACTGACCTTCGGGGGCCGATGGCTCTCTTGGTGAACTGGAGCCTCTGCCGCCGCATTTGTACTGGATTTGGATGGCAAGGCGGTGTCGGCTTCTCCTGTAATTTGCGGGCTTGCGGCCGGCAAGCTAGTTGATGTTTGGGACTGTGTGGGATGTGCTGGTCGGCTTTCTGCTATGGTTCGTTGTCTCATTTGGGCAAAAACTGCTTGCAATTCCATATATTGCCTTTCTTGATCAGCGACCTGCTGTGGGGTTTTCTGAGTTCCCTTCGGGTCCTGTGGAGCAGGTTCTTGAGGTGCTTGCACGGTCTGTTTCTCTTGGGGTCGTTCCATCCATCTGTTTGGTTTCGGTGGAGTCGGAGGCTGTGACCGCTTGGCGGGCTGGGAAGGTTTAAGCTTATCAAGGCGCGGCTGAATCACATCCCGCAGTTCAGG
>CAMXCT020001920.1:2500-79348 GCA_947184155.2 Cladocopium goreaui | reverse complement strand
TGGCGACAACATAAGCCGGCACTGATCGGGTGATCTCAGGGCAGTCATATGCACTCCGTGCTAGTTGGCTGCAAGTTCACTCAATCAATGATTTCCATTTCTATATCTACGATCGGCGAAGCCTGAGGAGTATCTGGTTCCTGGCCATCTTGTATTGTCTTGAGGCGTTTCGTGATACGCCATAGGTTCTGACGAGCACTGGCCAGTCGCGTTTCGTGATACGCCACTTTCTCACTGGCTGCCCTCTGCAGGTTCTGCAATGTAGGAATGTCCGCTGCAAAGAGGTCAACTTTCTGGCCGGCTTCGCAGGCAGGTTCAGGGCTACTAGCAACAACGGTGTCAGTGGCTTGCGTGTCTGGCGATTCATTTGGTGTGTCAACAGGCGTGGATTCCTCTGTCGGTATCTCCTTGTCAACACTAGGTTGCTCCTGTTTCGGAGGCTGCTGCTGTTCAGCTCTGATTTGTGCTGTGGGATGAGGGGAGTGTGTGGATAACGCACCGGTACCCGGGGTATCCGTCTCTAGTTCACGTGTGGCTGGCGGTGACGGTGGCGCTGGTCTCTGGTTGAATAATGATTGTGCACTGACCTTAGGGGGCCGGTGGCTCTCTTGGTGAACTGGGGCCTCTGCTGCCGCTTTGGTACTGGATTTAGATGGCAAGGTGGTGTCGGCTTCTCCTGTAATTTGCGGGCTTGCGGCCGGCAAGCTAGCTGGTGTTTGGGACTGTGTGGAATGCGTTGGTCGGCTTTCTGCTATCGTTCGTTGTCTCGCTTGGGCAAAAATTGCTTGCAGTTCCATATATTGCCTTTCTCGATCAGCGACCTGCTGCGGTGTGTTCTGAGTTCCCTTCGGGTCCTGTGGAGCAGGTTCTTGCGGTGCTTGTACGGTCTGTTTCTCTTCGGGTCGTTCCATCCATCTGTTTGGTTTCGGTGGAGTCGGAGGCTGTGAGCGCTTAGCGGGCTGGGAAGGTTTGAGCTGATCAAGCCGCGGCTGAATTACATCTCTCAATTCAGGTGGGTACGACTCTCCTGTCTCAGATAGCCACTGTATGGTATGCTCGTGCAACCACAAGGTTGTCCTCCACAATGGGATGGTTCGGTCATCATTTACCCAAAACGGTGGGGTAGGCGGTATCAATGCATGGGCCTCTACAATCAAAGGCAACAGGAAGGCCAATTTCTTCTGCTCATGGAAAATCGCTGCCCCGTTTGGATGAACCTTAAGGTAGGTTTCCTTCCACACGAAAGGTTTCACAACACGCATGGTGTGGGCGATTTCATTGAAAATAGATAGACGAATTAGAGTATACGGTGGAGCGACACCGTAGGCTCTTCCATCCCAGGGTAGTTCAAGGAAATCCCACCGCTCTTTTCGGTTATGGTTGAAAACATCCCAAAATTCCGGCGCAAATTCTTTCTCAAGGGCATCATTGAGGGTAGAGAAAATAAGCCATGGTACCTCGTCAATATACATATGGTATTCCACCAGCGTGAAGTCATACGTTGTTCGGCAGTCTCCAACCCAGAGCGTGCCACTAACTGCAAGGAAGCGGACCTCCCTGGCATCTGGCATGTTCCAGTTCATCCCAGCCGATATGTCTGTTGATCGTGCATCTTCGACTGCGATTGGGCCAGATGGAAAGTGTGTCTGTTTCGGCATACCAGCAACAGGTACCCTGCAGTGGTTGCACTAACTCTGGCAATGGAGATGCTTGCGCAGTGCACGGGAAAGGCCGTCAATCGTTATTGAGTTTCAGTAGCCAAACGACGGGAACCCCGCGTCGGCACTAGCGCAAAAAAGGTCAGGCAGAGTTAAAAAAAAGGGGGCGGACCCTATGCAACCCTGACTTTGCAGGTGCCGGTATCCTCCACCAAATTTCGAGCCACAGGCTGCTGACAACGTATGACATACATGCTTGGATCAGACAACTAAACCAGAAAGACGACCCAGATCTTAACTTTGAAAATTTGTGCAGTAGAGTGTTATCAGTTGATACGGAGGGTTGTATTGAAGAGTAAAAAATGTGTTGTGGAAGACATGTGCAGGGGAGGAGGGAGGTGGGAAGGGTGCAGGTAGCGGGGGTGGTAGGACAGGGCGACAAGTGGCTTGGACAGCGAAGCGGTCGAGAGAAAGCTAGCGGAGCAGGGTCCTCGTCAGTGACTGTGTCCAGGGTAAGATGGGTGTCTCTGGTTTTCTGCGTGGGGCAGGCAGGTGTGTGCACAGTGATATACCCATTACTGGGGCTGGGGCCGGGTGGGCATGTGCTCATTAGGCTCGGGTAATGCTAACGGGAAAGGGCGCTGGGGAGCGTTGTCAGTAGGGATTTAGAAACATTCAGTTGAGATGGCCTACTAGATATTGTGAGCAGGGGCTGCGTTCTCGAATTGTGAGCCAGCTGAGTTGAATCACATATGAAAAAGTAGTTGAAACCCCCACCATTACCCAAGGTACCCTTGGGAACAGCAGAAACCTTATAACGACGGAGGTTAGAGTTCCTATGAAACCAAGATGTTTTAGGCGCAGTGGGCGGTGAGGGCACTGGCTACTCTCTGAAGACGATAGTTCATATGATGTTCGGCGAACTGCAGGAGGGAGGGAAGGTTTGGGAGGACCAAGTGATCATGCTAAGCTTACCCCCGGCCCTGCATAAGGTAGGCAAACCGCCTAGGTTAACCATTCAATCATGCAGTCGCCTTCTACATGCGATCTACACTAAGAAATATCAATTGTGACTACTGTTGCCGGTCACTGGCTATGGGGCGAGGCTCGGGGAAAAAGTGCAGCGCCCTGTCCCTATTAATTCCTTTCTTCAAGCGCCTGCTGTGCATGGCCGTCTCTTTTCTGCTAAGGCATTCGGAATGCAGTGACCGTTCCCTGGCGCTAGGTTGGCACTCTTTGTGCGCGGAGGTCAATCAACCCTACCTGTACAGTGCTATTGGGTACTTCAGCGTACCAGAGTGTGCAGGATGCGTTGTTCCGTCGTCAGCATCGCTTGGTCACAGCGGGCGATGAAGCTGCATAGCTCCAGGTGTGCGGCTCGTAAAATGCCGTTTAACACTTGTTCGTCAAACCCTATATCATCAAGGTCATCCATGGTTTCTTCCAACTGGTACTGCAATCTCGTGGCCGCAATTTTAACCCGATGGAAGAAAAGGAGCTGTTGGAGTAAGATACGAACATGGTCAGCAGTTGCACTGCGTGCTGCCCTGAGCATGGAGAAGGTCCGAAATATGCCGCACAGAGCTTAGTGAGACGTCCTGGCGCGGGCAGGTTGATGGACAGGAAACACGGAGGCGGGTAAGCTCTAGCCCAAATTCACGGACGCAAACATATATGCACTTTGAGCACTACCTGATGCAAAAGAATAGCAAAGTAAAACAAAGGTGTTATGTACGATGCGTTCTGCCCATTTTGTTCGGCAATTAATATTACTCGATGCGTTAGTCAATGTCCTGATCAGGGTTAGGCAGAAATAGTGAGTGAGAGACATGGGAACTATCAACCGGACAGCAATTGGGGAAATGTTTGGCTGATTGGTATGAAGGCACTGCATGGAGTGGGCTTCGTCAGGCATGCGGCACAAAGGGGACACGGGTTCTGGGTGTCGCACAGCTTATGGGCCCTAGTGGCTGTCCGACTGTTCCTAGCTTCCTGCATGGTGGGGGGACTTAAAAGTGGGCTGTGGCGGCAGAAGGTCAAATCCTTAAGCCGTTACTGCACTGTGGTGATATTCAGTGTCATGCCTCCTCGTCGAACTCGCGTTAATGGGGGTTACTACCCAGGGTACCCCTGGGAGCACCTGCCATCAACAAGACGATTTCCATGGGGCAGACAATGGCTGGATGGACAATACATCGGCGGTAGACTCAGGTAAGTGGGGATGAGGTAGTGCGCTGATGGGTTATGATTACATTCCAATTACGGAGAGAATGCTAAGCATAGTGGGCGGTCCTAATCAGCTACTGGTCAGGTTGGATATATTTAGGCAGGGGGGATAATTGCTAGCATGGGACAGGTTAACTGCACAAACAAAAACAAACGGAGTGACGTCGACGTTATGCCCAGGTGCCATGGTAGGTTGAGTGGTGAGTCTCCGTGGCACAATCCTCAGATGGTAACTGACTCAGACTGATAGAGAGCCACACGAGCGGGCTGGAGATGCGTCTGAACAGCCCACGGCTTTAGTGTGACTAAGGTACGACGGCATAGACTTGGAAGAAAGCACCCAGCTTGGAGATGTTTCTATATTCAATGATGGGTCAGAGTTCAAGAAGGAAATCCGTCCTGTGAGTACAATCCTCATGCAGGATGTTATCGTTTTTTGTTTTGTTTTTTTTTTGGGGGGGGGTGTTTTTTCCCCTTCCACCCTTTCCCCTGAGTGGAAAATTGGATCCTTCTTCAAACCTATCAAAAAACACAAAAAGCGGAGAAGAGTGGGTCCAGAAGATGGCTTGTCCGAGAGGATGGTCTGTGCAAGATCTTGTTTGCCAAAAAATCTTGCCAGCTACCATTCACTGATTGTTGAAGCCCACGGAGTTAGTGCTGCTCTATTCTAATGGATTTTGGAACGTACTTCTTTTTTTTAATGCTGATTTTTCTCCAGAAGATGCACCATAATCCATCAAAGTGCCACGCTTGTATCCAAAAGACTGATCCTTAGGCCATGGGCCTTGGCAGAAACAAGCAATCCCGTGAACGAGCTGCCTACTTAGCGCACATGTATGCGAGCTGTTGCAAACCGATGCCTTGTGCTCCGGAAATGCTCCGACCAGGACAAAAGCGCTATGACTTGCTGACCGAAAAGCTTCCAGAGCACAACGGAGCTTCTCAGCTGCATGCTGTCGTTTGGCATGCGGGGCAATTTAAAGGCTTTTTCGGTGCGGATGAGGCACGTGACACCATGGGGGCACAGGTTCGGGGTGTTGCTCAGCTTACCATGAAAAGTAGTTGAAACCCTCACCATTACCCAAGGTACCCTTGGGAACAGCAGATATCCTACAACGGCGGACTTCAAGGTTCCCCTAAAAAAGGATTATTAGGCGCATTGGGCGGCGAGGGCACTGGCTACTGCACAACGGTAGTGCATATGTTTGGCGAACTGCAGGAGGGAGAGATCGTTTGGGAGGATCTATTAATCATACTGAGCTTACCTAGGTTCTACATGCGGTGGGCACGCCGCCTACGTTAGCCATCAGATTCTGCAGTTGCTTTCTACGGTCCACTGGAGGTCCAGTGTAACTGCTGCTGCCGGTCACTGGCTATGTAGCAAGGCTCAGTAAATTGTGGAGCTCCCTGTCCCTATTAATCCCCTCCTTCCCGTGCTGGCGGTGCATGGCCGTCTATTTTCTGCTGAGGCATGTGGAATGCAATGACAGTTCCCTGGAGCCAAGTTGGCACTCTTGCGCGTAGAGGTCACTCAACCCTACCTGTACAGTGCTATTGGGTACTTCAGCGTACCAGAATGTGCAGGATGCGTTGTTCCGTCGTCAGCATCGCTTGGTCACAGCGGGCGATGAAGCTGTACAGCTCCCGGTGCGCGGTTCGTAAAATGCCATTTAGCACTTGTCCTTCCAACCCGATATCATCAAGGTCATCCATGGTTTCTTCTATCTGGTACTGTAATCTCGTGGCCTCAATTTTAACTCGATGGAAGAAGAGTAACTGCTGCAGTAGGATACGAACGTTGTCAGCAGTTGCACTGCGTGCTGCCCTGAGCATGGAGAAATTCGAAGTGCGCCACCCTGAGTCTGATGAGAAACCCTGGCACAAATAGATTAATGGATAAGGAGCACAGTAGCGGGGGAGCTTTAGCCAAAAGTCACGGATGCATGAAGATATGCGCTTGGAGTACTAACTGCTGCATACAATTGGCCTAGGAACTAACCAAAGTAAAAACCAAACTAAAAAGGGGGTAAACAGAGTGTTCACTTCAGTGGTTAACTCAATTCTGTTTGGTTGCGTTCGACCAATACCATTGCACGGCAGTATGGAGGTACGTCAGGCAGACGACGCCCTGGGGGCACAGGTCCGGAGTGTTGCTCAGCTAACGGGCTGAGTGGCTGTCAACGTGGCTATGGCCTCCGACATGGTGGGTGGACTGCGGGCTATCTGCGACTGCAATGTTAAGTGTCCTTACTCCGCCACTGCACTATAGTGCGATATTCAGTGTTACAATGACCTCATGGAACTCGTTCGATTGGGGGTTGCTACCTAGGGTACCCCTGGGAGCAACCCTCATTAACCTGACAAGTCCCATAAGGCAGTCACCAACAGGATGAACTAAATTGGTGGGAGGTTCAGGTAAGTATAGATGAGGTAGTGCGCTGATGGGTAAGATTAGAGTCCAATTACGGAAGAAATACACATTCTCGTGAGAGGTCCAGGTCAGCAATAACTACCAGGCAGTTGCTAGTATAACATGGTGTTAACAGTGAAAGGCCGTCCGTCCTTGTTAATACTGGTTACCCACTGTGATGTTACTTCTAAGTGATGAGTGGTCAGTTTTATGGGAGAATCATCGGGCAGGGTGGCTCAGACTGAACTGTAGGTGCGTCTGACCTGCTCAAGCATTACTGTGACCACAGCCCGAAAGCATAAGCCAAGGGAGATGCACTCCGCTTGGAGATGTTCCTATGCTCGATGATGGGTCAGAGTACAAGAAGGAGATCCGTTCTGTAGGAATGTTTTGTTTTTTTTTCCCCCCCCACCCATTCCCCTGAGTGAAGGCCAGGATCCTTCTGTAGACCCGTTAACAAGATAGAGACGAGCTGCGGGGAAAAATGGAGCCAAGCGGTATAATACTTTATTGTCGACTAGATGTGGTTTAGACCCAGCACTATTTGACAAACGCTCTAGCACGACAACATCTTAGCGACTGTATATTACTAGGCAAGGTTAACTTATGCTCAATGGGCGGCTGATGTTGGGTTAATCATGGGAGGCCCATTCCGTGGGCTGGGATTTGCACAGGACAGGTGGGCGACGGCCGGACGACTGCCAATTGGCCACTGAGACGGCAACAAGGACAGCAACTAATGCCTCTACTAACTCACTGCTACTTAGACTATGCCTTCACCTATTCTACGCGGGCGGAAGTGGCTACCCAGAGTACCCCTGGGAGCAATTTCCGTCCCGCACAAAATGGCTGGGGCGGGGAACGGCATACAGGAGGTTGTGAAGGTGCTCAGAAACACCACACGGTCACGCCGGTCGTTCACGTCGAGCGCGCAGCTTGGCGAGAGCTTCCAACGGGGTGGTGCAAATGTGCGCGGATCCCTTAGCAGCATGCTGCTTACGGGTGCGTTGCTGAGACGTGCAGCGTGTAAGGGCAAGTACACGGCTACTGGCAGTATGTTTGAGGCTCTCTACGTATTCGTTGCATGGAGCCGCAAGGGGAGTGACTTTGAACCATGGTTGATCGAAAAAGAGCTGATATTTGGACAGAACTTCCTTTTCAATTTGCCTAACCATGTGCTCAGGAGGCGGGGGAGCAACTAAAAAACCATCATGGAGCCACACCAAGGATTGCGTAGGGTGCCGGGCGATGAGTGCGTGTATGGTGTCTTCAACAATTAGTGCTTCGAAGTATTCTAACAATCGAAAGGCACTGTCATTATGGTTAACACTGAACGCTGGTCGGAAGCGAGTTAGCAACTGGGTAGTCAGGGCAGTACTTTGGAACCAGAGTTGGTGAAGGGTTGCGCTCAGACTAGCTCCGGGGGAACCATCCACAATGGATCGTAGATGTCGGTATGTGGCATCGATAGACGCATCCACACACAAATGAGCAAGGGCACAGCAGGGGCAACTGCAGATTATCGACCACAAGGAGGGGCGCTCCCAGTTATATCCCCAGAACTAACTTCAGAGTTACTGCATTGCTTATCCACGCTCCCCGACCCATGGCCCCTGGCTAAGATCACGATAGATATGGAGAAACCAAGCCAGTGGGTTTCCAAATTGTGCCGACTCTACTTTGCTGACGAATATGCCAGGCGAACAGTCGGACTGCCCTCGCCTACACATGTCCCAGACATTGAGGCAGCGCTCCAGGCGGTCCAGAAAATCCTCCCAAAGCTCGAAGCAAGGATGATTGAATTTTTGGCCGAATGGTTAGTCACCTTTCTGACAGCAACGCACGTATTGGAAGTGAAGGCACCTCATCTTTCCTTTATGTTGCTCAAAGAATACTGGTTTAGAGAACTATACCTCGGCCTCAAAGTCACAGCATCGTTTGACCGCTCCGAGTCATACACGCGAGTCATAGATGGTCAAGTGAGATGCATCACTCCTGAAATTAAGCCGCAGAACCTGCAGGTCATCTGGAACGTTCAGTTTATCACTGTTTTTGTGCCGGCATGGATGATCCCTCCTGTATACCACAGCCTGCGCAGGGAAAGCATCAAGAACGCAAGTTCCGCCAGTGCAATAGGTGTCCAGTCGGTCCGCCCCACCTGGTTTGAAGACATCGCAGTACCCAAAGAGACCACGCCTCAACCAAACCAAGGTCCTCAATGGCAGCAGCCCCAACCGCTACACGGTCTCAAATTAGTCATCAAGGAAGAAGTGCTACCGATGAAAGACCAACCGGAATTCCCAGCACTTGCATTACTGGCCGCGCGTGGTTTACTCGCACCAGATACATGGAAGTGCAAACGTGCGCACGTAAAACTTTGACACACAAAGTTAGATCGCGAAAACCGCTTTCAAACCTCTCGTGCTCAAAGTAAACCCAAACCAAAACACAAACAAACGGCGATCGTTTCGCGTTTCTGCAGTATCGACTCTCCCAGGCCGTCTCACGGCGACACACTCACACACTTTTCGCTCTCGCAGGCTTGAGCCAACGTTCACGTTGGTAAACACGGTTCAGAACACAGAAACTAAGTGAGTTTCTGTGGGTAAAGCAAACTGGATTCCGGTCCAGTCAAGGAGATTCCAAAATCTCTACAAACTTAATTGCGCAAAAACGATTCTACCAATCTAGAAACGTGCAAAACAGGTTTCTCGGTTCCTAAAAACCTAAGATTGGTTTCGTGCAGTTTGGTTCTCGTGTGGAATACCCTACAACGTGCAGAAAACTTAAAAACGGCAACTACAAACGAAAAATGGCAACTCCGTCACAACTCTTTGTGACGGAATGAGATGAGATCGATTAACTACATCACAATCACCTGCTAACTACAAAACAGAGCTCAAACTACGCAAGTCCACAAACTACAACTACAAAGCAACTAACAACTACCTAAGTTCAAGCACAAGATCGCTACGCTAGCTATACATAGGATGATTTTTCACACCCCCTTTCGAACTTGTGCGACTCAAATTCAAAACGAATTCAGTCACTCGGCCTTGACATTCCTCATGCCATAGCAGATAGGGCATGCTGACAGCGTCATCTGCTTTGACTTCTCCGTTGTACGGCAACCTGAACAGTGATACTTCGATCCTGTTGAAGTCACAACCAACAAGGGTCCAGTCTCCGGTTGGCAAATCTGGCAATTGTCTCGGCATCGAATATGTCCATTTGGACTAGCGGCGGCAATCAAAACCTCGCATTTCTCATTGCAGTGATACATCTCTCGGCAAAAACTCCAATAGATACGAGTACCTGGGCCTTCACCGTCAGAGTCACACGACAAAGCTGTAGAACTCTTCATAACTGTACCTGAATTTCTTGCAGTTGTATTGCGACTTTTGCAACATCTCGTAATGCAGTAAGCTGAAAGAATACCAGATAGAAAACCCAGTGTATATACAAAGAATAAGAGCCAGTAGAGCTCTTCCATCTCTCCAGTGGCCATGGCTTGCGCGACCTGCCCACACACACAAATGGCTGCGGAAATCCAATCAAGCTCAAGCTGAAATCCATTCCAAGCAGTCCACAAGAATTCCAAAGACAGTCCATCAAGGAAAGTCCACAGAAAATCCAAGAGAGTCCAAAGATCATCCTCTCGATGTCTTCTAAAGACTTCTGCAACTCTTGCAATTCAAATTGGATTCAGAACTATATCATGCAATCGTCAGACCTCAAAGTCTCGATAATTAGATCCGACTACCCAAGCAACGCACAGGGCAACGATCAAAGAGAGTTTCAGCCTCATGTCTCAGACATTTAAAGACCTTTCTCTATCCAGCTGACTTCACAAGTCTATCAAAACTTCAAGATGACTTCACAAGTCGTTAAGTTATCCAAAATTTATTGCAACGCGTTAACTCCTCCTACCTACCCTACGCACAACAACATAAACATAAATATATTATATATCGCACCCTAAGGCCAATATATAAATATATTTATAAAAACGGTCAAAGCACCAAAACTTAAACAAAAAAAACGAGGCTTCACGAAATGCAAACGAAATCTGAAAACAACTGCTGTCACTCGCACAAACGTGATCTTTCTTTTTCCAAGCGGGGATTGTTATCGCTTTCGATATGGCATAGTCTGTTCCACGCCGGTGGGGGTGTGGAGGGGGGGTCAAACCATCGCGCGTGGGGCAGGACGGTCCCACCCACCCACCCTTAAAACAAAATGGCCACCATTGTGACATTCATTACCGACGTGAGACACTTAAACAATTGTTTCTCCAAACCTGTGTTGAAGTAAAACAGTTGTGAACATACCTTTAACAACCTATTACACCTCTACACAAAGAAGTGAGGTTTCAGTCACAACTTGTTTGCACAGTTTCATTTGGGTTGAGTGCACTCACCATTGTGAGCAAACCCAAGGATAGAGAACCCAAAAGCAGCGTGACTAAACACGCACGCGTCGCGAGGGGAAGGTACAAGAGGAGGCGCGTACTTCTACGCATAGAACGCTTCGCAATAAAGAGGTATCACAAGTGAAACCAGACTTATTGCAACGCGTTAACTCATCCTACCTACCCTACGCGCAACACATAAACATAAATATATTATATATCGCACCCTAAGGCCAATATATAAATATATTTATAAAAACGGTCAAAGCACCAAAACTTAAACAAAAAAACGAGGCTTCACGAAATGCAAACGAAATCTGAAAACAACTGCTGTCACTCGCACAAACGTGATCTTTCTTTTTCCAAGCGGGGATTGTTATCGCTTTCGATATGGCATAGTCTGTTCCACGCCGGTGGGGGTGTGGAGGGGGGGTCAAACCATCGCGCGTGGGGCAGGACGGTCCCACCCACCCACCCTTAAAACAAAATGGCCACCATTGTGACATTCTTTACCGACGTGAGATACTTAAACAATTGTTTCTCCAAACCTGTGTTGAAGTAAAACAGTTGTGAACATACCTTAAAACAACCTCTTACACCTCTACACAAAGAAGTGAGGTTTCAGTCACAACTTGTTTGCACAGTTTCATTTGGGTTGAGTGCACTCACCATTGTGAGCAAACCCAAGCACAGAGAACCCAAAAGCAGCGTGACTAAACACGCGCGCGTCGCGAGGGGAAGGTACAAGAGGAGGCGCGTACTTCTACGCTAAGAACGCTTCGCAATAAAGAGGTATCACAAGTGAAACCAGACTTATTGCAACGCGTTAACTCCTCCTACCTACCCTACGCACGACAACACAAACATAAATATATTATATATCGAACCCAAAGGCCAATATATAAATATATTTATACAAAAAAACGGTCAAAGCACCAAAACTTAAACATAAACGAGGCTTCACGAAATGCAAACGAAATCTGAAAACAACTGCTGTCACTCGCACAAACGTGATCTTTCTTTTTCCAAGCGGGGATTGTTATCGCTTTCGATATGGCATAGTCTGTTCCACGCCAACCACCCCACTTAGCCAAGATCGTGGGCATAACTGGGCATCACCTTTGTGAATCCCAGGAGTGCATAGCAGCTGAAATCCAAACGTGAAGCAGCATCTGACAAATTTGATTTGGCTGGAACTCGCGCATACCAGTTAGTGGATTGGGCATCCACATCTTCAGCGGCACAAAGTCTGATGAGCTGCATGCTATCCAGCAAAGGTGAATAAGAACGAATCATCGCAGATCTTGCTGCTTCGTTGTCACAAAACCAAAGCACTTGCCTCCTTTGTAGCAAGTTTCTCCATGTCACCTTTGCAATCCATATCGGAAAGAGTTCAGCTTGGAAAATAACTTGTTTCTTTCCACCTTCCATCCATGCCTTCACAAAGCTTTGAGGAACATGATCCCCAAAAAAGAAGTAGGAATTGGTTAAAGAATCACAAATGACAGCTCCAAAGGTCACGGTCGCACCCTCGTTCTCGCAGGCTCCATCAGTGAAGATCAACACCGGCCATTCGTCTCTCCAAGCATGTATAGTGCGAGGCAAGGACTCAGCCAAAGTGCGCACCGCAAACTCAATGCAAGTAATCATTTCTTCGTCCAAGGCAATGCTGGTGCCACGCCTTGCCACTCTTCCAAGAGCCTGCACAGCGACCTGTGTGCACCTGCCAAAAGTATTTCCAGCTGCATACAACAACCGGCCCCTCAAGGATTGCAGCATCGACTCTGAGAAATCATCACCTAGCGCCAACTCCTTAACCGACGCAAGGAGCTCTTTTATCCTCGAGGGCTTGTTTGAAATCTGCACCACTCCTTCCATAGACCTGCTCAGGTCGATCACAGCGCCAAGCATATTGAAGGTCTTTCCAAGAGGCAGCCGTTTGTTCTCACTCATGGCTACCTTCCACCCAAAAGAGCAAGCACAGTTTCTGCAGTTTTCCAGGCCGACGTACATAGGGGCTGAAACTCCAGCTGGCAGTAGTCATCAAAAAATGAAGTGTTGGTGAGCAGGAACAAGCGGCAAAGGATGAGCCTGAGGCATCTTGCCACGCGGTTGAAAGCGTTCACCGCGCTGACAGCGCCAAATGGCAACGCCACCGACTCAAAGAAGAGCGTCTCCCCTTTTTTCCGGGGACCAAACTGCTAAAATGGAACACCAATCGTCCTCAGGGCTCCTTGCAAGTTGCTTGTACGCACTTTTCAAGTCAAGTGCACGGCCTTGCAAGTCACCTAACTCACTTCTTTGCCAGCCAGCGTCAATTTGACCTCTGCAAACATGACAACCCTCTACAGAGGGCACCCAAATGTTACCATCTTCGCCCGGCGCACTCAACATGTATTTGGCCGCTGAAGCCACATCGTCCAAACCTTGCAACACAATCTGCTCACCTGTGCCACAAGCAGCGTTAACCAGAAACTCGCTGAAGTCGTCTACAGCACGCACTTTGGCACCTTGAACTACTCCAAATCTTTTTGACGGCACCCAACCTCCTGGAAACTTCTCATCAAGTTCAGCAGCCAAGAAAGGGCCCTTGATCCAACCAGCATCTCTTTGAGCAATTGTTTCCTCCCAAACTGCAGCAGCTACGTCTTTATCTTCACCAACGCGTTTGCAAGATCCAGCAACAGCATGCCTCGCCCACTTCGAAGAGCGTTTCAACTCCTCAACTGACAACTCTGCTGGTTTAAAACGAGGCTTAAACTGACCAGACGGCTCCAGCTGTCCAGTCAAACGAAAACCACACCTGAGTTCACCGCAGAGATTGCTGTCAGCTATGCCAGCATCTTCCATCATCCTCTGAAAAAGTAAAATGCGCTTGGGCCTCATAACTGTCTGTAGGTCAGGGTGCATGCTTTCATGGAGAAGCTTCTCTTGGGACTCCAACTCAGACGCCAGGGTCCTATACTTCTGCACTTGTTGGAGTCTAAACTTCATTGTGCCAAGTTTCCCCAGTTGCAGAACTTTTGCAATCGTCTCTATGTTGTCTGTATCATCAGACACTGGCAAATTGAAAGGATGTCTCAGGCCTGTTGCTTCACTCAAAAATTCCTGCGGTGTCCTGAACACCCCATAGACTGCAGTTTTCATGGCATCCGGACACCCCTTTTGCTGTATATGCTGAAAACGCACCAGTTTTGACCTATTGGAAGGCCTTCGAGAGGCTGACCCACGTTCTCACCCACAATTTCAGGCAAAACAGTATCTGCAGGTACCGTCACTTGTATAGTATGCTTGAACTCAGAAATTACCGCATGACTCTTTGCACCACGATGCTGTTTGCTCGTAGCCAGGTAAGCCGCTTGTGCCTGCAGTGACGGTTCTAAGCTCCAAGAAACGCCTTGTGCCTGCAGCTCCATGGTGAAGGCAATGGCAAGTGCTTCACACAATGGTTTTGGGTACTCTGCCTCGGAAGCCGTGTCAAAGACCTGGACCTTCTTGTTACTAACTGGGTCGCAGACCACTTCGTGCGTCCAGGGTAAGTGTTTGTGGCTGCCATCACAAAGTTGGTGCAGGTTCTGTGCAGAAAAGTTTATTAGGAAGGCCGTCTTCTTCAGTCTCTTCGAACCATACATGCAAGCATGCACAACGTGCCAAATAAACTTGTCAGAAACATCTTTCATCCACTTGGTGCTCCAAAACAGGCTGGACTGTGGATTTTCCACAATGCACAGGATGTCTCTCTCCAAACACAGATCCATAACTTTCCGACAAAAAGCATAAAGTTCCGACAAAAAGCATAAAGTTTGTTTGCTTGCCTCACACGGGTTCTGTTTAACCCCTGTAACCCTGGTAGCCCTTCTGGATACTCCATTGATCGAAGAGGCTGAGGTCCTCTTTTGTGCTTGCCGCTAGCCGTACGCAAGGGTATGTTTCTGGCCCTTGAAGACGTACCGCAAGGAGGAGCTAGCATGACTCCACTAACTCTACCGCTTTTGAGCTCATCCAGAATCATTTTCTGTGCAGATGGCTTTGTAAGGTCCATCTTAACTGCCGGTCCTTTCATCCGACGCTTGTCAATAACATGATCGATGCCAATGGCTTCAGCGCCATATCTTTTCAAAGCTGCTGTAACACCCGCTGTCCCACAAAAAATGTCAAGAAAATATGGTTGACCACCGTCTCCCGCAGATGCCTGTGCCTGCGAAGACAATGGTGTACTGTTTGGGCCTGTGCCAGATGGTTCCTGCAACGTTGCAACCTGTGGCAACTCTTGCAGGGAAGGCAAACCTTCAACGCCCATTGGCGCACCAGAAAACTTAGATACGCCCTGTGGCATATCCTTGGCAATTGCAAAGTCCAGCAACGAACCTTCGCCCATCGCTGACACAGAGTCTGCCGATGATTGCATTTTCACCGAAGTTCCATCGTCTTCGGCATCTAGTCAAGCAGCTGTATGCTTATTGACAAAAGGATGCTTCTGGAAGCACTTTGGATGACAGCAGATATGAAGCCCCTTTGAGCAATCCCCATCACTTTTGCATGTACCAAGGTTGTAACCAAAGCAAATTGGTTTCCCGTCACTGTTGGCGGGTACTCCACCACGCAAAGCAGCAGGCATTGGGCCTTTCCTCAGCTTTCTGGGACCCTGGTTGTTGCCATTCTTGCCCTGGGGATTCTTCTTCGGCTGTCCTTTTGGAGCTGGCTTTGTATCAGCATCCATAGTTTTCCTGGGCGGCTCAGCAACTCTTGCCGGGGTTCTTTTCGGCATGGGCATCAACAACCAGCGCACCTCAGATGATTGCAGCACCTCATCCAATGGCTTGTCCAGCGGCAGGTTACCTGCTGCATCTCTGACCAACCCTGACCTAGTCTTCTCAGCCAACCTCACATGCACTTCGCGGTCCGCAGCCGCAATTTTTTCCAAAGTCACACGTTGGAAGCCCTCAAGAGGCTCTCTTTGCATCTCGTTGAAAAACAAGTTGATTAACTCCTCATGCTTCTCAAAAGACATGGCTTGGGCCACATCGTATGCCACGCCCCTGCGCCTGAGCGCGTTATGTACTTCCAAGTCAGTCGAAATGGCGGCCCGTACATCTGAGCTCTTGTCAACTGCTTTTATGACGCCGTTGGCATCAGGCTTCCAAACCTTAAGGAACTGGTCCTCTTTCAAATTGTTGACCTCTTGGTTGCGGGTGGTGCACCTGCTCCGCTCCAAATACTTCAAACGACCCTCTTCCACAAACTGTGCAACATGATTTATGAGGGAGTGCGAGGGTTCCAAGGCATTTTCCAACTTGAGAGGAATCACTTTCTTTTGCAACGCTTCAAGTCTCTCTGAAATCTCCTGAGGAGGCAGCTTGCGCGGTGCATCTTGCTCAGAAGACTCCACACGGCTTTTGAGCTCTGCCGACACCGTTGTGTATGCCTCAAAATGAAGCCTTCTCAACTTCGGAGCATCGACATGGTCCCTGTCTCCCAAGATTGGTTGAACTACCTTCTCAGCAAAGATAGTATCTGTCACAGTTGCAGGGGAGTTTGAAGCACAAAAAGCAAACGTTCCCAAAGTGCCCCAACCTTTGTCAGTGAGCGCAGTGATCGCCGCTTCTGTCAACCCCGTAGCATGACATCGCGATCTGAAAAGAGCTGTGCTGTCCACCATGGTAGCCCGTTGACTACAGACAAGCAAAGCAAAGTTCTGACAACATGCAAAAAGGGAATGTTTCACACTCCAAACGTAAAACCTGGCAACATGTACTGAAAGGTCTTAAAAATGTTGTCAACAAATTTCATGGCAAATCTCTGAACTCAACTGAACCTGATTACTTGCACCAGGGTTCCTTAGTCTGCTGCCTTTGAGCCGACTCAACAAGGAAAACAGATGAGCCCTGAGGTCCAATCAAAACGTGTCCGTGCATGCCAATTTTCTACATCTGAGACTGAGAGTTGCCGATGGAGGAAGCAAACTGTTTTGGCTCCAGGCGCTCGACGATGCCAATTCGACGCACGCTGCATTCAAGTGACTCTCTGGCACTCGTCAAAACAACAACTCAAAATTGCATGACTTGAGGAGACATCGTGCACAAACGAAAAATTTATGAACTGAGTTTTCAGTGCCATGCCCGTGACTGGATTAGGTGCCCAGCCTCGCTGGCCTCTTTGGCCAAGGAACCCTTTGGCCCCACGGCGCACATCCCTGTTCAATCATGCAAACACCAAGGACTGCACAAAACGCACATGACACTAGTGAAATTCAGTTCAAGGAAATTGCATGCATGAACATCCAAAGTGACAAACTAAAATGAGCTGGGCCACAGACACTCTACGCTTGCGGCAGGTTCACAAAGCTCACATGTCACTGCGTGAAACATTTCTTGCACTTTGTAGGCAGGAAAGACTCATGTGAATCTACTTCATCAAAATTCTGGCTTATAAGCTTTCCACACTTAGTGCTAGACATCTCACCGTCCTCGTCCGGGCCGGTCTGCACATCTGCCATCAAATGGTAAATACCGCTGACTTTGTGTCTGAAGACCTTGTTCCTCTGCATCCCTGCACTGGCCACCAAGCCAGAAACCGCCTCGCCAGTAACTTCCAACTGACGCTCGTCTTCCTCCTGGTCGTCCCCACTTGGTGCCTCTGATGCAGACGATGGCAACTCAAAGCCACCTTCAATGTCTTCTGACCCATCTGACTGCTCTTCCAAAACAACTGGACGTTGTGCAGGCGCTGATGCATTGTCTTCTTCTGCACCAGAACCTTCGAAATCATCCAGCTGTTCACTGCCAAAAAATTGGCCTGTCTGCCACTCTTCTCCCACTGGTGTCTGGCCCTTCTTCTTGGAAAGGATGGCCAGAGCTTGTTCCAGGGATCTGCACCCAACCCAGCGTCCAGCTCTTGTAGAGTCAGGCAAAAACAGTTCAGAAAAAATCGCCAAAATCATCCCTTCCATGAAATGAAGCACTGGTGCTTGGCTGTCTCTGCTGTATTCCAAGGCACTCTTCGAAGATGGGTCAACGTGGTACCCAGCCAGCCTTTGGATATCTCCCGGGGCATGGGCCTTGCACATCCATGACAGTGCAGTGGCCTTTGCTGAATGCGTCCCAATGGACTGCGACTGTTCCAGCAGCCCTTGTCCGCTGAGCACCTCCCGCAACCACATGGCAGCATCTGATGAACTCAACGGCAACGATGACCACCCTCCTCCGTTGACAGGAGCGGGCATAGTCGGTTTGCCAACTCCGGCACAGAGTCCATGCAGCTCACGGTGATACAGCCAGCTCACTGCCCAGTCGTGTCGTGACACTCCAGGCACAGGGCAAGCAACCGGCAAAAGGCGCTTACCCACTTTAGCCCTTCCTGCCGTCTTGTGGTGGTACAGCCTGGCTTCAAGGTATGAAAACTCATGCCCTTCATCGATCCATGGCTCTTCCTTGCAATACTGTCCATCCGACCAACGCAAACGTCCAAAAATCAAAAAGCACATGTACCCAGCAAAAATGCCCACCTGGTCATGTCTTGTTGATGCCAGTAACTCCAAAAAAGCGACTTGATCCACTGTCAAAGGATCCTTCTTCCTGGGCTCCAAGTCGTTCAGCCTGCTGATGCAAGCACCCTTCACTCGGGCTGAGGCCAAGACTTCGCTCACTTCTGCTCCAAGCATGCCCTTGCAAAAGCCCACTGACTCCAAGAACCTTGTGGCCCTCGACCTCGGTGCACCTTCTTTTCGAAGCTCACAAATGTACCTGTAAGCCATGGTCTCAGTGATGGGAAAAATTGACACTTCTTCTGGCAAAGAAACTGACTTCTTCCAACGGCCAAATGTTGTTATGGAAGCAACTCTGGACCTGAGAGTGGAAATTGACTTGCCACACAACGCATCCTTAATGACGTCCTTCAGGGCCTCTTCACTCGGCTCTTGAGCAGACATGAGATCATGAATCTGACGCCCCAGTGCAGTATGTTGATAACTGTCCAAAATAACCACTCTCCAAAGCTCTAGCACTTTCGACAGCTTTGCTTCCTCAAAAACAGGCCAAGGAATAACCGTTGTCTTAGTGGTCCATGAAGTTTTACCCATCAAATGACCCTTGGAGACAATTTTGTCAACATCATTGGACTCCACCGCGACTCCAGCTTCAGGCACCCACTGCGCAGGAGGAATCAAGGGCGACCTGTAGCCAAAGATATCCTTCAAGGGCGGCTGCTCCCACGGCAACAGAATCTTTGATCTTTTCACACCCATGGAAAAAGCAATGGCATTGATACGGTCTGAGTCCATTCGTCCAAAATCCCCACTGAAAAACGATACGAATGCGAACAATCAAGCACTCCACAGAAGCCAAACGAATGTGGCAAAAACTCCTGTAAAAAATGCAGGCAAAACTGTAATGCAGCACCAAACAGATGTGAAGTGTGTGGTTTAACACCAAGAAGAATGTGCTGTCTCACAGCAACGTGACCACGCTGGCCAGCACTGCGCTGCCGAGGTGGCATGGCGTCAAACTATCGCGCGTGGGGCAGGACGGTCCCACCCACCCACCCTTAAAACAAAATGGCCACCATTGTGACATTCATTACCGACGTGAGATACTTAAACAATTGTTTCTCCAAACCTGTGTTGAAGTAAAACAGTTGTGAACATACCTTAAAACAACCTATTACACCTCTACACAAAGAAGTGAGGTTTCAGTCACAACTTGTTTGCACAGTTTCATTTGGGTTGAGTGCACTCACCATTGTGAGTAAACCCAAGCATAGAGAACCCAAAAGCAGCGTGACTAAACACGCACGCGTCGCGAGGGGAAGGTACAAGAGGAGGCGCGTACTTCTACGCTTAGAACGCTTCGCAATAAAGAGGTATCACAAGTGAAACCAGACTTATTGCAACGCGTTAACTCCTCCTACCTACCCTACGCACAACAACATAAACATAAATATATTATATATCGCACCCTAAGGCCAATATATAAATATATTTATAAAAACGGTCAAAGCACCAAAACTTAAACAAAAAAAACGAGGCTTCACGAAATGCAAACGAAATCTGAAAACAACTGCTGTCACTCGCACAAACGTGATCTTTCTTTTTCCAAGCGGGGATTGTTATCGCTTTCGATATGGCATAGTCTGTTCCACGCCGGTGGGGGTGTGGAGGGGGGGTCAAACTATCGCGCGTGGGGCAGGACGGTCCCACCCACCCACCCTTAAAACAAAATGGCCACCATTGTGACATTCATTACCGACGTGAGATACTTAAACAATTGTTTCTCCAAACCTGTGTTGAAGTAAAACAGTTGTGAACATACCTTAAAACAACCTATTACACCTCTACACAAAGAAGTGAGGTTTCAGTCACAACTTGTTTGCACAGTTTCATTTGGGTTGAGTGCACTCACCATTGTGAGTAAACCCAAGCATAGAGAACCCAAAAGCAGCGTGACTAAACACGCACGCGTCGCGAGGGGAAGGTACAAGAGGAGGCGCGTACTTCTACGCTTAGAACGCTTCGCAATAAAGAGGTATCACAAGTGAAACCAGACTTCACAAGTCCACTCATGCAGCAGACTCTTCCTTTTTCCTCAGGGAAGATCAGGCGATAAAATCAGCGTGGCTTCGACGCCATCGATCACCTGAGGGCAAGTAATGCGAGCATCCGCACAAAAAATCTGGCAAACTTCCTGGAGTATTTTTCTGACAACTGAAAGTCAGAAAAGTTGAATGATGCGTGGAAATCACAAGCACAATGAAAACGCTTCTCAAGACGTTGACTAAGCTCCTCAGAACTTGACATGATCCTGAACGCTTTCTTGATGGGTAATCCTGGCAGTCCTTCAATTCCCATTGCACAAGCATGGACAACAGACCTGAATGGAATTCTGGCCTGAACAAAGGCTTGCAGCTTCGGATGAGTCCAGTACCTGTTGGAATTTGGCAATTCAAAAGACATGGACAACTCGGGATGTCTTTCTACTAACCTATCCAACAACTTTTCACAAGCGGCTAGAAGTTCAAAAAACTTTCGCTCATGCTCGGGGACTCTTTTCCCACCCGAAAAATTCTGCAATGGAGATCCACCTGTGCATGGCAATGACATGTGAACGTGACAGAACAAATGTACCTCTCCAAGTCCTCCATCACCTGGTTCACAAGATCTACAACATGATTCTGTGTAGCTACCTTCTCAAGATTTCCATGAACTCCAACATAACAAGCACGGCTCTCAGCGCATGCAGCTGACAAGACACTGGCTCTGCTGCAGGCTAGCTCAACAAAAAGACCTACCCCCCTTTCACTCTTGAAATGGGTCACATCAGCTTCTGAAGAACTCGAACCTGAAATTGCAGACAAAACACTGGCCGTTGCTCCAACTCGGGCCGCTGCAGTCGCAGTTGCTGCTGACGCTGTCGACGTTGTCAACAACCTGAACAACCTCCGATTTGCTCGCATCGGAAGTTCTCCACTGCCATGACATGCTATGCAGGCTTCCATACGGCGCTGGGGCGGTCTCCCTGATGTCTCAGAAGGCTCTGGCGGGGCCTCACTGGCCGGTGCCTTCGCAACTGGAACTCTTGAAATCATAGACATACTGTACCCCGATGAAGGGGCAATTGTCTCAGCTTCCAATGCTCCTCCTGGGCCAACTCTGAATGGCCTATGGGGCGGCTCACCCACAAGCGACGCTGCTTTCACTTCAGGGCTCTTCGGAGTAACCAAATCCACAGCTGGTGATGCCTTTGCACCGGGGCTCGCCTTAGGCGATGTGGGCTCTCCAGCTTTCGCCTTTGGAGGCGTCTTGGGTGGCGTCTTTGGCGCACTTGAAACTCTTGCTGGAACTGGTGGTGGCGGTGGTACCTGAGGTGGCGCCGGAGGCGCTGGCGGTGGTGGTAGTGGGCCCTTGGCTGGAGAAGGCTTCACTGGAGGGGCCTTCACAGGGAGCTTGGGTGGTGCAGGCGGTTGTTGTGGCCCTTGCGGAACCCACCCCTTCGGCGGGTGTGCAAGCGGCTTCGGACCCATCGCCACTGCCGCATTGCTGCTGGCCGGAAGCTGGCCGCTTCTCTTCGGTGGCGTCTGAGGGGGACCCATCCCAGTCCTCTGACGGGCTCTCGGAGGGCTACCTTCGGCTGCTGGGGTCTCCTCGGACCAACCGTGGCCTCTCAGCCTCTTGTTGTGCAACCTCAGTGTCTCCTGGGTCAATCCAACCTGTGAAATTGAATCACCCGGGGCAACCTCATCGCCCACAGTAGAGTCTGGCTGGTGCTGTCCTCGTGGCGTCAGAGTCACACGTCCATGAGTAAGGCTCACCCTTCTCTCCATCTCAGGACACTGAGAGATAATGTGGCCTCTCTGTCCACAATGACCACACTTCAGACCTTTCGGATTCTTCCAGCTGAATCCACTGAAGGACCTTACAAAGGCGGGTCCTTTGTCTTCCTCAGCTTTCGGGTTTCTTGTATCGATCTGCAACTCCTCTCTCTTGTTTGACTGAGGGTTGTACATCCTTCGGACGACCCTTCTCTGACCTGGCAATCTCGACCCTGTCACAACCTCAAACGTAGGTGTTGGCCTCGATTCCTCTTCTCTCCTCTGTGCAGCGAAGTACTCGAGTGCCTCCTTCTGCCTGTTCTTCCAAGCCTGACGCTTGGCCTTACGACGACCAGCCTCGCGTCGTCTCTTCAGCAAACCAGTGGCCTCCCAGGCCTCTTTCTTCACCTGAATCACAAAACGACCAGGCTTCCTGGGCATCTTCTTCACAGCAGGTTCACGTCCAGGGGCTTGAGACCTTCCTGACGGTCCAGCTTTCTCCACAGGTCTGCCTCGAGCAGGCATGGCTTTCTTCTTGGGTCTCGGCGGCTGAGCTTTCTTTGGAGTGACCTCCACGACGTCCTCAGCTTCGACAACTGCAGCCTCTGCTGCACCAGGTACCGCCTCAGTAGCGGCAGGGGGAGCTGCAGCCTCTGCTGCCTTCGGCACTGCCACAACATCTTCAGCAGCTGACAACACTGCCTCTGCAGATGTCACCACAACAGTCGCAGCTTTGGCTTCACCACCAACGATGGTAACCGTATCATCAGACTCTGGTGCCGCACCGACACCTTCAGCCATTGGATGCCCAAGGAGCGCATGGCTGTCCGGCGCTCTGGGCTCCTCTCGTTCTGCAGGGATACGTCCAGCCATAGCGGAACCGATTCCCTCGCCTTGAAACCTTTCGCAAACAGCTACAAGTGCATTGATCATTTGAGTGCATGAACGTGGAAATGACGGCAATTCACAAGCTGTTGAATTTGCAGGTTCTTCACAAATCAACTCTCCACAAAACATGCAGTTTCTGGTTGAAAACGCACACAAAATACCTGAGAAACTGTTGTCGCAGATTTCAAAATCGAGCAAACAGTCCAAAAGAATACCTTCAAACGACGAAAAACCAAGTACCTCCATGTACTGCAACGCTTTGATCGTCGGCAAACATTTGGTAAAATGGTCAGCGACGTTTCCAGTTCCTCGAACATGCCCAATTTGCAGAATCTCTTTTGCCAAAAGTTCCCTCAACCAGTTCACTTTGATGTCGATATGTCTTGACCTACGCTGGAGGTCGGAACCTTCCAAAAGCATCTTCCCACTCAGGGAGTCGGTCCACAAGAGGATTGGACAGACAACATCCAAACCGTCGTCCTCGGATGAAGACGGTGGATATACCTGAATGCGACGCAGGACAAAACTCAGACTTCTCAGCAAACCAATGGCTTCTTGGACAGCTGCCTGAACGGCAACGAGCTCTGCCTCGCATGAACTCAACGTCACAGATGCCTGATGTCGAGAGAAACACTTCAAGACAACACGTCGGAAAACAATAACACATCCAGTGATGCTTCTCCTCTGAGTAGCTTGCATAGGGGCAAATCCAGCATCACTATAAACTTCCAGACCGATGTCCTTCTCAGAAAGGTCCTCAAGTCCAGGTGAGGGAAATTTCTGGGACATCTTCATGTGCAACAACATAAATCGAAGCACAGCTCGCAGAGCTTTCTCATGGCCTGGCTTTGGACAAGATTGTCCAGTCGACAGCATTGCAATCAGGATCAAGATATCCTGTCGGGTCTGTGCCAGCCATGACAAACGTCCAAGAACTCTCCTGAACTTGGAGTGCGCCTCAGCGCTGATAGGCTCTTCTTGCAGTGTCTGCTCCAAAAATGGACGAAGATCAGGAAATGCAGTGGAACCTTTGGAGATTCCATACTCCTCGAACGCACCGTTCAGGTAATCCTGGTCGACAAACAACTGCAAGTACCATCCCACCGTACAAGCATGGCTCCACAAGTCCAGATCGGATGCCAACGCTTTTGACAATCCCATCAAAGAACAGAACCCAAGTCAAACTTGCGATACGAAGTCCATTCAAACCCTTGTAAGCCTCAAGAAAAACCGGTTCATTGTCAAGTGTGCTGATTGATGATGGAAGCCGGACACAAACCTTCACAGTGAGCGGTGAATTCATGAACGCCTGACTGACGTCAATTGCATAAAGGTTGAAACCTTTTCCACCAATCCACATACCCGTTGCCGCTCCCAACAGAAGTCGTAGCGACTCAATCGAGGGTGTGGGGGAAGAAATACCTTCCTGTCTGGCAGTCTTCTGACCTTTAGCAAAATCTTTCACGACTATCCGAGCACGAACTCCTTCGTCGGCTTCAGGCTTACTGTTCGTAACCCACCTGCAGGAGATAACTTTGATGCTGTGCTTCTTGCAAAACTGCAAGGCTTCCTTCTCCTTCATGATACGACCTGCATTCACATGAGTCAATCCCTTGAGCTCTTTGACCATCGCAAGGAAAGTTCCTTGGGGGTCCAGTTCTTCAAGAGTGGTATCCGAAACAGCTCCTGTTGGCTTCCACAATCGAACCTTGGATCCACATAGCTCAACAACTTCAGAGTCATGAGCTCCACCTGAAAAACTGATAGACTCAACAGAGAACCGCTCCTCGGAGAGCAGATCGGGAGAAGTCAAACATCCAATCCTGACTCTCTCAGAGCAAAGACACACATCGATCATCGGGATCGTCTGTGGCTGTTCAACTTCCATCTCAACATCTTCGGATTGAAATTCTGGAGCGTCTCGCTCCGAAAAGGATGCAGCCTCAGCTGGTGCAGGACTCGCCTCAAGTGGTAAGTCCATGTCCACATCGGCAAGATCAGCATGTTCGGGACCCAGAGATGGTGAGTAGGGGACGTCTCCACCTTCACCTGTTTGCTCCAAAGCTTGCTCCACATCCTCAAGCGACGGCTTGATAGGAGTAGACCAGAACTCACCTTGCCTCTTGCGGCACTCAGCCGAATGGCGAGTGCCAGGAGCATTCATACCTGATTCACAACTCGGACAGTGCCTTGTAGGCAACATTCCAGATGGCAAACCTGGAATCTTTGGTAGTGGCTGTGATGGTACTGGTACCGCCACTTCTTGGTCATTGGGCTCGGCAAGTGGGAGTTGTTTCTCAGGCACAACGGCTTCTTTGGATCTCTGGTTCCGAAGCCATGTCCAATAGCGCTCACAGCACTTCTTGGAGTGTCGACCTTGACGAGTAGCACAAGAACTACAACCTTCGGTCCGTCCATGGGCATCAATCCAATGCCGTGGAGGTTGCACCTTGTCGGGCAGACGTGCAAAGTCCTCTGGAACGATCTCAATCGGTTCCTGGTCCAAAATGGCGGGTGCAGGTCCAGCAGAGTCCACTGCACGCAAGAACCTTCCAACCAATTCCAGAGGATACACAATTGGAAAAACGAGCTTCAGGCTCTTCGCTTGAAAAAATTTCAGTTCACCTTCAATTGACGCAACTACAAAGTGTGCAAACGAGTTCCTCACAGGATACAGGTATCCAGCAGTCACGAACCTCCCGATGCTGTTCACACTGTCAGGTGTCTCCGCAAGAACCCTAGAACAGAACATCGCTGTGACAGCATTCTTCTGATCAACCTGGTTTCTCAGGACCTCTCGTCCACTCAATCCTGTGCCATCCAACTTCGAATGCAAGTTGTGCATCGCAATCACGTACCTTGAACTGGCTTCCCAGCCAACCAAACTGTTGACCACGTCAACACCTGCTTTCCCCAATTCGAGTCTCAGTACCGCAAGACCTTCTTTCAGCTCACGGACTCCACGCTCCACTGAACCAACAGTATCATGGTTCTGGGGACCTGCTTTGCTGACGGTAAATTCTCTTGGAATACCAGCTCTTCTCAACGTCGTCCCGAGTTCATCGGACGCATCTGACCTGAAATCAATCGGCTTTGGATCTCCAGACAACAGTCCAAACTCTGCCAAGATCTGGCGGACATGTTGGCCGGTGGTGTCAAGATTCTCGCTCACAGCGCAGACACCCAACAAACCACTGAAACAGTGACGAAACAACAAAAACTTGTACTGCGATCCAACTGTTCCCAAGAACATGAAGTCAACCTGTACCTCAAGCAAGCGCTCTTTCAAATCTCGCCTGGGTGCTCTGGAAACACCACGGCCCTGTTGACATTCCAAACAATGAGGGTCATACGAATAATGGCCTCTCAAGATGTGTTGACGCAGTCTCTCCTGGGTTGACAACTCAACCGCACTTACCATACCAACAGTCAAGCCTTGCCCGGTCCTCACTGACTCCATTGGCACATCAACTTCCATCGGCATGTAGGTATCCTTCACAGCAGGAACCTGAGATGTTGTCTTCTTGGCTCTCAGCCAGGGACATCCTCCCCACAACACCACATCAGTAATCACGGTATTCGACTCTTCATGCCAAAGATAGGTTTCACCTGGCGACTGAACAACTGTCCATCCACGCTTCACAAGCTGGGTTGTGCTCACAATGTTGTGGCTGGTGGAGCCTACGCAGCACTTCAAACGAAAGTTCTGAGACTTCTTGGAACCTGATCCCGTCTCAAACGCAACTGTCACCTGAACTTCACCTCTCATGGTGACTGCAGACCCATTGGCTGCATAGTAGGTGTCCATCACCTGCTCTTCTGCGCTGCACTTGTAGTAGGCCTTGAACTGCTCAGACAACACTGAGACAGCTGCTCCACTGTCAATCAACCACCATCGCCACTCATCATCCGAATGTTCAACTGAAGAAATCAATGGCATCAGCACCTCACCTTGTGCTGGAGCAGCTTCCTGCCCACTCTCCTCTGCCAACTCGTGCATCTTTCCCTTACCTTTGCTCTTTCCAGCTTTCGGCTGGGGCTTCTTCTGCTGCTTTCCCTTGTCACCTTTGGGCTTGTCAGGACATTGTGCCCCAATGTGACCAAATCTCGAGCAATGAAAACATTTCACCTTGCTCGGATCGGCCTTGCATTGCTTGGCCATGTGGCCTCGCCTGCCACACAGATGACACTTCATCGTGCTCTTGGGACTTCCCTTTCCTTTGGCAACAGTAGCACTGATCCAAACCTGTGCATCTTCGTCCCATTCCCATTGATCATCAGGATCTTCTTCCTGGGCATACTCAGAGTTGTCATAACCTTCCTGATCGTATCCCCACCACTCTTCAGCGGTCTCAGCACTTTCAAGTGCATGCACACCTCGTGCACCTGATGAAGATGGGCCACTCAACTCAGCAAACATGCGTTGCTGCGTCTCAAAACGCAACGCAGCAGTGCGAAGGTCAGTATAAGCATCACCTGCTGCATGCAAAGTGGTGTACGAACGAACATCATGTGGCAACGAACGTAAAAGCATGATGGTCAGATCACTTGTTTGCACCTCAAGTCCAACTCTGGACACAGTTGCAGGCAGAGTTTCAATCATCTTGCGAAACCTTGACAGTCCAACGTCGATCTGGCGGATGATGTCACTCACCTGCGTAACACCAACAGACGCCTTGAACGTCTTTGCCAAAAACTCAGTGCGAAAGAAAGACGCTTCTGCCTTGAACGCAAAGAAAACTCTCTTGCCAACAAACGCAAACCTTCAAAACCACTCGTACCTCTGGTTGCCAAGAACGCTCCATCAACACCAACTCCTTCAACATAAGCTTGCAGCATGGTGTTCCCCCTTGGGAATCCTTGAACGTCTGAATGAGGATTGCAAGAAGACGCGCACTTCGAGTCTGTTGAGCGGGCTTCAGCACAGACATATGAATCTCTTGTTCCCAACCAATGCACTGGGCAATCTCCCAGGCAAAGATGTCACTTCCTAAGGAAACCCAAGCACGTAAAGCCTGAACCCAGTCCGAAAATCCAAGGACTTCATCTGCACGGGTTCTCCAGTTCCTGAAATCCACAGTGGGCATAGGAGGTAACCATTTTTCAGATTTACTGAAGATGTCACGACCATCTCTCTCGTCATCTTGATTCGGATTTCTCTCCCCCCTCTGGGGTGTCACTTGTGCTATACCTGGCGGCGACCCCACAGGTCGGAACGCAGGTCCTGGACTCGTGGGTGGCTGTTCACCAAACCGTGAAGGTCCACTGCTTAAACCTGAAGACAAGGATGCATCAGCCGGTCTCGCACCGTGCAAGGCTGCAGTTCCCTCTGGAACGCGAGTCACCTGAGCTTGCAAACCATCAAGTCTCGTACTCATTTCCCTTACGACAGGCTCAATTCCCATGCGGAAGATCTGTGCGATCTGGGTCAACTGATCTGGCGTGAACAAAGGACCTTGCGGACCTGGACTTCCTGGCATACTAGGCTGCTCTTGGTGCGTCGGTGACGCAGGTTGCGGACTCCTCGGTCCAACTTCTCCAACAGGGTACGGTCCAGTCGGTCCACCTGCCTGAAAACCCTTACCATATCCTTTCTCTCCGCTCTGGGTACCTTGGCCGTCCATGCGAAAATGCTGTGGTTGTCCTGATTGAGACATTTTTGACACCTCGGAGTCAAACACACGACAGTCAAACGCAACTCACACCAACTTCCCTGGAACCAGGCACACACAAGACGCACACAGGCGTGCCAGATCCTCACAGGATCTCTTGTGGAGGGAGCACACAAGCTCCGCTACCACGTAAAACTTTGACACACAAAGTTAGATCGCGAAAACCGCTTTCAAACCTCTCGTGCTCAAAGTAAACCCAAACCAAAACACAAACAAACGGCGATCGTTTCGCGTTTCTGCAGTATCGACTCTCCCAGGCCGTCTCACGGCGACACACTCACACACTTTTCGCTCTCGCAGGCTTGAGCCAACGTTCACGTTGGTAAACACAGTTCAGAACACAGAAACTAAGTGAATTTCTGTGGGTAAAGCAAACTGGATTCCGGTCCAGTCAAGGAGATTCCAAAATCTCTACAAACTTAATTGTGCAAAAACGATTCTACCAATCTAGAAACGTGGAAAACAGGTTTCTCGGTTCCTAAAAACCTAAGATTGGTTTCGTGCAGTTTGGTTCTCGTGTGGAATACCCTACAACGTGCAGAAAACCTAAAAACGGCTAACTACAAACGAAAAAAGGCAACTCCGTCACAACTCTTTGTGACGGAATGAGATGAGATCGATTAACTACATCACAATCACCTGCTAACTACAAAACAGAGCTCAAACTACGCAAGTCCACAAACTACAACTACAAAGCAACTAACAACTACCTAAGTTGAAGCACAAGATCGCTACGCTAGCTATACATAGGATGATTTTTCACAGCGCAGGTTAGCCTCAAGGCAACAATTGATGTCCCTATGCTGGCACAATCATTGAGCAAAATGGTGATGGACTTTTAGAAGACTCCCACATGCCAGTGGGATGGCCGCTGCACATCGATGGTGCCGTTAGGCAATGTTGTATTCACCGATCTGCGACCCACCAAGAACTTGATGACATGCTGAAAGAATACGACATGAAAAGAGATTCAGTTGAAATAAACCATGACGCACCCCAATGGTCTCACAACGCAGTGTGGAACAGAAGGTATATGGAACCGAAGACAGGATACACGCTGCGGCAACTATGGGCTGATTCCGAGCCAGCCATTGGGCAGAAATCTTCCCCTTCTTATGATATCAAAGAAGGTGACATTTTACGTGCCGCTGCCTGACAGTCCCTTCATCCGTGCATTGGGGACACCGGCAGCTCAAAAGGCCGCACCACAAACTGGCACCCTGGCGCAAAGAGCCCTGGAAAAATGGGAACGCACCCTGTTGAGAACAAGGCGGTGGCGATCCTTGCGCAGATGCAAGCCGGCTGACCAGCCCTGATCCAGAAAGACGGCGGCGAAATGCTCATTGCCTTGTCCTTGACAGGCCACTGGCGGAAGCGAAGGCACTAGGGGACGACCCTGCAGCTTTCACTCGCGAAATGACTAGGATCCTGATTGCAAAGCAAAGCCATCCACTTATCGCGCAAATGATTAAGCCAGCAGGAAGTGGTGACCCACCGCCTCAAGCAGCACAGCCGGTAGCACCGGCAGCCACGAACACCCCAGCGCAAGTCAGCCCGTGCAGTTCCAGTGGTCTCACACGGGTAACGTGGGGTACCCACGGTTGCCACATGACAGGGAATCATTGTGTGATAGGTGTAGATAGGTGCTGTCACCATGGGGTACCCATGGTTGACTACTGCCTTGTGTAGCTGATGAGCTGGTAAGCTTGCCTTTGTAACTACGGTAAGGGAGGAAGGGGGAGGCGGGCAATTGTAACACTTTTAATAGGCCATTACATATGTGTCTGGGTACTAGTAGCGTAGGACGATGTCAAAGTACATCAAGCCATGGCGCCCGTTGCTGTTTTGCTCAGCACAATCCAGTACCTTCATTGCTCGCATGCCGCCTGGCCAGATGAGTACAGCGCAACCGAGTGAATTGGCATGCCTGCCTCAAGAACCCCAGAGTCGCAGTGAGGCACAGGATCTACTCCTTTTGCAGGACTATGTTTGCAAACTGACGTACACCCTCAGAACACTGGAAGACACCCATGCCTTCTTGCAACAAACAGAACTCCTTGCAGGCGTTCTCAGCGATAGAGATTGCAGAAACATTCGCACAGCCTGCTGTTGCATAAGGAGTCTGCGCGCTCGTGTAGAGGCCCGTGCCAATGTTACATTTTTTTTTCCTCGAGTGTGGCCGATGTCGCGCTAAGGCTCGGTCCTTACATGAGCAAAAGCAGGAAACAAATTTGTACAAGGGCAAATCAAGCCCATTGAGGCGGCAAATCGATTAAAAACAAACAAAACAAAAAACACAGGCCAACCAACCACGACGACCCGCAAATCCCCCAGCCAGACTTGCGTTTCGCCAGAGGAAACAGCGAAGCAAACGGCAAAACAACAACCAAAACAAAAAACGGGGCCGGAGCCCAAACAAAAACACCCACAAAATCGATTTGCCATGGGACGCAGTGGCTTTGTCCACTGCATCATTATCAAAAGCGTGCCAATGAATTAAAAATCACGGCTTTCAGGCTAACATGAAGGCTTTCAGGCTAACATGAAAGCTTTAGCTTGTGAGTTTACTTTAGTATACGCCAAGCTGTACAGGAAAGCAGGGCTACAAATTAAGCTTCTCTCAGCGTCCTCTCAGATCAGCTCGTCAGATGCCTTCATGGACAGAGTCGTCACCAGGTCTGTCAACCATAACCACGAAGCCGTGATGTAGATAGCAGTCAGATCCCCCCCAGAGGGGGGGTGGACAGTGATGGCATACGGGAAGCAATACAGGCCAGGGAAGAGCTTCCGACATACCATCGTCAAAACCCATCATGCCCCTAGTTTCATAGGGGGAGATGCAGCCATCAGATTGATTGGTCTTCAGCAAGCGCAGTGCCACGACAGTACTCGCGAAGCTGAGCGACATGCAGAAAGATTTGTATTCGCAAATGTGTATTCGCGTGTTCCAACATGCAGGTGCTGTCTTAGGCAGCGTAGCTCTCTTTGATGTAGGTTCGCAAAACATACAAACTACAGAACTGTTCAGGACATTTCAGGATGTCATCGTCCCTGAAAGACCTGCAGTGCATTGCAGTATGCACAGGAGAAGATTGTAGCGAAACCAAGGCCGTGATGCCACTCACCCAAAGAATAGGCAGGCTGCAGAAGCACCACATCATTCTCCCAACTGACGAACCATGCTGGCAGTCTTGTGCTGCTCGTGGGCGCCCCAGGCAGTCCTACAGGGAGCACCACCGGAGTGCACCGGTGAAGCTCACTACAGCACAGTCTGGTCCATGGCATCGGCCGGCTAACTACCGCCCCTCTCGGATGTATGCAGCTACCCGTGTAGAGTACCCAGACAGAGGACTGAGCAAGGAGGCCCAGAAGAAAAAAACGAATTCAAAACAGAAGGACGAGGAAGCCCCGCAAAGAGAGGAAGGTCAAGTCAGCAAGACGGGCAAAGCAAAAAGACGGGCCATATGGGCACCAAACTAATTGGCTGTCCTGAGTAACCTTAGTGGTTCACAAGGATGCTGTGGCAGTGCTTCTCCAGTCAGTACCTAAAGTAAACACACGCAAACAAACAAGTCAACGATGTTCGAAAAATAAACTCTAAGCTCCATTCGCTAGTACCTGAGTGAGAGCAGGGGATGGTAAACAAAGAGAAAGACACACAAGAACCAACAACGACGCGAGAAGACAGAAGGAAACCAAGCAAGAGCAGGACAGGACAACCAGACCAAGCAACAACAACCAGGAGGAGGGTGCCGGGGTGGCAGAGGAGGACAGGGGCGGAGCAGGCTGCACCAATCACATTAGAATAGCAATGGTGCAGCTTAGCGGAGTCCGATGTGGGAACTGGATCATCATCCTGATGAATACCTCAGTGTGGCCAAACTAAGCTCCCCGCCATCACCTGCAACATGGTGTAGAGGGTGAAAACCCCACACAGGGCTAGTAGCCTTTGCTGCCATGAGACATATGACGGAAGGATAACAGAGCACAACCACACTCCCAGCACGAGAGCAGGGCAACTAAACCGTCACAGCTGCAACCAGATACCCAGAGGGAGGTACCAGCAAAAACTAAATAAGACTGGACCAGGGCACCAAACCGGACAAACCGCGGGGGGAGGGGAGCAAAAAGGACAGAGAAGGAAGACAAACGAAAGGCGAACAACAAGACAGAACCAGCAGGGCCCACCCAAGCACAACGAGGAGTGCAACAGAAACAAGACAACGAGACGCACCGACAGGAGCACAACACAACAACGATCCCAAGAGTCCCGCAGGGTAACACAACAAGGGGACCACAGAACCACCAAAGGGACAGAGGGCGGCACAAACCGTGCTTTTGATGGGATAGTGCGCTTGACCTTAGTAGGGGTGTATGGCAATTCAGTATCATTGTACAGGTTTGGGGACATGCACACGAACCAGAAGAGCAGGACAAAGAATCGAAAAGAAAGAGTGCGAGTGCACCTGCCACGTCTACGGACAGACACACAAGACACAGAAAAGCAAGACAAACACCAAAAAATGAGAAGGACCAGTGCACCTGTCACGTCTACGGACAGATACACAGGTAGAAGGTCAAAAGCAAACTGGTCAAACCAAGTGAGGGACATGCAGAACATGGAGGATCCAAAGGATAGGACCCTGCCGGAGCAAAAAGGGCCCCAACCAACCTTAGCAGGGGGCCAAAAGAGAAAACAGCATCAGATAAACCCGTGCCAATGTTACAGAACGTGAAGTTGTAAGTCGACAGCTACAGCTGATGCAAGCGAGCGTACAACATTACCCGACAGGAACTCAACACAGCTGACACAAGTTGCTTGTCCAGAACCTCGGCTGAACACTTTGATGACAGACCTGGTCCCTGTTCAGTGAAAAACGCTCGCATTCCTGTATCAATGTAACTGAGCCAGCTACTGGGGAGGACCGCTTTTGAGAGTCCAAATTCTATATACCTTTCCAACCCCAAAAATGGGCATCAAACAAATCGAACATGACATCATCTTGCGCATCTTGCGGTTTCTTGCGGAGTCGTCTGGAGTCACAAAGTTGGAACTCTTTCAACCCTTTCCCCATTGTAGATAGGGTTTCAGCAGGTGTACCGACTCCGCCCGACTCCGGCAAGACTCCGCAGCTAAAGACATCAAAACTGGCACAAAACTGTGGTAAAACCGAAGTTTTGCATCTCTAGCCTTCTTACGAAATCTGCTGGAGTCATGAAATCGAAACTCTTCCCCCAATGTAAACAAAGGATTCATCCGGTTTTAAATATATACTATTATTCTTAACCGGATGATACTGAACTCCGGGCGACGTACACAACCCGACCCGCAAAGTTGCCGCGTTAGGAGTCTAGGGGGGCGAAGGGGGGGACCCCAAAAACAAACAACGCATCAAGAGACCAAAACAAAACTGAGCAGTGCGACGCCCAATCGTGACAAAACGATCCACTGCCAACGCAAACACAGAAAAAAGCATCCCGCCAGCAATGTCGCAGCAGAATCAGCACCTCACCCATGCCATGTTGCGAAAGCCTGCGACAACAACACCCAAACAATTCCAAACCACATGGTGCTTTGGCAAAGATTGGCAACATGCAGGCGGGGCTAGAGACCTTCAATCAGCAACCGTGTTCCCCGGAATCCTGCCATTCCGTTACACATGCAAGAGTATTGCTTTTTGTTAAAGCTGCGCCATTTTTCGCAAAAAGGTCACTGCAGCAATCTCATTTTCGGGGCCGTAAACATATTGGCTTTTTGGACTCCAAGAAGTGGTCCTCCCCAGTTCAGCACGTGGATGTTTGTGTCATTCTTCCTGCCTTTTGTAGTTTCATGGTTTCTGGCGAACTTTTGAAGCAGCTGGGTGCGTTCCAACGCGGCAACTTTGCGGGTCGGGTTGTGTATGTCGCCCGGAGTTCAGTATCATCCGGTTAAAGAATAATAGTATATATTTAAAACCGGATGAATCCTTTGTTTAGGGGGAAGAGTTTCGATTTCATGACTCCAGCAGATTCCGTAAGAAGGCTAGAGATGCAAAACTTCGGTTTTACCACAGTTTTGTGCTAGTTTTGATGTCTTTAGCTGCGGAGTCTTGCCAGAGTCGGGCGGAGTCGGTACACCTGCTGAAACCCTATTTACAATGGGGAAAGGGTTGAAAGAGTTCCAACTTTGTGACTCCAGACGACTCCGCAAGAAACCGCAAGATGCGCAAGATGATGTCATGTTCGATTTGTTTGATGCCCATTTTTGGGGTTGGAAAGGTATATAGAATTTGGACTCTCAAAAGCGGTCCTCCCCAGTTGCGTTGAAAGCTTGCTGCTTAAACAAAACCCAACTTTGATTCAATTTCCGTAATGTGAAGAGCTGTAGAAAAAGCGCCGTGCACAGATCTGCGGTCAGATCAAACGCTTCTTCAAAATTCCTACAGAACTACGCAGGCGGACGCGTACGTCAACCACGCACACCAAACACAAGCGCAGAGCGTAAATTCACAAACCTAATTAAGCTAAAGCAATACCGTGTCAAAAGGAATGTTTCTCCCTCGACTCCCACATGCTGACGTCAAGCTCCTTCTTTTCGCTCCAGACGCAGCACGATCAGTCACGGGAAAACACAAACACAACAAACAAGCAACACAAAACAGAACAAGAAGCAGAAAAGTGTTCGTGTTCCCTGTGTCGGTCTGTCTTATGTCAAGTTATGTGACACAGCAGCTCTTGTTCATTAAATGAACTTCTGACACCAGTCCTTCGAGCCGATGTCTCAACTGGTAAACTCGATTCCAGGTTTCCAGTTAACAAACCTCAAGTTCTTCAAATAAAGGTTTGTTGAAACTATTCCAGCTGCTACAAGTCCACAAAACTCAATTTCACTAGATGAATTCAAAATCATCGAAACACTCCAAAAGTTCTCAAAATCAAACTGGTTCTCATCCAGACGTGAATAACCAGCTCATTAGTCACAAGCTGACTAACTTCTCAAGAACGAAGTGATTCACACAAGGTATCTGTACAACCTTCTTCTGAATACAAAACATAGTCAGAACACAAAGTTCTTTCTCCAAATCAGCTTTCCACATAGAGATAGCATCTCACAGCTTCTAACCTCAATGTAGAATAGAAGGTTCTGTTCGACATTGTCAATGTAGGTCAGCCAAATACAGTTGTATCGCTGAAGTCTTTCGACCACTGTAATAGCCAATCCACAATGTAGACCAAAGTCTTCTCAAAACAGTATCGTCCTCATAGAGATAACCAAAGTCTTCTCAGGAACGATAAAGAGCACACCATAAGATCAAGTGTATGATCCATAGGTCACGATGACGATGATGTAGGTATTGTCCTCACAATACCGAAACATCTCATCACAAAACTGTCAGACAAATAAGATGACCAAATATGGACATTGTCCTCACAATGCCAATGCATCTCATAGTCCAAACTCAAAGCATAGTAGGTTCTCTCCATCAGATATTTCCAGCTAGCTTAAACTCTTCTCCAAGAGTTTCTAGCTGTGTTCTCATCACTTGGAGAGAATGAACTCCACAATATTCAAGTGTCCAGGAGTGTCGTGGACACAAGAAGTAGTCTCAATGTCAAACCAATGTAGGTATCTTCAGCTCAAGCCATAAGCTGTACCAGACTCAAATCGAATCCAGAATAAGATGTAGAACTGATCAATATACCACAATCACTGGTCAAACTGATCAATGACATCATCCTGATGTCAGAAATGATAAGTCCGAAGACCAATAGAATATTGTGATACAGGATGGTCACATACAAGATTCCTTCCGCAATAAGTAGAGTGTTCTCTACCAATCTTCCATGACGCGATGAACTCTTGCAGTAGCCTTCCACGTATCTTCTGTGCACAAACTATACAACCATGATGAATGACATGTCGCTTCACCCTTACACAAAGGGTGCTCCCACAGGGTGTCAAATTTCCATACCCCCTTTCGACATGACATCTCATCCACTCACATCACTGCCAGATACGGATACCAATATAATATCCGCAGAAAAACGTTCACGTTCCAGATCACATCCACGATCAAAAGATATCCAAAGAAGCACACGTCTTCCAAAAAACACGAGGTAGATGATAAAGCATCATCCAAAACTCATCTCGTTCGATTCATGCATAATGTCGTAACTTCCAAATTCAAAATCTTCTCTGTCACGAAACCAGATGTAAGAATACAATATTCAGTGCAAAGACTTCTGAGGTCTTTCCAGTACCAAATTCGTCTTCCAAAATCCAGTTCCTCGGATAAACCATGGCGTCGATAACGATATATCTACGGTGCTGTTGTCTTCCTACAAAAACAAAACAACAACAGAACAAAACAAAACAAAAACAAACACACACACACTAGACAAGAATGGATCATTATATGATCCGGCAGGAACTGAATCCTGAAACATGCAAACCAGCCTAGATCGTTAGATTAATAAAGGAGCCACATGAGGTACTTCTCGAAAACGATGTAGGGCATCCAATTTTGTCAAACGGAGTTTTAACCAGAGTCCATAAAGTTTTGACCAGCATGTTGAGAATCCAAAGAATGTTTCGGCGATGGTTTCCCAAAATGACCCAAAGTTCATCGGCGACATAATCTCGGCGAAAATAGGTCAAAAAATCATAATACTGTCGGCGACATGGTTTCGGCGAAAATCTGAGGAAGGTTCTGATGCAGCTGAAACTAATCGAAAATAACCAAAATTGATTCCAGATTGCGACAACGGTGCAGCAACATGACAGCTTGTTCAACAGTTCAAACCAAGTTCTGCAGGTACACAGAGTTGATCAGACTCTGCTTCCAGCACAAGTGGATAGCTTCGTTGGGTGCAGTTTCCACTGTGCTCTGCACCCCCCTGCAAATGTAAAAAGATTCCCTACAAATGTGAAAAGGTTAGAATCAAAGAAGTTTTACATCTGTTCAGATGTTACACACACACACACCCCGCGTGTAGCGGGGTTTGATTTTTGGAAGACCATCGCTGCAAATGTCGGCAAGATTATTCAAATACAAAAGGCTTTTCCGGTGCTAATGTACATAGCCGCGTTCAGTCACTCAGAAGGGAAATTGGCTTCAAGTTGGAGTATTTGGATCGCATCACGGAAGCTCATGCCTTCAACCATCCTCCACGTGTCGTTGATTTCCCCAGATGCCATAGCAGCCGTCAAAGTGGTTGAAAGTTGTTTGGCCAGGTCCTGGATCTTCGGAATGAGGCGGGTTGCCTCCGTAGGTGTAGTGGTCTCAATGGGAACATTGTGAAAAGGATGATGCCCATGAACTAGAGGAATCTCAAAGTGATGTCGCCAATAATCCGCTGTGCGCAGGGACCACTCCCAGTTGCCCGAAAGACCATAAAAGTAGTGCTCGGGGTCACGACATTTGGAGAGCCCCGACATGGGGATCTCTTCGATGAACATCTCCCTGGTATTGTTGGAGTGGGTAATGATCTTGAATTGGATCTGGTGGACCACGCGGGATGAGAAGGGAGCACGATGGAAGTAGTGGTATGCTGGATTTGGCTCCGTCGGAAAAGGGACATCAGGAGGTGCGAAGCCTGAATATGTATCAGAATGGGCCGTAGTTCCAATGTCGGTAGTTGTACTGTCAGCTGCCAAAGGTGCCGAAGTGGTCCCGGTAGTAGGGTCAGGAAGGCCAGAATGACATAGTGCAGAAGCCTGGGCGTCTGGTGCTTGATCTGGGTTGGTGGGAGCGAGTCCACGGTTGGGATTCGAAGGCCAAGCCAAGCCCGCCACGGTAGCGTCTCGTTTATGCTCCATGGGTGAAACGATCAGAAATGCGTGAAATGGTGCGACAAAGGCTGAGGCATCAAGAAATTGCGAACATAAGCCAAGCCAGAGAATAATAATAATAATGATGATAAAAGTGAAGTCCAGTCATCAATCAAGTGGTTCAAGGTCCACGGAAAGGACAAAGCTCAAAGCCTAACAAGGTGGAAATCAAAGAATCTGTCGTGTTGATAAAGTGTCATAGGTAAAACGAAACACCCTTCAGCATGGTCTTTTTTGGCCAGTGAGCGTATCAGGGCAAGATCACACCGGGGCTAACTTTGTGGCATCGCAGACGTAGCACAAAAGGCTGTGAGGTACCCGGGATGAGCAAAGAGGATTCGCTGTAGTTGTACTGTCGGAGTCGCCATTCGGGTCGGTATTCCTCCAAAAGCTGCAGGATCGTCATGTCATTGGAGACTTGGAATGCATCACCTTCCAGGTCGCAATAGCGAAACTCCAAATTCGAAGGGTCAAGTTGGATGTCCGATTGGGACTTCAATCTTTTTGAAATACAGAAACGTAGTTCGCCAGTGGGAATGAGGCCGGCTTCAACTGGTTCCATCTGACGTGACCAAGTAAAAAGAGCTTCAAGTTCGTAGCCACTAACATTTTTGAAATTTGAACTAGCCAAAGCCATGTAGTGTTCACGGTCAGGTTCGCTGCGATGAGTCAATTCCTGTAAGGGAGAGTAGTCAATCAAGATAAGAACAGGTCGGTTTGGAGGAGGGTTCACGTGACCAGGAAGGCCTCGGGGTCCAGCAAGCCATCCAACATTTCGGGTACACAGTGGTGTCTCAACCGTGGGTGTAGCGCGATATGGATGGGGCCGAGAAGAATGAGCCATGGCGTCGAATGTCGAGTGTCGAGTATAAAGCGGAAAGCCCAAGCTGCAACATAGACTGATAATGACCAAGGAATAAAGCCCAAAAATTGGAAAATGGAGGGAAACGGTGTACCTAGTGAGTAGTCACAAAACGACGGGTAGTCACTGTTCTTTTTTCGATGCCGACAAATAATGGGGTGTATTACACACTGGAGTCAGACATATCCATCGGGCCAGTATCGTTCGCATCCAGTGGACCATGTACTTGTTGAGGAGAGACGGTAGGGCGATTGAGATGCAAGGTACGTTGCAGTGTTGCCGGTGGTGAAGAAGGTGGTGTAGATCGCCACGGTGGCCAAAATAAAGAGGTGGTGGTTCCTTGAGAGTGGTGTTGGGCAGAACGTCCCCAGCATGACTGTAAAATATGGAGTTGGTCCGGTATCGCTTCGTACGGTTGGGAGACGTAGACGTCGGCATGTTCAGGGTGTGGGAGAACAGGAACAGCAGTTGCCGTAGAAGAGGAGGATGATTGGATTGGTACATCATAGTATCGGCGCCAATGGTTAGCCGTAGTACGTAGGGTAGCACGATCGTTGGTGAGGTGCATGTTCTCCAGAAATGTTTCCACTGGCTTCCACGTTTCAATACCATCAAGTGTCCTTTCCACGATCCAAAGTTCATCGGGACGAGTAGACAAAGGGTAGCTCAGCTTCTTGATGAATACGGAATGAACAGTTGTAGAGGTTGGGATCATTCGCGCTGCCCTGGGAATATACGATGCCGAAGTAGGATCATCAGGTGGGAGGTGTGGGACAGGACCATGTACGGATGTAGGTGAGGAACGGTGTGAGACCAATCGAGTAGCATCATCCGTGTTGGAGGTCGTCATGTATAGTAGCAAAAATATGATATCGAGAAACATTGAACTGGAGCCGAAAATCCGTAGGGAAAGGTCAATGATGAATCGAACAACGAGCATCACAATAAGGGGAGATGAGAAGCAGGGGAGACAAAAAGAAACCTAGACCCGGGGTGGAGGAAATCATGACGAGTGCTTTTTTCTTTTCCTCATAGACGTGAGCGTCTCCAGGATCTATCTCAAAGGCTAATCACTCGGCCGCTTTTGTGTATCGGGTGGCCGTGACGAATGGATGCCCGCGGGGAATCACTTGAACATGGACAGCGAAGCCTGTGTCTTGTGGATCTGGATGGGGTGTCAGCAACAAAGGTGAACACTCACGGGTCGTGAAGGCATCGAGATGTTGATGAGTTTTCCAAGTCGGGTAGAACCAGTTCAAAACGTCCAGGAGAGAATGAGGGAGGTCGTCAAGCATCTGAGCTCCTTGGTCGGTGTCAATCATCATGTAGAAATCTGTCGCTGGTAGGTGTATCGACCATCGTTGTAACAGCGTGTCGGTAACCACGGTTTTGAGGTCTGAAACGAAATGACTGCGAGCATAATCCGGGTAGATCACCTTGAACGTCTGGAACAGGCTGTCATAGGCGGCCGTAGAGAGGTTGCCCGCGACCTTGGGGGCCAGGATGTTGTAGTATGGGTTGCGGACGGCAAGTTGCTGCATCGGCTTCAGGTCCAATTGGAAAATAACCGGTCGATGGGGTGTCGTAGGCGGAGTCCGGTTGGGTGGGTGCTGAAATGATGAAGATCCCATAGCGGAGGACGGTGCCCTTGTTGGAGAGCGTGATCGTCGTGTAGGTGAGATCCTCTCGTGGGACATAGCTCGCAGTTGGCAATAGCGATCCAGGTGAATGCGGAGAGACATAGTAAATGGCTGGCGGGTTGTATGATATGACATGTCAAATTTCAATGGAGCAACAATGTCCGAGTTTGTGAAGGTCAAAATAATGAAAGAACGAAAAAACTTTAAAGACGAAGAAAGTTGGGTGGTGAAGCAATAATACAGTGCCGCAGGCCAGCTTTTCCTTGGTTCGCATATGTCGTTGGTCAGCCAAGTTTGTCTTTAATCTTATTCCACATAGAGCGAACATCTTCCTCGGACTTGCCCATCTTGGTCGAGATCACCCGCCATGAAAATCGAGACTTCTCGTCCGCCTTCAAAGTACGTAGTTTCTGTTTGTCTTCGGAAGTCCAGAGTGACAGTGGGCTCGAGGAGCGGGATCGGGATTGGTCAAGTCGGCGACGACGTTTGGCAGGCGCTTTGGGAGCGGATTTGGCTTTCTGTTTGCGAGTCGGCGGTGATGGTGTTCTGGTAGAAAACTTCGAGGGTGCAGGTAGGACTTCAGGTGACGGAGCGGCAACGTGGTGGTGTGGTTCAGGGAGATGGGTTTCCACCAGTTCATCCATAAGTGCCTCGTCCTCCACGATATCCGGCGACGGGATGTGGGCATTGTCAATGAAGTCGTTGGTCTGGTCCGAGTAATGTGGTCGTAGCCCATCAGGTTGATTCCATACGTCTGTGCTGGGAAGAGGTGTAGGTTCAATGTTGGGAATGAGAGTGGGTGGAAGTAGCGCCATTGCTCGATGTAGTAGAAGGTAAGCATGGTGAACATCGTGAAGAAATTGAAGAAAAACGGGTTCTCGAATCGGAATTGACGTAGTAGGAGACGAGGAAGCCATCAGGAAACGTCGAATGTGGTCCAAGAAGTAAATGAAGCCGAGTTTGAGGGTGAGCCAGCTGAGAACGCAATACTCCAATATCAAATAAATTAACGTGTGGCCCGAGTAGGTGAAACGTTCATCAGGATGTGAACAATGAGACGTAAGCGCAAGCGGCAGGGCGGTTCTGAATTTTACCACAATGAAGAAACGTGCAAATATTGACGAATCGGCTTGGCAGCAGTAGCTAAATCGGACTCGGTAAAACCTGCAGTTCTGTACAAACGGTGCAATGCGGCAAAACCTCGCGTTCGTTCGTGTTCAGGGTGCGCGCATTTGGCGACCAGAAATAGTCGTGAAACAAAACCCGAAAGTTGGACGGCCAGAGGTGATGCGGAGAATGGCGCCATGACCTGGTTGAAGTCGCGCGGAGGGCTGTAGCGAAGGGCAAAGGGTTCGAACTCAATGCAAAAGCCCAAGAACTCCTGGTCCGGTTCCGTTTCCAAAATGATGGGGTGACCGTAGAACTCCGGGTGAAGGAAATTGGCGAAGCAGATTTCGTAGTCCCAGGAGGGATCCGACAAACACAGTCTGTTGTCCACATAGCGAAGGAGGCGAGCTGTAAGATCCATGGTGCTGAGGGTGGTGCGGTAGGTTCGGTACCAGATTTCTTCAGAGAGTGCGACAACCATCATGCACAATGCTGGACTCAGTGGGGAGCCCATAGGGGATCCACGGATTTGTTCAAAAACAGTAGTGCCAATGGAAAATTGGGTCATCTTCAAAGACATAAGGATGATGCGTTCAATGTCCCGAATGAAGATCTTCCTGGTCACATTGAGTGTACGGCACGTGCGGCCTTTGACTACATCGCCTGTGGTGTTGCCCGGAGTTGCCTTCACGGAGATGATCTCGTCGGGGTCGGTACTCATGAGCGTCGAGAGGAACTGCAAGGTCAGTCGCCAGCTAGCAATGAAGCGGTCAGTGTCGATGCTTGTGAAAAAACCCGCAAGATCTTGGTTGTGTATTCGGGGAGTAGGGAGCGAATCAAAGTCGGTGTCCTTGAGGAGCTTGATGAGATCAAATACATCACCCCTTGCCAGGTTGTGGGGAAACGCTTGGGGTAGGAGGTTGTAGATCAGTTTGGCGGTGCAATTCAACATGGGTCGGAAAGGTGCCGTGAAGAAGCTGACAATGGGTCGCCCAGCCTTAAACTGTTTCTTCCGTTTGGGGAGAACGTAGGCATTCGGTAGGTCTCGTCCAGCACCAAGTGCCCATGGGTATGCTTTGCCAAATTGATGATTGATCTCGGCGATGGTCTTCTCGATGATGTCATTCGGGCTGTGTTCCAATTTTCGAAAAACCAACGGGTCGGCGAAGGTGGTGGTGAGGCACTGGAAGTAGAGTACGGGGCAGTAGATTCGTAGGGATGTAGCTCGCTTGTCCTCGTTGTGGAAGACGGCTTCTGGAAAGAGACATTTGAAGCGTCCGATGTCTTTGTGTGTGATGTGATTGTGGAGGGTGTTGTAGTGGGATTGAATGGAGCGGTGCCAAAGCTCATCAATATGGGTCTTTTGTAATGAAGGGAGTGAGTTCCGGGTAGTCCACGTCCGCAGAGCAAGGCGAAGGGATGTCTGGATTTCTTTGGAAGGTGGGAAGATTTTGTTTTGAAGCGAACCCGTCGCAATGGATGTGTGTGGGCCATCATCGAAATGTAGGTTGTCGCCGTCCAGGACCAAGTGGTGATCAGGATGGGGATCATGAAGAGCATGAGGTCGCAAGGCATCACAGGCACACTTTGGGGTTTCGCCATCAGCCCATTTGGTAGCGGCTTCTTTGTGGTTGCACAAGCTGTCCATAACCGAGGGGAACTTTGTGAAGACAATCCCGGTGGAAGGAGTCTGCAATGTGGTGTTGTAACGTCGAGTTCGATGAACGTGGGAAGTGAGCAGCCGTCGAAGGTCCCGAGTCCAGTTAGGGCCTATAGTAACCAAGGTGCACGTAGAGGAACCGGTTTCCTGACTCGTTTGGCCTTCCAGAAGGTCAAGGCTCGGTCAATGGCATTGATTGCATACGACCTCTGGGGTTCGCCTAGGTTGTTGGCAAGACGTCGAATAAAATAGCATCCTTGGGCTCCAATTTCGTTGGATCGGAGTTTCTTCTCCATGTGGAAGCGTCGGACGGAGTTACTGCCCAAATCCTGAATGATCTCCCAAAGTTGTACTCGTCGATGGAAAAGAGGACTATGAAGAGCATGCCGAACATGATGGGGTGTAGATCGCCAACGGAGTTTCCGCCACAAGGAGAATGCTCCAAATTGTCGGGAGTCGGAAAATTTGGTACGTGCAATGAGACCCTTTCGGCAATTGAAAAACTGGTAAATGAACGGAGTGTTTAATCGAGGTTGCCACAATTGAATTAAGGCTTGTTCCAAAGCCCAAAAGTTGGATTTATTGGTGTAGATCGGAAAAACAGACCACATCCAGAAATTGTCAATCTGCACCAAAACCGTAAGGCAACTTCGGCCAACACGAATTTGTTTTGTTGCACTTGCAGAAATTTCCGATAGCGAGAGTGTTCACGGTCCAAAACAAAGGAAGAAGTGGAACCGACATAAAACTTAGGTTGAAAATTAGCAATGTGGCAAAAGCGAATATACACCGCCTGAGGGTGCTTGAAACATTGGAGGGCGACTGACAAGTCATCCCACGACCTGCAAAAGAAAATACTCTGCATCGGAGTGCCTTTGAGCAAGGCCTGGAGTTTCGGATTGGCTCGTGGATGTAATAACACATATTGGCCCATCAGTACAGTTTGAAGCATCCGAAAAGCAAAAAAGACATCAACAGAAGGGGACAACGTGAAGGGGGTCAATAGTGCAAGGACAAGAATACAGGAATGAGCCACGGCCAAAGTCCGCATAATGTTGGCTGCTTTTGAGCCCGGTGATTTCAAATACGCGGCTAGTCAGGAGTGCATCAATAACGCCACAGTCATGACCTTGAGGACGACTTCATCCGTAGTGGCCCCTTTATGCTTGCAGGGGTCGATGCCCATAGCCACGCTTGCGCGTTGGATGGTTTTGGAGGCCTCATCAGGTTGGTTTTGCCACCATTCGTTGACCTTCTCCAAGTGCTTCTCCAGGATGTCCTGCTTGGGCTGTGGCAACTTCAAGTCTTTCAACCACTTCTTGTATTGGGTATCCGTCAATGATGCGGGTTGATTGTCAACGAGCCAAGAGTTCACGGATCCCGGAGAAATAAGTAGAGTCGAAGGGTCAAAGGTCGTGGAGGCTGCAGGTTGTCCTTGAAGTGCACGTCCAATCGGTGTCGTGGCTGGTGTAGACCCCTGAGGTGCCGAAGTCTGTGAAGTACTGGCGGCCGATTTTACCTTGGCCAGTTCAGCTTCCAGTTCAAGTATGCGTTGTTGGCTCGCCACGTCCGCGGAGGGTTGAGCCGGGAGCCAAGATTGGAGGAGTTGAGCAACGTCTTTGGCCATATTTTGAGTGGCTTCCTTTTGATTGAGACATTGGCCTGCTGAGCGAGCTCGAAAGGTAGCCAGTTTGTCCAAATCCACATTGCGGGTGCGTAGTTGTGATACCAATTCAGCCACAAATACTGTAGTGCCTATATTGTCAAAAGGAAGGACGAAGGTTTCTCTTCCGTATGCAACACGACGGAGCCAGGTGTTGTGTAAGCCCTGGTACAAGAACTTCCAGAGTGGGACTTGTAAAGGATCCATACCTTCAATGTCTTTGTAGCTTGAAAACCTGCTCTGTCGGATTCTGGAGGGGAAATCCAAACCATTGATCTTGTTGGAGTCGTGGAAGTCGACATCAGGTTTCCATTGCTCCACTGGTGGGATTTCAATTGGTCTGCATGTATACCCTTCGTTGACAGTGGAACTTGCTCCCGGGGATGACATAGGCCTCGGCGATCTCGGTGTAAAAGGATGACGTTGAGGTGCAAAGTTGGCATTGTTGGGAGGTGTCTGGGAAAACGGAGGCGGTGTAGGTGGGAAAGGTGCCGTCTTAGGTGGAGTCCATGGTGGGCGTGTTGGGAACGATGGAGATGTAGGTGGCGGAGGCGGTATCCCGGGCTGGCTCCAAAAAGGTCGATGGGTCGCATAGTGCATCGGGCCACGGAACGCAGGTACTGCTTGGTGCCATCCGTGTTGGTGCCGGGGAGGTGTGCGAGAGCGATCCGGCTGGGAAGGAGGAATTCCGTTCACGTCAGAGCTGAACTGGGAGATCAGGTCCTGGGACGCCATGATGTAGACGGGGCCACGAGATAATAGGTCAAAATAAGCTCGAACTGCCGACTGAAAGCTGCGGTGAAATGTCAAGGTGAGACGAGGATGGTATGCGATTGAAACGGTGTGAGACATGATAGGTGGTTCCAGTGTGTGAAACGTAAAGTGAAATACGAAGCTGGCGCAAGGTTCAAATATCCTGAGCATGCAGCAGTTCACAAACCTTTTGAGGGAAGAAGTGGCATCAATACCGAATGTCGGGAGAAGCATTGTTACTCCAAAAAGATCGGGCGGGGCCACTAGGCTCACTGGATCGCTGTCGTAGAATAGTCGATACTTGTTCCGGTACTCCTCAGAGGTAAAGAGTTCACCAGCGAGATCTGGAGTGATATGTCGAGTGTCGAGAACGAGGTCGGCCTTCACGGTGCTGGTCTCGAGAATGGCCTTCGTGATAGGAGGAACGGCGATCTCGACGGCTATAGGTTGAGTTGTCCCAAGAAGCATTGTCGTGCCAAGATCGGCGAGCATGATCTCGAGAACCAGACGCAGTGGTCTCGTGGTGGCCAGTTGTGTCTCGAGAGTCGTCTGGAGGTGGCTCCGAGGGTTCTGGTGCGTCGGCAGGAGGGTCAGGTCGTACTGGACGTGCATGATCATCAGGAGGTTCCGTGGGTGGATTTGTCTCCGCTGCCTGGTGTGTGATCAAGCCCGGGAAAACCGAGTGAGTGGATGCAACATAGCATATGGATGCGGCGCTGGAGTTCATAGCCGTTGCATTGTCTTTGCCCTTGGCGATGCCCGCGAGGTTGCACAAGCGTTGAATTTGGTCATTTCCTCCAGCTAGTGCGCGGATGCATTTGGGTGAGCGACAAATGGCCAGTAGGCCAGATGGGTTTTGTCCTTTCCCTATGCGATAGAGCTGAGAGGTGCAAATCTTGACAGCATAGCCTGGTAGGTTGTCAATGTCAGCGATCTCAGAGGACATACCGAAGAATCCGTAACATGGGTATTGAGTTGGCATGCCGGCTTCGTTTTTTGTCCAAGTTGCCGGGCGGATGCAGTCTTCCGCGAGAATTTTGGCAACTGATTCCCAACTCGTTTTGTGGTAGATCAGGTAGGTGCCCATGTGTTCGCCGCGATAGATCGGTTTTTTCCTCAATCCCGTGGGGACCGTGATGGTCAGCAGGTTCTCTGGCTCGATGTAGAATGCTTGGGTTTGCCTCGCAAGCTCGATGTCCAGTAAGTTGGATTGTGCAAAGGCCCTGGCAATGTTCTTGACGGTGGCTTGGCTTGCTTTGATATAAATACGTTGGTTGTTGACGGTGCGGTATGGTTGAGCCAACTGGTGGAACATCTCGTCAACGAATTGGTTGAAGAGCTGCAAGATGGCCGGGGTCAATGATTGGCGTAGGGGCACGACATGGTCGGGGCCAAGCTCAGTCAAGCAGCGGACCCTAAGGGGATCATTGGCCGCCTCAACCATTTCACTGAGGTCGATGTCATTCGTGTCGAACTTTGAGATCGAAATTGTATCTGCCACCTCAGAATTTTCACTGTCGCCGTCGGGGACGCGGAAGGACACAGCGCCAAGTGGTGCTGAAGTGTGGGCTGGTGGGTTGGCAGGTGGTTCCGGTGGTGGTGGATCGGCAGGAGAGTTGGGTCGAGCAGTGTTGTGGTGGTAGTTGTCGGTGTAATGGCTGTCGTTCCATGTGCCCCAGGTGTCATCAGCGTCGGGAGTGGGAATGTAGGCTGGATTGGATGGGTGTGCAGCTGGTCGAAGTACGACTTCACGGCCTCTGGATCGGTGACGTGGTGTCGCGGAACGTGGTCTTGGGTGAGATCGATGACGTCGAGGAACCACGGGAGAGCGGCGTCGTGGTGGAGATCTTCGTCTGTATGGTGACGGGGTTCTGCGGTCCTTGGGATGTTTCGTGGATGACCGATAACGAGGAAGAGGAGAACGAGGTCGGGCTGCACGTTGGGGAGAATAGCGATGATGATGGGATTGTACAGAAGGTCGACGGGAACGTGATCTTGGAGTCCTGGATCGTGGTCGGCGCGTTGGTGATGGTGGAGCATGTAGGTGGTGAGGAGGAGCGACGGCTGGAGCTGGCATGATGCGAGGGTCCGGAACGTCAGGTTCGGTGGGTCTGGCTTTCGGTGCAGGTGGAGGCATGGCAATAGGTGGTGGAGCTGTTGTAGGCAATGGTGTCGGTGGAATGGGGTTCGGTGGAGGTCCATCGTGTTGGAGGAGTAGCTGACGTTGTTCTTGGGCTCGTTGGGAATCCATGATCAATTGTTGTTGAGCTTGAATAAGTCGAACCGATTCCGCAAGTTGTTGTGCAGTGGATCCCAGCGCTGCAAGTTCAGGTGAAACGGATGAAGTCGGTGCCGCCGTTGGTGCCGGTGGTGTAGCAGGAGGAGAGGCTTTCGGAGCTGATCGACGTGGTCTGTCCGTTTTCTTGTCAGAGCGAAGCCTGGGAGCTGCCTTAACTGCTGGTGGTGGAGGTTCATCTGGAGGGACCATCGCTGCGTCAGTCGGTTGTGGAGGTTGAATGTGGTGAGGTGGGTATGGAGAACTCGGCAAAGGTGTCGGTGGCGTAGTCGATGTAGGTGGTGTAGTCGACGTAGGTGATGGGGCCGGAGGAGAATGCCACGTGGGTGGAGCGGCGGGTGCCGTGGGAGTCGGAAAAGTCGGTGGAGCGGTGTGCACCAGAGTGGTTTCAGGAGCCATAGGTGTAGGCATAGTTGGCACAAGTTGTGGGCCTGGTACTGCATGAGGAGCCGAAGTCAATGAGGTAAATGGCAGTGAAGTTGGGGCTGATGAAGACCATGCAGGGTGCAATGGCGAGGGATGTCCGAATAGATGTGCGTTCTGCGATGATTGCGGCCACGTCGAGGATGGGGTCGTAGGCTGCGGTGGGGCAGGCCATGACGTCGGAGGAGTAGTCCACGGATACATCGCTCGAGTAGAACAAAACAGAAAGGAAAAATCACATGCAGGATTCAGTCCCTAAATGCCTAAAGGTCGTGCGATTATTCCCTGCACCGGGACCGTGGTCAAGTCAAGCCCCAATTGGCATAAACGGCTTTCAAGTTCCATCGAATTAGATGCACAAAATGTTTAACCTCACCAGACAACCATCAAAAAGAAGAATACCACACCTGCAAGACGTGGGCCTGCCTGATTGATTCATATGTCGTGACTTGATGCACTTTCGCTGCAAACGTTGCTGCAAAAAACGGAGGTTTCTGGTAGTTCGAAGTGGCTTCACTCAATAGAGATGCATTCACTGGGTTCATAAAGGACAGCCGGAACGGCAGGACATCACAGAAAAGGTGCAGGACCGAAAGGCCAGCTGTTTCGATTTACTTAGATGAATTACCAGCTTAAAATGTGTTAATTCGGCAGTCAGGTTAGTCCTCACTCACCCTAAAAAGGGTTGCCTCAAATGGCTCCATGGCACCATGTCGGAGCCACCATGGAAATCACACTAGACAAGAATGGATCATTATATGATCCGGCAGGAACTGAATCCTGAAACATGCAAACCAGCCTAGATCGTTAGATTAATAAAGGAGCCACATGAGGTACTTCTCGAAAACGATGTAGGGCATCCAATATTGTCAAATGGAGTTTTAACCAGAGTCCATAAAGTTTTGACCAGCATGTTGAGAATCCAAAGAATGTTTCGGCGATGGTTTCCCAAAATGACCCAAAGTTCATCGGCGACATAATCTCGGCGAAAATAGGTCAAAAAATCATAATACTGTCGGCGACATGGTTTCGGCGAAAATCTGAGGAAGGTTCTGATGCAGCTGAACTAATCGAAAATAACCAAAATTGATTCCAGATTGCGACAACGGTGCAGCAACATGACAGCTTGTTCAACAGTTCAAACCAAGTTCTGCAGGTACACAGAGTTGATCAGACTCTGCTTCCAGCACAAGTGGATAGCTTCGTTGGGTGCAGTTTCCACTGTGCTCTGCACCCCCCTGCAAATGTAAAAAGATTCCCTACAAATGTGAAAAGGTTAGAATCAAAGAAGTTTTACATCTGTTCAGATGTTACACACACACACACGAGACCCAAGACGAAACCTAACGTCGCACGATCGGAGTCAACGCGAAAACAAAGGCCAACTGTTTCAGCTAATCCGCACCTTCGTGTAGAAGGTAGGCGTATGAAAAGAAAACGCAAGTGAAATAATATCACTCATGCAACTCATCTCAAATTCAAAGCAAGTGAAGTACAGTTCACAGTCACTGCACAACAAATTCAAAATGTTCTGAATGAAAATCTTTCACAGTCAGGGTCAGGACTAGCTAAGATTGGCACAGAATGAGGAAGCGGTGAGAGACGTTCTAAGACAGAACAACTCTCACAGTTTCATCATCGCATAGATCGCCGTCCCCCTTTCAACGTCTGATCCATCCTAATGATCTCGGAGGCGTGGTATGTCTTGTTTGAGTCTATATCATGACATGACAGTGCAATGTGTCTGCAATCATGGCATCAGATTCCCCGGAAGATTTTTCCGATTACTTAAACTCAGATTCCGTCCGAGTTTCTTCCCAGGTTCTCATCATGTGCCATGACAACACAATCATACCAAATGTTTGTGAAAACACTCACAACATCAAGTTCCATGTTTCAAGAAACAAAACTCAAGACATGCACACAAAAACTCAAACATGAAAAATACCGCAATCAAGCCAATCAAGAACAACTTCAACCTTTCTTCATGATGTCTCCCTCAGATCTGTCAGCAATTACAAGTTCTGAATGCCTTCAAGAACGTTGCTCTCGCCATCGTCATTGAGAGACATATGACAACAAAACGAACTTCAAACAACTAAAAAAACGCACAGACAAAATTGTGTCTGCTGCATCAATCAGCGTGTCTTGTCCCCCTTTTAAACTCAAGCTTGGTACCGGTGCTCAGCCATATTGTCCTTTCTGAAAACAACAAGTGAACCTCGAGTTGACAGAATCAACTATTCTCTTGTCGTTACACCAGGCGAATTCCGGTGCCTTTGGCACTCTGCTCAGGTATGCACATCAGGGGTATACCCTACGGTATTCTCTTGTCCCCTGAATTTGCATACACCCTAAAGGGGAGAACGCTGCCGTCCCCGTCAATGGGTCGTGACGTGCAGTGGGTGAAACACATCGGACACGCCCCGTGACCTCATCGATCACCTGACAAGGTGGGGATTTAAGGTCTTTTACCTCAAGGCCCAGGGGATAGCTCATTGGTGCTTCTCCCATCTTCGCCGGGCTGTATCCCACGAACTTCGCCATCGGCAACGTCGGTGGCGATGAAATCACAGGTCTTGGTGGTACTGCCGGTGGAGGCGGGAGGTGGCCAGAGCTCAAACTCACGCCAGGCGCCGGCGTCATCGGTGCCAATGGTGGGCTACTCTGCTTCATGCCATGGTGTCCCGTAGGTGGCTGCGGAGGATCATATGCTGGAGCTGCCTCTGGCGGTGTCCCCTTTTCAATCCTCTCAGCAACCAATTTCATATTTTCTTGTAGCTTGTCCATCAATTCGAAAAGCTGGGTCATCAATTCCTGCAGAGCTTGGTCGCGTTCCGTGCGGCCTTTGTTGTTTCTTTTGAGCACGTCTGCCATAGAGACGTCCAGCGCCCACTCCAGGTGCTTTTTCAATTTGTTATATTCACCAACGACCGCACCCACGCGGCTGGTGTTGTGGTTCACACCAGCAGCCAATGATTCTGATGCCCTTGCCATGTTGTTGACTGCCGCTCCCACGGCCTCTAGGCTTCGGCAAAGGTCCTGCTGAAGAGTATGCGTACTCTTGATAAGGGTCTCAATCTTGTCCGTCGAACCCTTCAGTGCAGCGACCATTGAAGTGATTCCCACAGCCAAGCCCGTAGTAGAGTTCAACAGGTCTGTCGCCTCATTGGGATCAAATGGCTCATGCATTCTCAACCTTGGAGATCTCGATCTATCATCATTTCTTCCAACATCTCCTTCCTCTTTGTCCTCCTTGTCCTCTCCAGGCACAGTAGCAATGTTCTGCTCTCCCTCTTTCTCTGATTCCGTCTCAGCAGCTCCTGTCTGTGCCGTCAGCGCTGGATTCTCAGACACGGGAAATTCTCCCTCTGCCGCTGGAGCCGCTGGGACTGCTGGAGCTGCCGCGTTCGCTGCCATGAATTGTTCGAGTCTCCTAGACAAGGCCTGATGCACTCGCTGGGATAAGCCGGGACCCAAATACAGCTTGGGCATAATCTGCAATTCAACTTGACTATCCATCTACTGGCCATGCAGGTTACAACTCAGCCATTTCATGCCATGCCAAGCACAAACTCTCTCTTGTTCATCCTAAGGTGCGTGACACACACCTTAACAGATGAATCACACTTCCGCCAAAGATAACACTCACTACTACCCCAAGATGCGTGCCGCACATCTTGACAGGTAATATGTGATCGACCAAACTTCAATGTCTCAGACAAAACAAAAATAATACAAACTTGTGGCAAACCGCAAACTCAATCCAAATCCAACTGCCAATGCATGCACAACCCTTCACAAAACTGCAAAACAGATCACAGTGGTTTCTGCGCATAAAACCCATAGACATGTCATGCAGCAAAAATGAAAACTCATGCAAAGCTCATGACAGCTGACAGAAAACTACTCAAACTGAGTTCCACAAGTCCAAGTTCCGTCCAGTCCGAAATCGTCCAAAACTCTGAAGTTCCAAGACATCCCAAAATTGTCATTCCACTCCAATCTCAGCTTGACAGCTCTTTCACCACAGCTTTTGCATTTCTCCTCGCAGCTATCGTCGGCTTCCAAGCCTAGCACTACCACCCGGCCTGGAACCATTGCAAAAACCTATACATTGGGAGGAAATTTCCTCTCCACTCAGACGATCCTGTGAGCGTCAGCGGCAAACTTGTATAATAAGTTGCCATTCTGGTCAAACTCCACAGCCTTCATCGTGCCTTGCCAACGATATTCGTTAGGCTTATACTTCAGAAGGACCCCCGCCTCGGCCTTTTGGAGATAGCCAATGGCGGTCAGTTCGACCTCAACAAGGACATAATCCTTGGCACAGAACTCACCCTTGGGACCTTCCGGTGTCCAATCATTGAAGTACTGCGCACGCTCAACGGCAGCAATCGGGTCTTTTCGTAGTCCAAACCTTTTGGAATATTCGTCAGGCTGAATCTCCTTGCCATTGTTCAAGTCCTCAAACTGCTTAGGAGTCAGAGCCAACCAAAGACGAATGGAGTCCATTGCCATTGATGCCATAGGATCTCAAAGCGATCGTGAGGGCAGCTGAAATGCAAAAACACTGAGCCAAAGTTGTCTTATAGTAAAACAGCAACCTCTACAAACATGAGAAGTCCAGACAAAATGTCACGTCAAGTCCAGCATAATAGACAGCTCCATACTTCGTCTCTCACTTAGACAGTATGTCGAGCCACAAACTGACAGCACATTTACATTCATTTCAGTCAGTCTCACGTTTTGGAACCTATGCAAGTCGTAATCGCCCCTGCCGTCCAGTTCCCTTTGTCTTTCTCTCTTTCTGACTTAATCTGTTCCCTGAGCCTATGCACGTCTGCACTCCAGCTCATGTGTGAACCTTGCAACGTCTTGCAATCTGGTCCACGTTTTGACTTTCTACAACTTTTCTTTTCCTCTTGGAACCTATGCAAGTCGTAATCGCCCCTGCCGTCCAGTTCCCTATGGACCTATGCAGCGCCTCTGCCATCCAGCCCATTTCTTTCCTTTTTGTTGTAAGTCAAAACTCTTCAACTCAAAAGAAAATTGCAAATCTCAAATCCCAGATTCCCTCTCTTGCTTTTCACTCTGAGCAACACGCAAACGCACAAACTACACTACCGCTCTACTTCCCTCTCTCAGGATCCTCTGCAAAGCTCCAATGCTGTAAATCTCGTGAAACTCCATGCCAGCCTTCTGGTAGTACAAGATGTCCAATCAACATGGCCCAAGGTTCGCAAAGGAAACCCTCCAGGGTCGACTAACATCACAAGCATCTTGTTCTCAACTACATTTCTACCAAATGAAGTGCCATACCCAACGTAGGCAAACCACACTGGCAATCATCGCTATAAAGACCATAGAGCTCGTCTCACATTCAAACTGGCTTGCAGATATCTCCATGCTCATCCATCCATCTAGAGAGGTACGGTACGATTGCTCTAAGCCAAAAGGGGAATGCTTGCATTCAAGTGATCTTCACACAAAGCCCAGTCAGTCTGACAACAACTTCAGAGTACCTACCTGTCTCAGGGTTCTAATGTACCTTCTCTGCATCTGTCCCAGGTTTCACAAACAACTGCAACAATCCAAGGAACGTAAGTCATACCTGACCTGCCTGCGACACTGCAAAACTGTTCAAATTCCAGTCAAAGAAACATGAAAACAAACTCACAACAAAGTTTCCTGTTTCGTTTCAAATACAGTTCAAAGCAGTTTCCACTACCTACACAGTTCAGGTCGTCTCCAATGACTCACTGCATGTCCCAATCAAACGCACTCACAACTGCAGTTCAAACCAACATCCTTGTTCATCTGACGCATCTGAGAAATCAAATCAACGTTCCCAAACAGGCTACTCTCACTCCATTGTCAACCAACAGTCTCAACACCAAGTTCCACTGTGCCTTCAGTGCCATGACGGTTCCTATTTCTCTCTCTCTCAGCACTCCAGTACCTATACTGCCAGGCAAACAACAATGCTTCAGGCTCCAATCTCAAGGTTACCAGTCAGTGCAAACGTCCGTCAAGCTCCACTGCTCCTGCACACTACTGAACCTCAGGTGTCCAACTATTCACGCATTACATTACAAATGTGGCAACTAAACCAAGGTCACTGACAAAGCAAACTCGACCCTCCGTGGTTCTCATGCCAAACTTTCTCAACTCTGTGGCAACTAAACCAAGGTCACCGACCCTCCGTGGTTCTCATGCCAAACTTTCTCAACTCTGTGGCAACTAAACCAAGGTCACCGACCCTCCGTGGTTCTCATGCCAAACTTTCTCAACTCTGTGGCAACTAAACCAAGGTCACCGACCCTCCGTGGTTCTCATGCCAAACTTTCTCAACTCTGTGGCAACTAAACCAAGGTCACCGACCCTCCGTGGTTCTCATGCCAAACTTTCTTACTTTTCTAGTATGGACCCATGCAGCACCCTGCCGTCCAGCCCATTTCTTTCTAACTCTTTCAAATGCTTTCTAGTGATTCTCCAGGCACTCTCTCTCTCTGCCAAAATCACCAAGCTTCCTAGTTTCCAGTGACTCTCCAGGCTCTCTCTCTCTTTCCTGCCAAAGTCACCAAACCTCTTTCACAATAAAACTGCAAATCTCACATGCAACGCAACTGCAACCTACTCTCACATGCAGCTCAGGCGTTGTCACCTATTTTCCACGCTTACCACTACTGCCAGGAACCCTATCGCCAGATGTAGGCAAAATCTATCACGCAGCAATGGGTCACAGGTATTTCAACCTTGCAATGACCTGTGGTATCTACCCAAGATATGCTCACGCATCTTACAAATCTGCCTCTGCATCTCGGTTTCCAACTCTCTGAGATGATCACGGAACATTGCCATGATGTCTCGCTAGTTCGCATTCAGACGAACATCTTCAAGCAACGGCAAAAGCCATTCCATGAGAACAATCAGAGTCTGTACCAGTCTCAAGACGCTGGTCACCCTCTCTAAACCGATAATCCATTCAATGTAACGCTCCTCCATTGCTTCACGTAATGGACGGTTCTCACGACGGTTGTCCATTCTCAGTACAGATGGTATGGCAACACCTTTCTTGAGCTTAAACGCCTCGGTTCCACTCACACTCCAGTGGTTTCTCAACTTTTACTTTCAAAGACTTCTAGGCCAGTTGTCGGAGTCTCTACTGTCCAAACACTCCACTTGTGTCTCCAGGACCTACTCCACTGGTTCTCATCCAGACGTGAATAACCAGCTCATTAGTCACAAGCTGACTAACTTCTCAAGAACGAAGTGATTCACACAAGGTATCTGTACAACCTTCTTCTGAATACAAAACATAGTCAGAACACAAAGGTCTTTCTCCAAATCAGCTTTCCACATAGAGATAGCATCTCACAGCTTTTTTTCCGTCCAACGCCGTATGGCTTCCGCCAGGTCGTTCAACATGTTTCCAAGCATGTTGCATATGAGATTAATTAATTAATTCACGCAGGGGCCGAAGCTGTAGTGGCCGCAAATAAACTGGTAGAGGACCGATACATAGTCCAAATCCCTTGTCACGTTTCCGAGAACAAAAACCGAAACACAAAGAACAAAAAGCAAAAACCACACCAAGACAGACCCAAACAAAAAACAACCCACACAAAAGAAAAACAACCACACAACCACAAAACAGTGACGTGGCAGGTTCCAGTTTATGGGTGAAACAGATCTGTTGAGGCGAGAGGTGATAGCTTAGTATCATCTCGGCGCATGCAGATGACAACTTATGTGTCATGTTCGCAGGCCCATAAAAATAAACAACAACAAGACCCACGACAAAATCACCATGGGCCACTTGAAGGGTGCGGGAAGCAACAAGGCTCAATGCGGAAACCAGGGATCCCCGAGATCATAGAGAGCAGCCTTCACCCTGACACTTTGAAGCAAACACCGACAACGCCGGGTCACAACAAAGTGGTGAGAAAACTACCGCAGTGAAACCGGAGAATGAAACGTGATCTAAGATGAAAAAAGACATCGAGGCTAAGGCACTCAGGGCACACTCAGAGTCCGCTCAGTTGTTCTTTTCCAAGCATCATCATCGTTGGGAGCTGCAGTGCACTCTTGCGGTGTATACCGCTTTCAAAACTGAATACAATGCGATCGAGTTAGCTAAGATGGCTAGCTCGACGGCATGGATGCAGGCTTGCAAGCGTTGAGCAGCTCGAGCGGTCAACTTAGCAGGTGTTGCAACCAACTGCATTTGATGCGGTCGGTGACCATGGTAGCTGGCTTAGTTGCCTTGGTGTAGGAATGCGAGCGTTTTTCTCTGCCCAGGGACCAGGTCTATCCTCAAAGTGTTCAAACGAGGTTCTAGACAGGCAACTTGTGTCAGCTGTGTTAAGGTCCTCTGTTGGGTAATGTTGTACGCTCGCATGCCTGAGCTGTAGCTGTCGACTTATCACTTCACGTTCTGTAACATTGCACGGGCTTCTACTCGAATGCGCAGACTCCTTCTGCAACAGCAGGCTGTGCGAATGTCTCTGTAGTCTTGCTCGTTGATAACACCTGCAAGAAGTTCTGTTTGTTGCAATACGGCATGGGTGTCTTCCAAAGTTCTGAGAGTGTTCGTCAGTCTGTGCACATAGTCCTGCAAAAGGAGGAGATCCTGTGCCTGGGGTTCTTGACCACTTCACTTGGTTGCACTGAACTCAAATGGCCAGGTGGCATTCAAGCAATGCAGGTGCTGGATTAACGTGTTGGACGACCTAGCGGAAGCCATGAGTTCCTAACCTTCTCTTGCATACCTTTGAAATCTTGCTCCAAGTCAAGCTCTTGTAAACTCTGATCATCTATTCTATCCGGTTTCCAAACCAAGACATCTTGACCACCAAGACGCATCTTTACAAAATCATGCTCATTGCCTCGATTGAAACAAACAGAATCAAGAGAAGCAGAAAACATTTCTGGAGATGTTGCCGGAGCAAAAGACGCTGGACCTTCAAGTGTACCCAAACTCGCAACCAACACAGGCTCACCACTACCAACCCAAAACCAATCAAAATCCATGCTTGTTTGAAGCAGTTCCTCAGAATCTTCACGGATCTCTCTTTCCAACTGTTTTTTCCGTCCAACGCCTTCATGGCTTCCGCCAGGTCGTTCAACATGTTTCAGAGCATGAACAGGATGATTATGACCGCCCCCCACCGCCTCCCGTCCTAGACTGGCGTCGGCATGCTAACGGCAAAGGTAGTCGCAGCGGGCAGTAATCAACCATGAGTACCCCCTAGTGACAACGCCGCGCAACCTAGGTCAACTTATACGCTGAATGCATGGATGGGACACAGGGATATTCTGCGTCACCCATGTGGCTACTGGAACTGCTCGTGTGAGGTGGTGCGGGGGTTGCTACTGCTACTAGCACCACTGCCGGCAGCAGTGGCGGGGGGGGGATCACTGCTCTCCGCTGGTTTCATCATTTGGGCGATGAGCGGGTGGGTTCGCTTGTCACTCAGGATCCGCGTCATTTCGCGAGTGAATGCCGCAGGGTCATCAACCAGCTCCTTCGCTCCTGCCAGTGGCCTGTTAAGGGATTGCCACCGCCTTGTTTTCACACAAAGTGCGTTCCCATTCCTCCAGAGCTCTTTCCGATAGGGTGTCAGTCTGCGGTGGGGCTTTCAGGACAGCTGGTGTCCCTAACGCTCGTAGGAAGGGGCTGTCGGGAGGAATGGGGAATGGGAAGCGCTGAATGGCCGCTACGGCACGTTGGACGTCATTTGCTTGCACATCATATGACGTGGTCGTTTTCTTGCTTATGGCAGGCTGAGTCAGCCCATAGTTGCTCCAGTGTACATCCTGGTTTTGGTTCCATATACTTTCGGTTCCACACAGCATGATGGGACCATTGAGGCGCGTCATAGTTGATTTCCACTGAATTCCTTTCATGTCATATTCTTTGAGCATATCATCTAATTCTTGCAAGCTGGCAGCTCTGTGAATACAACATTGTCTGACAGCGCCATCGATGTGGAGTGGCCATCCCACAGGCATGTGAGTGTCCTCCAGGAGTCCGTTACCATTTTGCTCTATGATTGTGCCCAATATGGGACATCAATAGTTGCTTTGAGGCTGACTTGAGCACGTTTGCACTTCCATGTGTCAGGTGCCAATAGGCCTCTGTCAGCTAAAAGCTCAAGCGACGAGAACTGGGGTTGGTCATTCGCTGGTAACACCTCTTCTCTGATGACTAACTTCAGCCCATGTAGAGGCTGGGGTTGCTCCTTATGAGGGTCTTGAGGTGATTGAGATATGGTGTCCTTGGGTGTTGTGTCTTCAAACCAGGTGGGACGGACTGACTGGACTCCTATAGGACTTGCAGAACTAGCGGTTTTAATGCTTTCTCTGCGCAGGCTATGGTAGACGGGCGGGATCATCCATGCCGGCACAAAGACTGTGATAAACTGCACATTCCAAATGACCTGCAAATTTTGCGGCTTGACTTCAGGCGTGATACATCTTACCTGACCATCGATCACTCTGGTGTATGATTCAGCGCGGTCGAAGGATGCTGTGACTTTAAGGCCTAGGTACAGTTCCCTAAACCAGTATTCCTTGAGCATTATAAAGGAAAGGTGAGGTGCCCTCACTTCCAATACGTGCGAGGCTGGCATTAGAAGAGTGACCATCCATTCAACTAAGAATTCAATCATTTTGGCTTCAAGTTTGGGGAGGATCACTTGAACTGCTCGTAGTGCACCCACGATGTCCGGGACATGCTTACGTGAGGGCAATCCAACTGTTCGCTTGGCATACTCGTCAGCAAAGTAAAGTCTGCACAACTTTGAGACCCACTGGCTCGGTTTCTCCATGTCTATGGTGATCTTAGCCAGGGGCCATGGGTCTGGGAGCGTGGATAAACAGTGCAATAATTCGGAGGTTAGGTCTGCTGAGATGACTGGGAGAGCTTCTCCTTGCGGGCGATAGTCAACTGCAGGTCCTACCGTGCCTTTGCTTTTTTGCGTGTGGGTGCGGGCGGCACTATGCACTGCTTGGATGGTGGTCTCATATTGACTGACCATGGCTCTTAAGTACTTGCATGCGCGGACAGCTGCTCTTCTTGTGTTTGGCCCGTCTTCGGGCTGGTTCTTGGCAGCTACTGCAAGGATGTCTCTCGCCTCTTCTTCTGGCGACCGTTTGGGTTCCGTGTCAGGTGCAGGTGCATTGAGAGCGGTACCTTGGACTGGCGCTTCTTTTGCGCGCGGCAAGTGGTCTGGGATTGGTAACTTCGGGTGTAATCGCCATCCATCAAAGAAGTATATGCCAGGCAAGGACAGGATCTCCTGTTCTGGGCCCGACTGTGCTACTATGTTCCCGGTGCGTGCTTTGTACAGTCCTGAGGGTAGGCACACGTAGGTGGGAGAGGGTGTGCGATCAGCAGCGTAGGCATATAGGACAACTTCAGAGAAAGGGAGATCTTGCTCGGGGAGCCACTTGTGTTGAGTTCGTAAACCTGCTTCAACTTCTTGGAGGCGCTCCCTGTTTAGCCATCGTAGGTCTGACCCTCGCACCAATATCAGACGGTATCTCGCTCGCTTCACTTCTTCAGCTTGCTGGTCGTAGTATTGATTGGCGATTGCAAGGGGAGGGAACTCCCAGGTTGGTGCCGAATTCAGCGACCATCGGCTTAACTGTGCGAGATTCTCTTGAACCGGGTCAGGGTTAAAGTCTGGCCACCTCCACGTCGTTACTCCTCTCCGGAGGCCCCGGATGCCGTATGCAATTGTGGCAACCACCTGCGCCATGCCCATGAGCCCCATCATGTCCAGCGGAGAGACTAGCACTGTTAAGGATTTGGACCGGGTGAGCCCCACAGTGATTCTGCCAAGGCAGTCTTCAGTATCTTCTGTAGGAGAGCCATTGGAGTAGTATTTAGTGTTGAGAAATCCAATACTGGGCTGAGCTACGATTGATACCTGTGCTGTTCCTCCTGCTGAATTGGCTATTGTTTCGACACGCAGGGTGCGAACATAATCCCTTTTGAGCACGGAGCGATTCAAGTTGTTCTTGTGATCAGTTGCGGTGGTCATAGTAAAAAGCCCGTCTGCAAATCCAGCATTGTGAGGGAAGGGGGTGAGCACCTCTGACACAAGAGTCTCTAAATCTGTCGCTACCAACCCGTTAATCCTAGCATTCGTATCCCAAAGCACTAATTGGAACCCTGGTGGCTTGTCGGGAAGTCCTCCCGAGGCAAAACTTCCCAGTTCCCATAGGCCATTGATCTGCTTGCAAAGATCGGGATATCTAACTGCAACCACTGCATGGTATGTCACAGGACTAACTCTGGAGCTGGAAGGAAGCATTAACCCCCAAGCATGGATGTCACTCACTCCGGCGGTTTGGGAATTTAAGACTGCTTGTATGTCACCAGCCATGGGTAGGAGGGTAGCGGCATGTTGCATAATCCAGGCAAGGCGCACGAGGGACCGTGGAAAATTTAGAGCGGTACCCTCTAGCAGTTCTGAGTCCACAAATCGGGAGTGTCGTTGCATATTGGGCTGGGCGGCTTCAAATTGGGCTTTGAGGCCTGGAAGCACAGTGCTGGCTGCTCTGAGGTCTTCCTCATCCTGCGGCGAGAGGTGACTTGTCCATAGCTGACCTAACGTGGACTGTCCTCGTTTGAGGATTTGACTAAGAGCCGCTAAACCTTCATTTGCCGAACCGTCCAGCAGTCGGATCATTGCATCGGCAAGGTTGGCTGGCATGTAATAATTGCGGTCGCTTCGCAGTCCATGCTTTTTGGCTAGCAGTAGTTGTCGTGACCTTTTTGCGTTGCGAGCTGCCCGATCGATGCCGCCAGGTGTCTGCTCAGAGTCTCCTGTCCACAAGACCAGGGGTTGCTGTTTCAGCAGGCTGATAACTGCAATCTCGCGGTCAGTACCATACTGCTGGCCTTCATCAATGACCAGGAGGGAGAGCTCTTGCATAAAACCACCCATTGTGGACCATTGCATGGTAAGATCCTGGGCTACCGTTCCCCCGGTGGCTAAAATTAACTGACACTTGTTCAGCATTTGCCTTCTTTCTCTCGGGTGGATATCGAATTTCGTGTGGGAGTAACTGCTTTTGTTGCGCTCTTGGTCTCCCACCAGCCTACCTATGCGCCCAAACACCCCCGACGGGGGGTCGAGCCATAGGAGGAGATCAGCAAAGGATCTAGTGCCGGAGTTCTCTTTACAAATGAACAGTATTTTGAGGCTGTCGGTATTGTCGATTTCAATCAAGGCCAGGATGAGGTAGCATCTCACAGCTTCTAACCTCAATGTAGAATAGAAGGTTCTGTTCGACATTGTCAATGTAGGACAGCCAAATACAGTTGTATCGCTGAAGTCTTTCGACCACTGTAATAGCCAATCCACAATGTAGACCAAAGTCTTCTCAAAACAATATCGTCCTCACAGAGATAACCAAAGTCTTCTCAGGAACGATAAAGAGCACACCATAAGAGCAAGTGTATGATCCATAGGTCACGATGACGATGATGTAGGTATTGTCCTCACAATACCGAAACATCTCATCACAAAACTGTCAGACAAATAAGATGACCAAATATGGACATTGTCCTCACCAAACTCAAAGCATAGTAGGTTCTCTCCATCAGATATTTCCAGCTAGCTTAAACTCTTCTCCAAGAGTTTCTAGCTGTGTTCTCATCACTTGGAGAGAATGAACTCCACAATATTCAAGTGTCCAGGAGTGTCGTGGACACAAGAAGTAGTCTCAATGTTAAACCAATGTAGGTATCTTCAGCTCAAGCCATAAGCTGTACCAGACTCAAACCGAATCCAGAATAAGATGTAGAACTGAGCAATGTACCACAATCACTGGTCAAACTGATCAATGACATCATCCTGATGTCAGAAATGATTAGTCCGAAGACCAATAGAATATTGTGAACAGGATGGTCACACACAAGATTCCTTCCGCAATAAGTAGAGTGTTCTCCACCAATCTTCCATGACGCGATGAACTCTTGCAGTAGCCTTCCACGTATCTTCTGTGCACAAACTATACAACCATGATGAATGACATGTCGCTTCACCCTTGCCCAAACGGTGCTCCCACAGGGTGTCAAATTTCCATAAGAGCTTCGTGTTTCGAGCAGGTCGCAAGGTTCCACACAAGGCTGTTTTTAATTTCTACTTTAACAGCAGGCGAGACCAAAAACGAGCGCGCCAAATCCACGCGTTGGAGTGTGAAAATATGACATCTGTGAGAAATGTCTGACATCTGTGGTGAGATGAATCCATTGTGTTTTGCACGTTTTATTGGAGATGACGAAACCCAACAACGATATACTTTTCGTCTTCTTTGAGTACTTTGATTGCACGGAGAACATCGTGAGGATTTGAATTTGTATAGTGACATGGAAAATCAAACTATTTTCCATACCTTTTGCATTATTTGTCGTCGACGAAGTGCACGAAGGAATCGTGAGAAGATCGTAGAATTCATTTTTGTGACTTCGGAAGAAGGAACTTTGTTTGACATTGATTGGAGAAGAGTAGTGTGTTTTGTCTCTCAATGATGATAGCGAGAGCAACGTTCTGAAAGGCATTCAGAACTGGAGTTGCTAACAGATCTGAGGGAGACATCATGAATCATGTTTTGGTGCTTGAAATGTTTCAACGTTTTTCAAACACTCAAACTTATTTAAACAAACAAACCATGTCTTGATGTAAAGACTTTTTGTGAGGACATGTGTTTTTTGATCGCTTTTGTGAGAGTTAGCAGAAAGATGCTGACTGGCGACTCCGCATCATTTTGTGTCAAGGCGTGACACACCAACAAGAACCATAGCGACATGAGCAAGATATGTTTCTGTGCTTGTGTGTTTGGTAAAAGTGGCTGAGCTCTGGGAGTGGTTGACTTGGTAGCGTGGACGGTTCTAGTGAGTTAAGGACGACGTCCTGGACGCTGACCCAAGGGTTTCGAAGGTTGCGGTACCTTCTGCATGGTAGCGGAGCTGCCTGCTTGCTGTGCGTAAGTAGGAATGGATTCAGGTAGTGTGAGTCAAGGTGTGCAAGGTTGTCCTAGTCCTGGTATGGCTGAAAGAGGTGAAGGAAGTGGTACCGGAAATGGTGGTTGTACCCGTAGTGACGGATTGCCGCCAGTGCCAAGAACGCCTAGTCAGCAAGGTAGTGGATCTGGGATGGATGGACAGACACCTGAAGTAAGTAACATGCCCCAGCAGCAGCCACAGCAACAACAAGCAAATGTGTCACAGAACGTACAGGGATTTGCGAGCACGACAAACCTGGATGCAGGTGGTCAAGTAGGTCCGGTGCAGGGATGTCAGCAAGGAAATATCCCCGGAATGCAGGGACTGGGACCAGCATGGTTTGGTGCGCAATGGATTCCCCAACAACAAACGTTTATGCAACAGAATTCGCAAGCGCGTGTGCCAAGTTATGGTTGTGCGAGTATGCCTGGGGGACCAAGGTCTGGAGATTTTCCAAACTTAGGAGTGAACCCAATGAGTTGCCAAGGAAACATGCCGAGTGGCCCGGTTGGAGCGAGCTTGGGAGGTTTGACGCCTCAGGCGGCGCAGATCCAAGAGGACATGGCCATGTTAGGTAGCATGAGTGAGGGACAGCTACAGACAGTGCAGCAGCATATGCAAGATCGTTTTGTAACTATGCAACAGAGAAGAGGGGTTCCAGAAGGGTTTGGTGATGGTCTTGGTAGGGCAGCTGATTCGTCGTTTGTGACTCCGCAGCCATTTGATGTTTTGCCTGGTTTTGGTGTTCAACAATCAAATCATGGAAATTCACAGCAATTGGATGTCTTCGCCAAAAGCGAAAAATGGTTGACACCGGCACAACACCAGTAGGAACTTGGAAGACAAGAGAAGAAGAGGTGTTAGGTTGGGCTGGCTATTTGGATGAGTTGTCATCCTGGGCAGCTGGTGGAAGTTTAGAGTTTTCTGTAGAAATCCAGCATAGTAGCCGTTGGCCCGGTCCCATCAGATGGAGTGCGCTCAGTGGAGCACAACAGGCAAGGTCTCGAAGGCTTATGTCCATCTTAAAAGCTGCGTTTCACGACAACCCCAGGTGTGTGGCGTTGGTGAACGCTTTCAGTGAGGGTGTGGCACTACATGGAGTAGGATCTAGTGACAGAGTGACAGTAGCAGTAAACCAACAAGCAAATGGGTTTGAACTGCTTAGGCAACTTACTCTTGAATTTTCTCTGAGGTCAAGATCCGAAGCGCTCTCACTAAGGACGCAGATTGCAGGGAAATCCTTTGTCCTGGCGGCGACACAGACATCGCCGAGTTCCTTGGTTAGTGATACTATCAGGAAAATTGACTATGAAGCGGCAAGGTTCTCAAGGTTGCTAGGAACTCTCCCTATGCAGGTGGACACCACAGGACTGAAGCTGGCAGATTCTGACATGCTAGTTGTTCTGCTGAAAAGCTTGCCTGAGACAGTGAAGAACTACGTTCTCCATCACAGCGGCGCGGACAATTACGAGTCTTACAGGAACGCTGCGATGCGGTGGGAAGAGCAACAGCGCCTGTTTAGCGATTTTGAACAGCAGGCCACAGCAAGAGATTGAGTTCCCTGGAGGGGAGTGTAGAACATCATTCTCTTGATGCCGAACTCGTAGATGCAGTGGAAGGCAGGTGCGGAAAGTGTGGCAGTCGGAAACACACTGCCCCAGGTTGTACCGCAGACATGAGCAAGATTCGGTGTTTTAGATGCGGTAAGATGGGACACATCAGCTTCAACTGCCCTGAGAGCAAGGAAGGTAAGGGTAGTGCAAGGACTGATGCTTGGAACCTTTCTCGTTCCAAAGGAAAGGGTGCTACCTTTAGGAGCACAGGCAGTAGCAAAGGAAAAGGAAAGAAAGGCAAGTTGAATGAAGTTTCAGAGGATTGGACCGACTGGACTGCAGAGAGTTGGGACGATGATGACTATTGGTGGCATGACCAATGGCCGGAGAGCTGTGATGGTCAATGGGGAGTTTCGCAGACCTGGTGGGACGATGGTTCTGGATGGTATTGCGACGGGTATGGGTATACCTGGCAACAGGGACCAGTCCAAAGTGCGGAACCGAGTGCAAGCCACGACAATAGGTCTGATGTCCAAAAGACTGGCAGTGTCGGCAGCATGATCATTAATCCTTTGTTGTTTGACATGACATGTGAAACCACTGGAGGTCTTAGGTTTGTGCATGAGCATGAGGTTGCTGACATGGAAGCCGAGAATAGGCTTGTGGTTGATTGCAAAGACTTTGAAATTGAGTTGGCTGACACGGGTTGTGTGCTGGCAGAGAGCTGCGACAGCTGTACTCGTGAGTCAAAAGAGAGTGAACTGGCTGACACGGGTTGTGTGCTGGCAAAGAGCTGCGACAGCTGTACTCGTGAGTCGGAAGAAGAAGATGAACTGGCTGACATGGGTTGTGTGCTGGCAGAGAGCTGCGACAGCTGTACTCATGAGTCAGAAGAGAAAGATGAGCTGACTGACACAGGTTGTGTGCTGGCAAGGAGTTGCGACAGCTGTACTTGTGAGTCAGAAGTAGTGAGAAGTGAACTGGCTGACATGGGTTGTGTGCTGGCAAAAGGTTGCGACAGCTGTACTCATGAGTCAGAGGAAGTTGAAGCGGCTGACATGGGTTGTGTGCTGGCAAGAGGTTGCGACAGCTGTACTCATGAGCCATGGTTTTGTGGTTTGAAGTGTGGAGATGAAGTTGGACTTGGTGATAGTTCCAACTTGGAGACATGTTTTGTTAATGACCCCAGCCGAGACTTGTGTGCCACTGTACCGATGAAAGTCGTTTTGGTGCGTGCACATGATTGGTTTGACGACCACAGTGAGGTTTCAGTTGAACAGCAGATTGAACCTTACTTGAAGTTTTTGCGACCTTTGCTTTCACAGGTCGCTGACAACACCGATGCTTCTTGGTGGCTTCTTGACTCTGGTGCATCCACAAGTGTTTTGGCTGAGTCGAACTTGTCAGCCTTCAGGTCAGTGCTGCAGGACAGTGAGGGGTTAGGTGGCTACAAAGCTGCCAATGGATCCTCAGTCAACATGTCAGGCACTGCTGAGATTGGAGTACAGATGCACATGTCAGGCACATCAGGTGATGATTGGTGTTGGAAGAAAGCACGTTTGAATGTTTTGGTGGGTTCCATCCGGCACAACATTTTGTCAATCACTTCATTGGCAGATTCGGGATGGAGATTCACACAAGGTCCAAAAGGTTTTGATTTGTTTCATGAGAAGCTTGGAATGCATTGTCTTGACGTTGCTTATTTTGCCAATTGTCCTTGGGTTCGTTTGTATCCAGATGTTGGTGGTAGTAGTGCATACAGGTCTGACTTGACTGTGAGTAACACTCATGACTTTTCTGTCGCAGCTGTGTCTGGAGGAGACGACAATGAATTGGCACGTCACCGAAGACAGGGACATATTCCATTCAATCCGAACTGCTTGGAATGTGCCAAGGGTCGTTCTGTTTTTCAGCACAGAAGAGACAAAGGTGACAGGAAAGAGGTTTCTATTCAGGCCGATTTGGCATTCCTCAAGACATCAGGCGAGATCGCCACAGACGAACTCCCAGGTTCGGTGAAGATCCTTGTGTTAACCGAGATGATGTCGAGGTGCATTGGCTATGTGGTGGTTGGAGAAGATGTCGAAGCAGCCAGGAGACAGATTGTTGTATGGCTTCAACATTTTGGGTTGACTTCGAAGGCAGTCTCCATTGATGTCCACACCGATAGCGAGAGGGCAGTGGGAGAGATCATTGGATCCTCCACTGGCCGATACACGTTCGCTATTCGGAGAGCCGCGCCACAACAACATCGATCAATTGGGTCGGCTGAGCGAGCAGTTAGGGAATTAAAGGAATCCTTTTCTGTACTAAGGGCTGATCTGAATGTGCAAGGGTTGGATGTCACTTTTTCACATGAGAATTTGGTTGACGTTTTGACGTATTTGGCTTTGTGCAACAACCATTTCTCAACATCGAGAGGTTCAGACAGAAGTCCATTGGAAATGGTTTCAGGAAGGAAGTTATCCAAACCAGTTTCGACTTTGTTTGGTGCTCAGGTTTTGGCAGAGATTCCTGATTCAATTCGGCAGCATTCACCACTTTCCACGAGAAATGTTGAGTGTACTTTCATTCACATGGGATTGGAACGAGGTCCAGTTGTGCAGGGTCTCATTCGTGTGGATGGCAAAGCTGAGTTGATGCGTTTTGTAGCTAGGAACATCAGGGCTATTTCACCTTTGAGATGGGATTTGAATTCGGGACAGGGTGTTTTGACTCAATTTGACACTGGGACTGTAGGTAGTAGACCCCAAATTGTGAATGACAGTGGGACTGCACCAGCTGATATGAGTCAGCTACCTCCTGAAGAGTTGCGAAAGTTGAAAGGTCAGAGTTTGCCGGCACCTTCACAGCCCAAACTTGTCTTGCCAGAGTCCAGCAGTGTGAGGAAGAAATCTGGTGAGCTGCGTTTGGCGCCAGCAGTGCCATTGGCAAGATCGAACGTTGTCGTGACTCCACAGGAAGTTCCAGCAGAACCGTCTCGAGTTTCTGTCACTCCATCTCCTACGTCACCAGCAGATACTGCAGATGTAGCTATTGGTAGTCCTGAGGGTTCTGAAAGAACTTCACCTGACGTATCACGTTTTGAACCGACTCGTCGATGTCCAGCATGTGAGAGTGGCATGGAAGCACCTGGTATTAGGCACAACAAGGAATGTAGAAAGCGTTTTGCTGAGTTTGAGGAACAACGGAGAAAGGAAAGACGTGTTGAACCTGCACTCTCTCAGGAGAGCCCTGTTGTCGTACCCCAGGTTCAGGTGCCAGTAGAAGAGGTCGATGATGAAGAGTTGGTACCAACACCTGAGTCCGCTCGGCGACAGCCGGAAACACAGGTTGAGCACACTAGAAGGTTTAAAAGGAAAGCTGAGACCGACCGAGAACAGTTGGAAAGAGAGATCCGTGAAGATTCTGAGGAACTGCTTCAAACAAGCATGGATTTTGATTGGTTTTGGGTTGGTAGTGGTGAGCCTGTGTTGGTTGCGAGTTTGGGTACACTTGAAGGTCCAGCGTCTTTTGCTCCGGCAACATCTCCAGAAATGTTTTCTGCTTCTCTTGATTCTGTTTGTTTCAATCGAGGCAATGAGCATGATTTTGTGAAGATGCGTCTTGGAGGTCAGGATGTCTTGGTTTGGAAACCGGACAGCATCATAGATGACCAGAGTTTGCAAGAGCTTGATTTGGAACAAGGTTTCAAAGGTATGCAAGAGGAGGTTAGGAACTTGGAACACTGCAAGACTGGCCGCATCATCACCCAGTCAGAACTGGACGATATGAAGAAGGCTGTTCCAAACCTTCGTTTGATCCAGTCGAGGTGGGTTGCAGCTTACAAAAGCAGTGAGAGGGTTCGAACCAGGATTGTCGCGAAAGATTTCAATCGTGGCTCCTCAGCTAGATCCTTAGGATTTAGCAGTCCGACTCCTTCAATCGAGAGTGTCCATTTGGTACTTGCGATGGCAGCGACACGGAAGATGCTTTTGCGTGCATTGGACGTGAGTCATGCCTTCATGCATAGTCCATTGGGAACTGGCGTACATGTTGTCTTGAAAATGCCATTGTCAATTAGTTTTCCATCGGGTGAAGCGACCTACTATTTGCTTGAAAAGGCATTGAACGGGTTACGTGATGCTTCACTAGCATGGTTGCAGCTTTTGACATTTACGGTTGAACATGTAGGCCTTTGGTCGGATTCGTTGGAACCATGTGTGTATGGTGGACAGATTGTGAAAGATGGTCATGAAATTGGGTTTTGTTTGTGTGTGGTGTATGTTGATGACATCTTGTTGTTGTCGACCACTAAGGAAGCAGAGGAACATGTGGTTGCAACTTTGTCGTCTGTAGTGCCTGTGAAGACAACTGGAGAGATCGGAGAAGAGGGAGGATCCCTGACCTTTATTGGTCGTGTCATCAAAAGGGAAAGAGATTCCTCTGAGATCACTCTGGGTGTTGATCCACATTATCTTGACTCTACGTTTCTGGATTACGGTGTTACCCGTGGTTCTGAGAATGTTCCTGACATTTCGGGACATCTGGAGAAGACACTCACGGATAGCAACTTTCAGAAACCTTTGTCAGATGAAGCATACTCACGCTTCAGAAAGGCGTTGGGAAAATTGCTTTGGTTGTCACAGGTGCGTCATGACTTGAAAACATGGATGTCTGTTCTTGGGACACAGCAAGCGAAACCGATGCACGGAACTGAACAAGCATTGAAAGCAGTTTTGAGATTCTTGTATGTTGACATGCATGCATGCTTGTGTTTACCGAGCAGAGATGAGACCATCATGAGTCAGGTTGACGATGCTCAACTGAAATCAGTCCATCTTCACTCTTTCAGCGACGCTTCACATGCGCCATACCGTTTCAACAACCGCAAAGGTGTTAGCGGTGGAGCTGTTTTCTTTGAGAGGTCCTTGGCAAGGTCCCTAAGCCGACAACAGCAAGCTTTGAGCTTGAGTTCATGTGAGGCAGAACTCTATGGTTTGCAATCAGTGTGTCAAGAAAGTGTTGCGTTTGGAAGACTGGTTCACCGTCTTCTTTTTGCACTTCATGAGATCGATGAGCCAGAAGAAGTTGTGATTTGGCTGGAGAGCGATTCAAGCTCAGCATTGCAACTTGTGAGATCCATGGATGTGCCACGACGTTCGCGACATATTGAAATAAGATTGCATTGGTTACGAGAGCAGATGAGAGAGGGTTTGTTGAAATTGAGACACAGAAGTGGTGTTGAAAATCCAGCGGATCTTGTCACTAAATGCTTGAGTGCCAAAGCTTTCTACAAACACCGCTATGCTCTTGGGATTGTGGTTCCAGATGGTTTGACAGCTGAGTTAGCAGAACTTCGTGAGCTGTGTGTGTTGCAGCAAGTGTTGACTCAGGGTTCTTCAATTGCGATTGTGGAACTGTGTTGTTCGGAACATTCGAACTTGAGAAAGGTTTGTGAAGTTTCGAAGGTCCCATACATTGGTGTAGTTGCTAAGGTGCAGAGTTCTGGAACGTTGAGTCGTGTAGCTGTTTGCATTCGACAGTGGAAGAATTCGTCATGTCCACCCTGGGTGCATATTCATGCATCGACTCCTTGTGGAAGTGGAAGTCCGCTTCGCAATTTCAATCCGGACTCAGTCACTGAAAAGGACCAGGAATGGGATGAGATCATCAACGCGATTGGTGGTTACTTCAAACATGCAGACTCATGTTCGTTTGAGCTTCCAGAACGAAATACCATTTGGTCCCGACCTGAGACAGTGAGTCTTTTGCAGAGTTTTGACATGAGACATGAGGCTTTGGTGAGGTTGTGCAAGACTGGATGTCAGAACAAGGATGGTATTCCGATTGGAAAGACATTGAAGTTTGTTTCCAATTCAGCCTGGTTTGCACTAAATCTTCACTCGAAACTTTCTACATGCACATGCCAGACTCATGCAGAACTTTATCAAATCAACTATACTGAAACAGCGTTTTACAACCGAAAGTTGGCAAGATACATTTTGATTGCGGTCAAACATGCTTCGAAGAAGAGTTGAGTTTGCGTTTGAAAGGGGGGCCCTGTGACAGAGAGAGACAGAAGTTGGATCCACGTTATGTTTCATTCCGTTTCATTTCTGTTTGCACGTTGTTTTCAAACAAACGTTGCCAAAGACAAACAGGAGTTTTCACGATGTTTCATCTTGTGCAGAGTTTTGTTGCGCGATGCTGTAAGATGCAGTGTGTGTGCGCAGTGCAGAACAATCTTAAAGGCCACTGATCCTATCACACTTGTGATGGCGGTTCGACACTTCGTTTCACGTTCTAGGTTGATTGCTCCTAAGAGTTTAGCCACAGTCTAGTGCTTTTTCACTACCGGACGCGGTTTGGTTTGTAGCCATGGCCAAGTCTGGATGGACAGATGAGGATGAGAAGGCTTTGCTTGCTCTTCTTCAGAAGAAGTGGAACAGTGGAAATTCAGGGTCAGGCTATGCAGCCGGATCCAGTGTTTTGACTCCTTTGGAGAGTCAGGGAGCAATGACAGACGGAAGCAAGCGACTTCGTGAGGCTCTGGATGATGATGAATTCGATGTGATTTCTTCGGCAGCTGAACCTTTGAATGCACAGTTGCCTGTCATGCCTATCCCAATCTTTCCTGGGATTGCCGACAAGGTCCTTGATCAGCTTACTGCTGATTTGGTGCCTGAAGGAATGAGTTTTCGAGATTGGAGCAGAGCGAAGTTTGCGTTTGGGAAGTGTGCCAACGAAGGCAAGACATACCGAGAGGTATATGTCGATGAAGAGATGGCAGGATATTGCAAATGGAGTATGAATCACCTGGGAAACAAGAATACAAGTCCAATTGCAAAGGATTGGTACTCTTTTCTCTGCGCATGCAAGGTTGTGGAGGACTCTGGAAAGGTTGGAAAGCCAAAGGGTTGCTTCACTGGAACTTCAGTGCAGAGGCAGTTGGGTGATTGAGAATATCTTCATTGGTGCAAAGGCGAGGAAAGACTATGAGCTGGTTGTTCATTGGATGGTGGACACCGGGACAATTCGTATCATATGTATTGACCTGTTAAGCTTTAGCGACACGTGCTGAAGTCTGGATGGGTTACAGCGTATACCTATGGAATGGAGTTCATCTCAAAAGGGGGTGTGAAAATATGACATCTGTGAGAAATGTCTGACATCTGTGGTGAGATGAATCCATTGGTCTTTTCTGCATTGGAAGAAGTGAATTTGGTTTTCATCTTGATGATGAGCTCAACCGTGATGGTTGACATCGTATTTGCACGTTTCATGTTTTGCACGTTTTATTGGAGATGACGAAACCCAACAACGATATACTTTTCGTCTTCTTTGAGTACTTTGATTGCACGGAGAACATCGTGAGGATTTGAATTTGTATAGTGACATGGAAAATCAAACCATTTTCCATACCTTTTGCATTATTTGTCGTCGACGAAGTGCACGAAGGAATCGTGAGAAGATCGTAGAATTCATTTTTGTGACTTCGGAAGAAGGAACTTTGTTTGACATTGATTGGAGAAGAGTAGTGTGTTTTGTCTCTCAATGATGATAGCGAGAGCAACGTTCTGAAAGGCATTCAGAACTGGAGTTGCTAACAGATCTGAGGGAGACATCATGAATCATGTTTTGGTGCTTGAAATGTTTCAACGTTTTTCAAACACTCAAACTTATTTAAACAAACAAACCATGTCTTGATGTAAAGACTTTTTGTGAGGACATGTGTTTTTGATCGCTTTTGTGAGAGTTAGCAGAAAGATGCTGACTGGCGACTCCGCATCATTTTGTGTCAAGGCGTGACACACCAACAAGAACCATAGCGACATGAGCAAGATATGTTTCTGTGCTTGTGTGTTTGGTAAAAGTGGCTGAGCTCTGGGAGTGGTTGACTTGGTAGCGTGGACGGTTCTAGTGAGTTAAGGACGACGTCCTGGACGCTGACCCAAGGGTTTCGAAGGTTGCGGTACCTTCTGCATGGAGCGTGTGGCAATCCTGTTTTTGGGGTTGCGACATGACGCTCGTAGGAGTCCAGGGGGGCGAAGGGGGGGAGCTCAAAAACAAACAACGCATCAAGAGACCAAAACAAAACTGAGCAGTGCGACGCCCAATCGTGACAAAACGATCCACTGCCAACGCAAACACAGAAAAAAGCATCCCGCCAGCAATGTCGCAGCAGAATCAGCATCTCACCCACGCCATCTTGCGAAAGCCTGCAACAACAACACCCAAACAATTCCAAACCACATGGTGCTTTGGCAAAGATTGGCAACATGCAGGCGGGGCTAGAGACCTTCAATCAGCAACCGTATTCCCCGGAATCCTGCCATTCCGTTACACATGCAAGAGTATTGCTTTTTGTTAAAGCTGCGCCATTTTTCGATCGCTAGCTCGACAGCATTGCAAGCGTAGAGCTGCTCGAGCGGTCAACTTAACAGGTGTTGCAACCACTTGCATTTGATGCAGTCGGTTGGCCATGGTACTGGGAAGGACCACTTCTTGGAGTCCAAAAAGCCAATGTGTTTACGGCCCCGAAAATGAGATTGGAAAAGAACTGAGCGGACTCTGAGTGTGCCCTAAGTGCCGTAGCTATTGCTGTCATTTTCACTTTAGCTCTGTTTCACCTTCCCGTTTCACCTATTTTTAGTTTCTCACCACTCTCGTTGCGACCCGGCGTTGTCGGTGTTTGCTTCGAAGTGCCTGGGTGCAATGTCATGCCTTATGGCTGCTCTTTGTGATCTCGGGGATCCTGGCTGGGGGGATCCCTGGTTTCCGCAACGAGCTTTGTTGCTTCTCTCACCCACCAACGTGGCCTGTGCTGGACCATTTTCACAATGACACATAAGATGTCATCATGCTTGTAATTCCCATTGCTGGTTGCGATCCCACTTCTCTCTGTCGTTTTTGTTTGGTTTTTGGTTTTGGTTGTGTTTTTCCTGTTTTTGCTGTGTTTTTTTGGTTTTCTCTTTTGTTTTCTTGTTCTCTTGCTGGGACAGTTTCTGGACTGCGTACTGGTCCACAACCGGCACTTTTGTGGCTTTCGACAAGGTGACAGCCCTGCATGTAACTACAGTTCAACTGTTTGCCGCGAATGAAATATCTAACGACCTGGCGGAAGCCATGAAGGCGTTGGACGGAAAAAAATACCATGAAGACGACTTGCAAGAGCACTAGTGCACTGGAACTCACGGCTCCCATGATGCTGATGCTAGGAAAAGAACTACTGAGTGGACTCTGAGTGCGCCCTGAGTGCCGTAGCCTTTGCTGTCATTTTCACTAGACCTTGTCTCACCCTCCTGTTTCACCGTTCTCTCTTTTCTCACCACTTTCGTTGCGAGCCGGCGTTGTCGGTGTTTGCTTCGAAGTGTCAGGGTGAATGTCATGCCTGAACGGCTGCTCTTTGTGATCTCGGGGATCCTGGCTGGGGGGATCCCTGGTTTCTGCATTGAGCTTTGGTGCTTCTTACACCCTCTGACCTGGCCCCTGGTGTTTTTGTTGTGGTTCTTTGTTTTGCTTCTTGTTAGGGGCCTTTCTCATCATGACACACAAGATGTCATCATGCATGAATCCCCTTTGCTGGTAGCGATCCCACTTCTTGGTGTTTTTTGGTTGTTTTGTTTTTGCTTTGTTTTTTGGTTTTTGTTGTTGGTTTGTTGTTTTCTTGTTTTTGCTTGTTTGCTTTTGTGGTTTGTTTTGTGTTTTTGGTTTTCTTGCTGGGACTGCATACTGGACTGCGTACAGGTCCACTACCAGTACTTTTGTGGCTATCGATAAATTGACAGCCGTGCACGATAATTACAATTCATCTTTTGCTACGATCGAACGTGTGTAACGACCTGGCGGAAGCCATGAAGGCGTTGGACGGAAAAAAAGGATGGAGTGAGAATCTGCCTAGGGAAAGATGTGGGAAGGTGAAGTATTGAAGGCTTTCTTACTCCGTCATCGTTTCGATATCATGTCGTTTTTTCCGTCCAACGCCAGATGCTCTCGCCACGTCGTTATCAAACCGGAAAGACAATTGCATTGTGCAAATTCACCGAATTAATGCAGTAGCAAGATTGGTCATAATGACAATGTGATACAGAAGAGAACTGAAATGGATCGATACACACTCCGTTGAAGTGTGACCGTGCAAGACAAAAAACAAACACAAAAAACACAAAAACAAAAAAACAGGCAAAAAACACAAAAAAGCAAACAACCCAAACCAGAACAAAAACAAAAACCAGCACGGCCGGTGGTCAGCTGATCAGTTCATAGGCAATTGGAAAATGTAAAAAGAGATGATGACATTGTATCACCTAAACAAAAGCGAAACAAACCACAAAAGTGCCATACAACAATCTGTGAGCCAGGAAGCAACAGATGCACAATGCGGAAACCAAGGCTAGGAGCCTCGAGATCACAGAGTGCAAGCCGCACGGCAACATTCTCACAGATTCATTGATACGATCCAAAAGCCAGCAAGACGCTGTCTTGTCGCATCTGGTAAGTAGACGCTGAAAAGTGAAACGTGGTGTGAAAGCGGAGCTAAGGTGAAACGACAAAGGTCATCGTTTCGATATCATGTCAACCACATTGGGTAATGGAATAAAATAACTGTCAAGGTCCCTTTATCGCAGCCATGTTTGACTACTTTTTTGGCCCTGTTTTAGGGGTCATGATGAAGCAGGTTTGTTGGCATTCGAGGCGCTCCAAGGCTTACCGAGGCCTGCCCGAGGCACGAGGACCAAGCGAGGCTCACGGGGACTCGAATCTACATAATACTGTTGTTGGGGTCCCTTAGCAATTAGCAATGATTGATGGTGTGGCAGTGGGACACTGTGGTGCCTTCTAGACTTGCAAAAGTACTGCTGTTTGTCAAAGGTGTGCCAGTTTGGGCAAAAAAAGCTCACTGCAGAATCTCATTCTCGGAGCTGTAAAACATTGGCCTTGGAGTCCAAGAAGTGGTCCTCCCCAGTTGCGTTGAAAAATTGATGTCAAACAATCCCCAACTTTGATCCACTTGTGTCATGCGAAGACCTTTTTGTGTGAAAGTTTGGTGAGAGGATGTACAGTGTACTGAACCACCTTGAACCTACTTGAACATCTTTAAACCTATCTTGGAACAATGTATGTGCAGGTGAACAGTTAGGAAACCATTTTAAGTTTGTAGGAACCGATGTGTGAACTAGAGAACCCATAGGAACCTTTCGGAACCAGGTAGGAACCAATTTGGAACCAAATGGAACCAGTTTGTGCATGGAAGAGCTTGGAGATGGATTTTCGTTTGTTTTTGTGGTTTGTGGTGTTTTTGGATGTTGTTTGACCCATGTCCTAGGAACTTGATGTTGTGACTGTATTGGGTAGGAGTTTTGTAGGGTATTTGTGAGTTTGAGCTGAAGACGTTTTATTTGGAGAAGCTGGAAGAACGTTTTTAAAGCTTGAGAACTCTTTTGAAGTAGTTTGAGAACGTTTGAGTGTCACTGCGTTTTACTCTGCACGACTCTTCTAAGAAGAAG
>CAMXCT020001919.1:93034-124298 GCA_947184155.2 Cladocopium goreaui | reverse complement strand
CACCGGTGTTTAAGGTGTACCACACCCCCGGTGTTTAAGGAGAACCACACCAGTGTTTAAGGTGTACCACCACCACGGTGTGTAAGGTACACCCCACCTGCAACCCTGCAAGGCCGCCTACGACCCTGAAACCTCCACCTACGACCCTTCCAGGTCACACCTGCGACCTGGAAATCTCCTTGTATAGGGAGCGCACCTACGACCCACAAACCTCCACCTATGACAATTCCAAGTCACACCTACCACCTGCATATCCCCTTGTAGGAGCGCGTCTACACCCAACGATTCACTACCCAACGAGTGCAAATGTTTCTGGTTGCTTATGTGCTGCACACAAATTCCCGCGCTTCTGCGTGAACATGGCCACACGCAAAACCACGCGTATGTTTTGAGCAACAAAACTACAAGTAGTCGCTATACATTACACACAGTCCAGAAACAGTGACAAAATTTGCAGCATTGTAGAGATTAAGTCACTAGAGCAATTTCTGTCCGAAACTGTGAGCGACATTGCTCATCTTACAAAGAAGCTGCAAAATGACAGCTCTTTTTCCCAGCAGATTGGCCTCGAGTTACAATCGGCAGAACATGCGTCTGCTTGCCAGCTCGAAAAATGGAGGAAGGTCGAAAATGCTCTTACACAACATAACAGTTGCTCGCACTTAGCCTCGGAGGCGGCCCGCCACTTATTGACCTTGGATGGAAAGCGAAGCATGGAAAACGAAAATGGGGGAGACGCTGGGAATGATCTTACACAATCAAAAGAAGGCCACCCGGCCTCCTCAACTTCCTTGTTCTTTGCATCTAGGAGTTGCAGATCTGCCTTTGACAACCCTTTGGCAGCCTGCCATTCATGAACATGAGGACACACAGCGTCCTGCACGTGAAAGTCCGCCCAGCACTCACGCAGAGGCAGAGAGGCGCCTTGATTAGACGGGTCTGTTTGCGGAGGGCATTCTTTTCCATCTTCTTGGCTTCGCGGGCTGCTTTCTTCGCAGCTTCATGCTTGTGCTTCAAATCTTGGAGCCTCACACATAACAGACTACAGTCGTCCCCAAAATCACCCCAACACAGATTCCCAAGGATAGGATGCCCACTCAAGGTGAACTGGCATGGGGGGGCATGGATCACTGGGTGATGCCAGGCTGAATGCGATGACTACCTACCTGCCTGGCTTCACCTACTCAACTGTCCACCTGACGAACTCTAAACGACATGCGTGTGGACATGCATCAGCGCCCCGTGAACTACAAGACTGCCGCACGATCTTTTTGCAAACAAACTTGTTTTAGCCGGTTCTATTTCTGGGACCGCAAACTGAGCTGCAAAGTGGATTCGCTCCAGTGGGCCTCCCTAGTTGCTTAGTCCAACGTGAGTACTGGTCTGCCGCGAAATGTTGGAGGAAACTTTCGCCGCTTGGGAGCTGGACCACAAGATGAAGAGGCATCTGGGGCAGCAGGCAGCGGTTTCTCAGGCGAGCCCCAATGAATGTAAGACATGAAGTTCAGACGCATCCGATTTGGAAAAATGATCTTGGCTTCTTCCAATGTTGGGGGCGTAGTAGGCACCACAGGCACGAACTTCCAACCCAAACTTGCCCGAATCTTGTCTGACAGGTCTGCTTGCTGGTTCAAGATCCCATCTCGATGGAAGGCTTTGCTCCAATCACCAGGCAAGACTTGGTCTATGGTTTTGAAAATCACTTGCAGCCACCTCTGCGCATCCACAACACCCTCCGACGCTTCAGACTTGCTGCGTTTCCAATTTTCCATCAAAGCAGTCTTGAAAGGACCAAACACGTGTGTGTCACAAGGCTGCAACCACCGCGTCATCCGAGCACGGACAAAAACCAAACGCAGCCCGCGCTGCCGAGCCAATTTGTAAATTGATTGGTGTATGTGTGCTTTTGCCGTGTCTACAATGAGAATGACATATCGCTCGTGGACCAAACTCCCCAACGTCTTGGCTAACAAACAAATGTATCGCCGCATTGTGGCATGGGAATTCCAGGCAGACTTTTGTCGCCACAGGTGCACCTGTGGAGGGCAAATCTTTTCAACAATGCGAAGCAAAGTTTTGGTGAAGCGGTGCTCGTTTCCGAGAAGAACTTGAGGCAGAAGTGCTTGCACTTCTGGATCACTTGCTACCGATGCCAGGTATGACACATGCCCGCGAATCTCGGACAAGGAAGCTGCATCAGAAGGCTGCTCCCGGGAATCAATCTGCAATTTCAATACCGTCCCACGCAGTCCACAGAAGTGATATGCCAGCGAGGGCTCGTCCATGTTGATGAGCAAAGGCTGCCGCCCTGAAGGCGCATCGGCCACAGCTGCATTCATCCAACGGAAAAAAGCCACGGCCTGCAAAATTGGGGTCAAAGATGGTCCCAAAAATGGGACCGCCAGGCGGTCCCAAAAATGGGTCCGCCAAAGTGGTAGGAAATGAAAACAAAAGGGTGGTCACAATTACGGCCCCAAAAATGAGACCGCCAGACGGTCCCATTTTTAGGACCGGAAATGTACATAAAATTCTTTCAATCGGCTCCCCAAAATTTGGATCAATTCCTTCAATACTCATACGAGGCACCTTGTTATTCCTAAGCTCAGGAGGAACATGATCGTGGACTCGCAGCATCCCAATACGGGCATGCCAGCGACGCCGAAAGCTTGCCAACCACTTTCGCTGCGTCCGGGCAGAAGCTGCAAAAATCTTCTCCATGGCACTTTTCGTTGCCGCTGGCAAATTTGTTGGCAACAGTTTCGGCACTTGTTCCATCATCTGGCTGCGCGATGGCGCCACGGACTGGGTAATCTTAACATGCAGCTTGCAAGCGAATTTCAGAGAGACACATTAGCAATCCAAACGTTTTCGCTCGGAGGACAAACAACCTGTTCCTAATTAAGCAACAAAACCACGGAAATGCACCACAACACGATTGCCAGCCTTGGAAAGCCAATCATGCGTGTCCAGCAATGACAAATTTTGCGTGGAGTAATTCAATGTCGCTACAATTGGAATTCGGAACAGATATTTCTCATATTTACATTGGCCCCCAGGCGTGACACCAAACTCCAGCTGTACATTGTATTTGCCTTGAATCTTGTCCTGGTTCTCCGTCAAAAAGCTCAAATCTCGGACATCGTCTAAAATGATGCCATCGTGGATCTTCCGATTGAATTCACGCAAACCGTCAGGGAAATGCAGGAGAGGACCAACCTTGAGTTCCAACGGGCTTCGAAACAAGGAGTTGGCATATTCGGTCTTGCCAGACATAGAGGCACCCAGGAGCAACAAAACAGGATACCGCAAGGCATCCATCTCGAAAAGCTTCAGCCAAGCGGTCACCTCTGCAATTTCCGGAAACGTTTTGTAGAGTTCAGGATTGGATCTGATTCTCTTCGTGTTGCTGGCAATGAGGGCCTGAAGCTCTTGCTTTTCTTCTTCTTGCACGACAGCGTCTAAGTTGCGTTTTCGGGCTGGTACGCCATCCCTAGTCAAGTACAAGTACTCCTTGTACACCTCCGTTGTGACCATTCCGTTGCTTCCAAAGCTTCTCAGGCCATGCGCCCAAGACCTGGTAACGAAACAGCTCGTCTGTCCAGACAGGGGCATAGTTTCCGGCCACACAGAGTCCGCCACAAGACAGGCGAGCCGTGCCAATTTTGTTTGCCCAGACATAGAAAAATCCACGGTCTATGCTCATCTGCAGTTTCTTCCTGCACAAACCATCGCCACACAAGTCCGTTGGCGAGACATTTGGTTTAAGCCTTTCGAAAACAAAAGCAGAAACGGTTCTATCAACTTCGGACTTGAACTGGAGCATGACATGGGCATGGAATTTGCCTGACGCACAAGTCTCCAATGTCGTGCACCAATGGCGCACTTTCCAAGGCTGGAGGTGATTGAGGACAAAGACATTCAAGGCAAGCCATTGGCCGGATCAGCAAACCCATTGTAAGTAAGAAGGACTGATGTGCCTCGTACCCGATACTCATTGCGCTGCGCAGGAGCTGGAACCATTGACAAAGGATGCTCCGCACTTCTGCTGGCAGCAGAGCCATCACGAGCTTTTTTCTTCGCAAGCTCCCAAGAGGCTCTAGCTTCATTCAATTGCTGTTGGTGCCGCACATCTCCGCCACGATCTGGATGAGTCTTCAATAAAGCTTCCGGAACACTTTCACAATGTCATCATCGCTGGAATCCCGTGTGCAACTCGACTGCACGTTGTAGAGCGGAGCCAAGGCATGCAATAGAGCTACAAGAGCTCGTTTGGCCACAAGCACTGCCGAGCACCCCATGACTTTGCACAAACAGGAGTTGCCACGTCAAGTCACCCTCGAACAACAAAAATGGCGGCAACAGCCTTTGGATGTGGCAAAAAACAGCACAAAAACCATGATGTCCAGCTGCTACTCCGCCTACTCCGCTACTCCCGGCAAAGTGATGCCCCTAGATCCTATAGGCAGAAAGACATTTCAGGCAACAGTTCGGAGTAAGACGAACAAGAAAATTGAGATTTCCAGACGCTTTCTGCAGTCTAATTGCCATGATGTCCAGCTGCTACTCCGCCTACTCCGCTACTCCCGGCAAAGTGATGCCCCTAGATCCTATAAGCAGAAAGACATTTCAGGCAACAGGTCGGAGTAAGACGAACAAGAAAATTGATATTTCCAGACGCTTTCTGCAATCTAATTGCCTACTCCATCCCGTTTTTAAATTAATACTATTATTGATTAGGGGGATGTACGGAATTGTCGGTGTACATGCTTCAGAGTTCACAAACGTTAGGAGTCTAGGGGGGAAAGGGGTACAGACAAAAGACTCAAGCCCGACTATCAGCACGCCCATTCTTGCCTGGAAGTCACTGCTCCGGAGACAACAGCTTCCAGTAGAAGTGCGACCTTGGCGACACCGGAACCATGGGGAAAAAATTGGCCACAACCGTGTGTCCTAGCTTTAGCTCTGCGAAACTACTTGCAATGTGGGGCAACAACGATCGTTCCTGACACGAATGGCTCCTATAATGCAACCTCCTGTCTGACAAATCCGAGCTGTCCTAGTCCATCCAGTCTCATGGTCTCTCTCACATGTGACTAGCTGCTTTGGGGTCCGCACGGCGCACTCCAACAACAAATGGTCACTTGTGCTGTGGTGACTAGAGAAACGGCTGCAGCCACTAAGAGCACTCACATTGACAAGAACAGGCGCTACATTGACAAGAACAGGTCACGACATCGGCAACCCAAAAAAGCAATAAACAACTGCAAACCCAAATACACGTCATGGTGGTACAAACGGCTACTGCACAACCCCACAATTGCCAAGTCTGGTTGTGAAAGGCTTGCAAAACAGAACTGAGCTTGTTCAAATCACAACCTATCTTCTTTGAAGGTACAAGGAACTCAGACCCACCGCGAGGCAATGGAATGAAACGTTGTTGCATTGTTACACCAACAGTATGAAAACACAAAGCAGCAAAAGTCACACTGAAGCTACAAAACGCTTGACATGTCATCAAAGCACAAAAGAATAACGAAACCCAACTTGTTTGGAGATGTTTGGTTTGCAAAGGGCGCGAACGCACGCAACGCGACAATGCTTGGAGGTACATAAAGTCGGTCACCGCACAAGCAACGAGTTACACGCCGAAGATAGTTGGAGTCTAGAACTCCCAGCGCAAGCGTAACGTATCCGTACGTCCTGCAACTATTCCAAGGAAGTACGGCTCCATGCCGTTATTAACCCGTTAGTGTACCGACGCACGGGTGAAACGGTGCATACGGAACTCTTCCCACCCACCCACCAATGGTTTTTGAAAGCCAACCCGTTCACACCGGTGTTTAACGTGTACCACACCCCTGGTGTTTAAGGTGAACCACACCGGTGTTTAAGGTGTACCACACCCCTGGTGTTTAAGGTGTACCACACCGGTGTTTAAGGTGTACCACACCCCTGGTGTTTAAGGTGAACCACACCGGTGTTTAAGGTGTACCACACCCCTGGTGTTTAAGGTGAACCACACCGGTGTTTAAGGTGTACCACACCCCTGGTGTTTAAGGTGAACCACACCGGTGTTTAAGGTGTACCACACCCCCGGTGTTTAAGGTGAACCACACCAGTGTTTAAGGTGTACCGCCACCACGGTGTTTAAGGTGAACCACACCGGTGTTTAAGGTGTACCACACCCCCGGTGTTTAAGGTGAACCACACCAGTGTTTAAGGTGTACCACCACCACGGTGTGTAAGGTACACCCCACCTGCAACCCTGCAAGGCCGCCTACGACCCTGAAACCTCCACCTACGACCCTTCCAGGTCACACCTGCGACCTGGAAATCTCCTTGTATAGGGAGCGCACCTACGACCCACAAACCTCCACCTATGACAATTCCAAGTCACACCTACCACCTGCATATCCCCTTGTAGGGAGCGCGCCTACACCCAACGATTCACTACCCAACGAGTGCAAATGTTTCTGGTTGCTTATGTGCTGCACACAAATTCCCGCGCTTCTGCGTGAACATGGCCACACGCAAAACCACGCGTATGTTTTGAGCAACAAAACTACAAGTAGTCGCTGTACATTACACACCGTCCAGAAACAGTGACAAAATTTGCAGCATTGTAGAGATTAAGTCACTAGAGCAATTTCTTTCCGAAACTGTGAGCGACATTGCTCATCTTACAAAGAAGCTGCAAAATGACAGCTCTTTTTCCCAGCAGATTGGCCTCGAGTTACAATGGGCAAAACTTCGGCTCCATGCGTCTGCTTGCCAGCTCGAAAAATGGAGGAAGGTCGAAAAATGCTCTTTACACACATACAGTTGCTCTCACTTAGCCTCGGAGGCCGGCCCCTCCACTTCCTTTGCCTTGGATGGAAAGCGAAAGCATGAAAACGAAAATGGGGGAGACGCTGGGAATGATCTTACACAATCAAAAGAAGGCCACCCGGCCTCCTCAACTTCCTTGCTCTTTGCATCTAGGAGGAGTTGCAGATCTGCCTTTGACAACCCTTTGGCAGCCTGCCATTCATGAACATGAGGACACACAGCGTCCTGCACGTGAAAGTCCGCCCAGCACTCACGCAGAGGCAGAGAGGCGCCTTGATTAGACGGGTCCGTTTGCGGAGGGCATTCTTTTCCATCTTCTTGGCTTCGCGGGCTGCTTTCTTCGCAGCTTCATGCTTGTGCTTCAAATCTTGGAGCTGTTCACACAGCACGGCCTCACACATAACAGACTACAGTCGTCCCCAAAATCACCCCAACACAGATTCCCAAGGATAGGATGCCCACTCAAGGTGAACTGGCATGGGGGGCATGGATCACTGGGTGATGCCAGGCTGAATGCGATGACTACCTACCTGCCTGGCTTCACCTACTCAACTGTCCACCTGACGAACTCTAAACGACATGCGTGTGGACATGCATCAGCGCCCCGTGAACTACAAGACTGCCGCACGATCTTTTTGCAAACAAACTTGTTTTAGCCGGTCCTATTTCTGGGACCGCAAACTGAGCTGCAAAGTGGCTTCGCTCCAGTGGGCCTCCCTAGTTGCTTAGTCCAACGTGAGTACTGGTCTGCCGCGAAATGTTGGAGGAAACTTTCGCCGCTTGGGAGCTGGACCACAAGATGAAGAGGCATCTGGGGCAGCAGGCAGCGGTTTCTCAGGCGGGCCCCAATGAATGTAAGACATGAAGTTCAGACGCATCCGATTTGGAAAAATGATCTTGGCTTCTTCCAATGTTGGGGCGTAGTAGGCACCACAGGCACGAACTTCCAACCCAAACTTGCCCGAATCTTGTCCGACAGGTCTGCTTGCTGGTTCAAGATCCCATCTCGATGGAAGGCTTTGCTCCAATCACCAGGCAAGACTTGGTCTATGGTTTTGAAAATCACTTGCAGCCACCTCTGCGCATCCACAACACCCTCCGACGCTTCAGACTTGCTGCGTTTCCAATTTTCCATCAAAGCAGTCTTGAAAGGACCAAACACGTGTGTGTCACAAGGCTGCAACCACCGCGTCATCCGAGCAGGGACAAAAACCAAACGCAGCCCGCGCTGCCGAGCCAATTTGTAAATTGATTGGTGTATGTGTGCTTTTGCCGTGTCTACAATGAGAATGACATATCGCTCGTGGACCAAACTCCCCAACGTCTTGGCTAACAAACAAATGTATCGCCGCATTGTGGCATGGGAATTCCAGGCAGACTTTTGTCGCCACAGGTGCACCTGTGGAGGGCAAATCTTTTCAACACTGCGAAGCAAAGTTTTGGTGAAGCGGTGCTCGTTTCCGAGAAGAACTTGAGGCAGAAGTGCTTGCACTTCTGGATCACTTGCTACCGATGCCAGGTATGACACATGTCCGCGAATCTCGGACAAGGAAGCTGCATCAGAAGGCTGCTCCCGGGAATCAATCTGCAATTTCAATACCGTCCCACGCAGTCCACAGAAGTGATATGCCAGCGAGGTCTCGTCCATGTTGATGAGCAAAGGCTGCCGCCCTGAAGGCGCATCGGCCACAGCTGCATTCATCCAACGGAAAAAAGCCACGGCCTGCAAAATTGGGGTCAAAGATGGTCCCAAAAATGGGACCGCCAGGCGGTCCCAAAAATGGGTCCGCCAAAGTGGTAGGAAATGAAAACAAAAGGGTGGTCACAATTACGGTCCCAAAAATGAGACCGCCAGACGGTCCCATTTTTAGGACCGGAAATGTACATAAAATTCTTTCAATCGGCTCCCCAAAATTTGGATCAATTCCTTCAATACTCATACGAGGCACCTTGCTATTCCTAAGCTCAGGAGGAACATGATCGTGGACTCGCAGCATCCCAATACGGGCATGCCAGCGACGCCGAAAGCTTGCCAACCACTTTCGCTGCGTCCGGGCAGAAGCTGCAAAAATCTTCTCCATGGCACTTTTCGTTGCCGCTGGCAAATTTGTTGGCAACAGTTTCGGCACTTGTTCCATCATCTGGCTGCGCGATGGCGCCACGCCATGCACAAAATTCTGCGCACGCAGCCAACTGCAAAGCCTGTGCTCCACAACATAACGGCAAGCAACAACATTGTCCTTCGGCGTGACATGTGCCCAAGCTGTGGGGTCTGGCCCGCGGTGTGCCATTTCTTGTTCAAATCCAGATTTCACATCATTCACTATAGCGTTCTTTGCGCCCAAATCTGGAGGCTGGAGTTGCAGCTTGCTTTGTCCCCTTCCCAGAAGGAAGTCCGCCACAATTTCCGGCTGGAAGCTTGAGAAATGGAAGACAAGCAAGGTCCTAGGAGAGTGCAAGGTCTTCTTCTGCGCAGATGACAGTCTGCGCTTCTTTTGCTGCAAGGCACGTATTTGGCGCCGCAGTTGCAAGCTACATGGATTCGGCATTGCTTCTCTAGGCAACATGAAGAATGGAATGCAAATATGTCTGCAAACAACACTTTAGGTCGTGAAAGTTGCTTGGCTTTTCTTTTGGAACCTGCATGGCCTATTTCCCACCCTACCCAGCAGCCACACTTCTTGTATACCAATGCTTCTGGCCACGGCAAAAAAGCATGCGGAATCATAACAGGTACGTTCATGCTGCCATCACGAAAAAATTGCGGTAGCATCCTCATGCCTTGCGTACTCATCATGGACGGACACCAGTTTAAAACTTGCATGCCGCTTGAACTTCCGACAAAATGCGAAACCTTAGTGCAAATAATCTGCCAAAAGTAAGAAGTCGCTACAGGGGAGGCCCAAAACTCCGAAGCCAATCCAAGGAGCAGCAAACGGTACCAAAAACAGGACCCCCCACATTAGACCCAGAACCACCAGAGCAACACCAGCCCTCAGCCTGCAGCGCATTCTGCTTGCCAGCTGCCTTTGCCTTTGCTTTGGGCGGCATCACCTGCAAGCACGCCACAACAAAGCAGCGTATCACAAACCCCAGACTTCTTCCATGCGAACAGAATCGCTGATAACATGTTTGGCCCTGAAACAACAAACCCAATGGCACCCGCCCGTGCAAACGCCTGCAGCAAAAACACTTTCCGCGGTTCCCTGAGCAGTGGCTTCAGGCTGCTGTTTTCTCAACCACGCTGGACTGGGTAATCTTAACATGCAGCTTGCAAGCGAATTTCAGAGAGACACATTAGCAATCCAAACGTTTTCGCTCGGAGGACAAACAACCTGTTCCTAATTAAGCAACAAAACCACGGAAATGCACCACAACACGATTGCCAGCCTTGGAAAGCCAATCATGCGTGTCCAGCAATGACAAATTTTGCGTGGAGTAATTCAATGTCGCTACAATTGGAATTCGGAACAGATATTTCTCATATTTACATTGGCCACCAGGCGTGACACCAAACTCCAGCTGTACATTGTATTTGCCTTGAATCTTGTCCTGGTTCTCCGTCAAAAAGCTCAAATCTCGGACATCGTCTAAAATGATGCCATCGTGGATCTTCCGATTGAATTCACGCAAACCGTCAGGGAAATGCAGGAGAGGACCAACCTTGAGTTCCAACGGGCTTCGAAACAAGGAGTTGGCATATTCGGTCTTGCCAGACATAGAGGCACCCAGGAGCAACAAAACAGGATACCGCAAGGCATCCATCTCGAAAAGCTTCAGCCAAGCGGTCACCTCTGCAATTTCCGGAAACGTTTTGTAGAGTTCAGGATTGGATCTGATTCTCTTCGTGTTGCTGGCAATGAGGGCCTGAAGCTCTTGCTTTTCTTCTTCTTGCACGACAGCGTCTAAGTTGCGTTTTCGGGCTGGTACGCCATCCCTAGTCAAGTACAAGTACTCCTTGTACACCTCCGTTGTGACTTTCCGTTGCTTCCAAAGCTTCTCAGGCCATGCGCCCAAGACCTGGTAACGAAACAGCTCGTCTGTCCAGACAGGGGCATAGTTTCCGGCCACACAGAGTCCGCCACAAGACAGGCGAGCCGTGCCAATTTTGTTTGCCCAGACATAGAAAAATCCACGGTCTATGCTCATCTGCAGTTTCTTCCTGCACAAACCATCGCCACACAAGTCCGTTGGCGAGACATTTGGTTTAAGCCTTTCGAAAACAAAAGCAGAAACGGTTCTATCAACTTCGGACTTGAACTGGAGCATGACATGGGCATGGAATTTGCCTGACGCACAAGTCTCCAATGTCGTGCACCAATGGCGCACTTTCCAAGGCTGGAGGTGATTGAGGACAAAGACATTCAAGGCAAGCCATTGGGCCGGATCAGCAAACCCATTGTAAGTAAGAAGGACTGATGTGCCTCGTACCCGATACTCATTGCGCTGCGCAGGAGCTGGAACCATTGACAAAGGATGCTCCGCACTTCTGCTGGCAGCAGAGCCATCACGAGCTTTTTTCTTCGCAAGCTCCCAAGAGGCTCTAGCTTCATTCAATTGCTGTTGGTGCCGCACATCTCCGCCACGATCTGGATGAGTCTTCAATACAAGCTTCCGGAACACTTTCACAATGTCATCATCGCTGGAATCCCGTGTGCAACTCGACTGCACGTTGTAGAGCGGAGCCAAGGCATGCAATAGAGCTACAAGAGCTCGTTTGGCCACAAGCACTGCCGAGCACCCCATGACTTTGCACAAACAGGAGTTGCCACGTCAAGTCACCCTCGAACAACAAAAATGGCGGCAACAGCCTTTGGATGTGGCAAAAAACAGCACAAAAACCATGATGTCCAGCTGCTACTCCGCCTACTCCGCTACTCCCGGCAAAGTGATGCCCCTAGATCCTATAGGCAGAAAGACATTTCAGGCAACAGGTCGGAGTAAGACGAACAAGACAATTGAGATTTCCAGACGCTTTCTGCAGTCTAATTGCCATGATGTCCAGCTGCTACTCCGCCTACTCCGCTACTCCCGGCAAAGTGATGCCCCTAGATCCTATAGGCAGAAAGACATTTCAGGCAACAGGTCGGAGTAAGACGAACAAGAAAATTGAGATTTCCAGACGCTTTCTGCAGTCTAATTGCCTACTCCATCCCGTTTTAAATTAATACTATTATTGATTAGGGGGATGTACGGAATTGTCGGTGTACATGCTTCAGAGTTCACAAACGTTAGGAGTCTAGGGGGGAAAGGGGTACAGACAAAAGACTCAAGCCCGACTATCAGCACGCAGCACGCCCATTCTTGCCTGGAAGTTCCAGAAGAAGTGCGACCTTGGCGACACCGGAACCATGGGGAAAAAAATTGGCTACAATCGTGTGTCCTAGCTTTAGCTCTGCGAAACTACTTGCAATGTGGGGCAACAACGATCGTTCCTGACACGAATGGCTCCTATAATGCAACCTACTGTCTGACAAATCCGAGCTGTCCTAGTCCATCCAGTCTCATGGTCTCTCTCACATGTGACTAGCTGCTTTGGGGTCCGCACGGCGCACTCCAACAACAAATGGTCACTTGTGCTGTGGTGACTAGAGAAACGGCTGCAGCCACTAAGAGCACTCACATTGACAAGAACAGGTGCTACATTGACAAGAACAGGTCACGACATCGGCAACCCAAAAAAGCAATAAACAACTGCAAACCCAAATACACGTCATGGTGGTACAAACGGCTACTGCACAACCCCACAATTGCCAAGTCTGGTTGTGAAAGGCTTGCAAAACAGAACTGAGCTTGTTCAAATCACAACCTATCTTCTTTGAAGGTACAAGGAATTAAGACCCACCGCGAGGCAATGGAATGAAACGTTGTTGCATTGTTACACCAACAGTATGAAAACACAAAGCAGCAAAAGTCACACTGAAGCTACAAAACGCTTGACATGACATCAAAGCACAAAAGAATAACGAAACCCAACTTGTTTGGAGATGTTTGGTTTGCAAAGGGCGCGAACGCACGCAACGCGACAATGCTTGGAGGTACATAAAGTCGGTCACCGCACAAGCAACGAGTTACACGCCGAAGATAGTTGGAGTCTAGAACTCCCAGCGCAAGCGTAACGTATCCGTACGTCCTGCAACTATTCCAAGGAAGTACGGCTCCATGCCGTTATTAACCCGTTAGTGTACCGACGCACGGGTGAAACGGTGCATACGGAACTCTTCCCACCCACCCACCAATGGTTTTTGAAAGCCAACCCGTTCACACCGGTGTTTAAGGTGTACCACACCCCTGGTGTTTAAGGTGAACCACACCGGTGTTTAAGGTGTACCACACCCCTGGTGTTTAAGGTGAACCACACCGGTGTTTAAGGTGTACCACACCCCTGGTGTTTAAGGTGAACCACACCGGTGTTTAAGGTGTACCACACCCCTGGTGTTTAAGGTGAACCACACCGGTGTTTAAGGTGTACCACACCCCTGGTGTTTAAGGTGAACCACACCGGTGTTTAACCCTGGTGTGAACCACACCGGTGTTTAAGGTGTACCACACCCCCGGTGGTGTTTAAGGTGAACCACACCAGTGTTTAAGGTGTACCGCCACCACGGTGTTTAAGGTGAACCACACCGGTGTTTAAGGTGTACCACACCCCCGGTGTTTAAGGTGAACCACACCAGTGTTTAAGGTGTACCACCACCACGGTGTGTAAGGTACACCCCACCTGCAACCCTGCAAGGCCGCCTACGACCCTGAAACCTCCACCTACGACCCTTCCAGGTCACACCTGCGACCTGGAAATCTCCTTGTATAGGGAGCGCACCTACGACCCACAAACCTCCACCTATGACAATTCCAAGTCACACCTACCACCTGCATATCCCCTTGTAGGGAGCGCGCCTACACCCAACGATTCACTACCCAACGAGTGCAAATGTTTCTGGTTGCTTATGTGCTGCACACAAATTCCCGCGCTTCTGCGTGAACATGGCCACACGCAAAACCACGCGTATGTTTTGAGCAACAAAACTACAAGTAGTCGCTGTACATTACACACCGTCCAGAAACAGTGACAAAATTTGCAGCATTGTAGAGATTAAGTCACTAGAGCAATTTCTTTCCGAAACTGTGAGCGACATTGCTCATCTTACAAAGAAGCTGCAAAATGACAGCTCTTTTTCCCAGCAGATTGGCCTCGAGTTACAATGGGCAAAACTTCGGCTCCATGCGTCTGCTTGCCAGCTCGAAAAATGGAGGAAGGTCGAAAAATGCTCTTTACACACATACAGTTGCTCTCACTTAGCCTCGGAGGCCGGTCCCTCCACTTCCTTTGCCTTGGATGGAAAGCGAAAGCATGAAAACGAAAATGGGGGAGACGCTGGGAATGATCTTACACAATCAAAAGAAGGCCACCCGGCCTCCTCAACTTCCTTGCTCTTTGCATCTAGGAGGAGTTGCAGATCTGCCTTTGACAACCCTTTGGCAGCCTGCCATTCATGAACATGAGGACACACAGCGTCCTGCACGTGAAAGTCCGCCCAGCACTCACGCAGAGGCAGAGAGGCGCCTTGATTAGACGGGTCCGTTTGCGGAGGGCATTCTTTTCCATCTTCTTGGCTTCGCGGGCTGCTTTCTTCGCAGCTTCATGCTTGTGCTTCAAATCTTGGAGCTGTTCACACAGCACGGCCTCACACATAACAGACTACAGTCGTCCCCAAAATCACCCCAACACAGATTCCCAAGGATAGGATGCCCACTCAAGGTGAACTGGCATGGGGGGGCATGGATCACTGGGTGATGCCAGGCTGAATGCGATGACTACCTACCTGCCTGGCTTCACCTACTCAACTGTCCACCTGACGAACTCTAAACGACATGCGTGTGGACATGCATCAGCGCCCCGTGAACTACAAGACTGCCGCACGATCTTTTTGCAAACAAACTTGTTTTAGCCGGTCCTATTTCTGGGACCGCAAACTGAGCTGCAAAGTGGCTTCGCTCCAGTGGGCCTCCCTAGTAACTTGTCATACCTCTCACACACACCCCTTTTCCCAGTTAGAAGACAAAGCCAGAATGTCGGAGCACATCGAGGCTCAACAGGCTGCTGCAGAAGGTCTCGGTGCACTTGGATTGAATGCCACTCTCATGGTGCATTTTCCTAGCAAAATCAAAGCACCTGAAGGCATACTTTTGACCACCTATGATCAGCTGCATTCACAGACAGCGAAGCAGGAGACGACTGCTTACGCGTTTCCCTCTTTTGGAGCTGCGCAAAGTGCTATGAGAACACTGGCGACGATGCAACAGACTGTCATTTTTATCTATGAGTGTCATGCCAACACTGGCCCAGTTGAAATAGCAGCTAAAGTTTTTGACACTTGCCATAGGCATATTGCAGCCATCCGAGAAATTAAGCAACTCACTGGAACCCTCAGATATCAAAAATATCCTACTGTACTATATCTAGTCAAAATGGATAGCCTGTCAAGCAGTCCGTCGGTAATCGAATGGCAAATCTCTGACACGATTACTGATGAGCTGATAATGCCTGCTCGTATTGCCTTTGAAAATTTTGTTGGCAAAGAACTACGGCAAGGGCAATATCCAGGGGTCAGTGAGACCAGTACATCACCAAATGGCTGCTATAATTCTGACAAGTCAAAAGGAAGCGTTCCGCTTACTATTAAATATGAAAAGAGCTCATGCTTACAAAGAACCAAAATCCGTGAAGCAATTGAATCACTACAGAAAGAAATTAACACAGCACAAGATACCCAGTTCCAAATCAAAGAAGGCATTGACTGGACTCGCTTACATAAACTGCGGGAGGCTGCTGCCTTCACTGTTATGTCCACTCGGCACTTAAGTGATCAAGAACGAAATGCTCTTGCGCTGGAGCTTATGTCCTTTAGAATAAAGTACTTTTTCCTGTCTAAAGCTCAAGTAATGCTGAAACTAGAAGGCATAGAAATCGAAGTGCTCCGCAATTTATTGCATTGTTCAACAACGTACTTGCCCTTTGGACAACGACAGCAATCGACACAATTTGTTCTTAGTCAAGTGACTGCCATCGGCAGCAACTGGTACCGAATTGAAGTAAGATATGCACCAATAGGCAGTATGCCCTTTATACCACTTCAAATTGCAAAAAGTAGCATCATCCCACTCCTGGAAAATGAAGTAGCAGTCATTGACTCAGATCTTGGCTTTGCACTCATTAATGCTTTTTCAGCCTCCAAATTTGAATTTCAAACCATCGTTAATGAAGATAATGTCAATATCACGATGCTCACTTTTTGGATCCCTCATGAAGTTAAGCAGAACTTCCCATGTTCTTTCTCAGTCAAGGACAGAAGAGGAAACAATATTGTTTTCACGATAGAACATTGCGGAAACATACTGCCACAAACTGGTGCACCGGGTGAACCACCCAGGCACGAGACCGAAGGAGAGCATTGGCGTAGAATCGGTGAAAAGTGTAATCCAAGCTTCAAAAACAGACTCACTGTCATCGCCCCTGTCAGCACCCAGAATGCTTCACAGAAGCGACGGTTTGGGCTCCTTAAGGACTCAGCAGTTGACCTACCGACTCAACAGGTGTCATACACTTATTCTGAAGAGACCTACCCATGGATACTCTTCCTTGAACCAATACCTGTAAAAGACACACTAGATATCTTTTTGACTCTTTTCAGTCATTTTGAAGCAGTGAATAGTGCGAAAGGAGATTTCTGCAAGCAAAACGTCCTTAGGTTTGAGCAAGTCTCCAAATTTACCAGAATTATAATGTTTGAAATACCGACAGGAAGGCAATGTCAAATCAATCGAGTTGACGGCCTCGAAAGCTCATTATACCTCACCAAAGTCGACGCTCTACAAATTTATCCCTTCAAAGCTTGTTATCTAGTCATGCTCGTGCCTCCCTACTTTGACTTCAGTGCCATGATCACGGCTGATACTAAAGTTGAAGCCATTGCTGCATGAAAATTTAATACCTTCGACAACAGCGGTACCAATAGGAAAACTACTGCGGTACATTCTCCAAACTCCACACAGAACCAGCCGGTCACGAAGGACAAACTTACTGACCATGGTGCCAAACTGCCTAGGACCCCGTCTACCCCCCCCGGCAGTAAGAAAGAAATAGATCAATTTCCGGCTTACGCCGCGGTAGGCACCACCCCCCCGCCAACACCGCCTTCCCAACAGATCAACCCTTATCAAAACAGTCCCCCCCTTGCTGATGCAGTCGCTGGGGCAAGCGTCCATGACACTGCGAAGCCAAATACAGAGCGGTCAAGCAGTCAAGGTGGACCCAAAGGTGCTCAGCGTGCTTGTAAAGGTCCAGAAGGGCAATTAACGCCGAGGGATGCACACACTGACCCCCCTACTGTCAGCCCAACCATCCCATGGACCAACCTTCCTGCTAGTCACCCAGCTGGCACCAGTGAGCAACCAATTACTGATATGGTTGTTGATCAAGACCATCACCGAAATGATGTACGCAAAATAGAGGAGGAAGATAAAGAGATGCTACCTCCCCAACCTGCACTTCTCTCCACCCCTCTCAAGAAACCCCCTACATGTGAAAGAGAAGCTCTCAGCAGTCGAAAAACTAGCCTACAAGAGATCAAACCCACTGGTGGAGAGGTGAAAGGTGGTATTGCAAGTAAAGTCAGACTGTCTAATGAACTCTCTGACCCTGTTATCACTCCTTCCTCCCCACCCGGTGTCTCCCCTCCCTCACAAACTGACAATGCCAAACTGGAGAGCAGTGACCCCATTGTACATACACTTCCAAGTCAGTCCCAGCCTCTAGATGCTGCCTCTGAGGCCCCTATTGGAAATGTTACTGTACCAGAAGAACAGTCATTGTTGCCTGATGACGCTGTTGTCGTAGAAATTGGTAAAGACCCCCCTGGCATTGCAACCCCCACAAAGACCAAGCCGTCCCAGGCTTCTTCCTCACATCAAGGAGATGCTGTGCCCCTCATCCAGGCTGCCCTTCAACGAAGCTCTGTCCTCCCGGCTAACGACAAAACGCGTGTGTGCATTGATATCACTGGGGAAGATGACCATACTGAGCAAATTGACCTCACCCAGCCATCCTTTGAACGTGAGACCCAAAGTCAGTCCCAACAAGGTCGGTTTGCCTCCCTCTCTCCCTTTGCTGAATCTAGCCGCAAATGGTTCCCGACCCTTGATGACACCGTTATTGCTGCCTTAGCTCACAAAGCCCAAGACATTGCGATCCACTGTAGCCACATTTCTAGCATGAATACTGCATTGTACCTCCTTTCAAGAGGGCCTTGGATCCCAACACATGTCAGCATACATGTTCGACAAGCAGCCCTTGCAGCAGTAGGTGTAGGGTGGAGCTGGGTTCATCAAGTGCCCACTGTCTTTCCCTTTACATGTTTCGACGCCTGCCTTTCCCTAGCAACACTGAGCACCATTCCCCCCAACGGCACTACACAAAATGACGCTGTGTATGAACTATATTCAATTATATGCGCTAACCTTAGTCAGAGTACTCGTAGCTTCCTCTTCTCAAGATTTGTGCTCCAATGTCAGGCGTGTTTACGGTCTAGCACACTACCAATTGACACCTTCACTGCGACAATCAAGCCTAATACAGGCATAGATGAACTTTGTGACTTGTTAGCTCCAATCTGGAATGCTGACGAATTGACAGAGTGTCAAGCTTGTTCATGTCTAGACACTGCCCAAGCCAAGTGGAAGTGCGGTAAATTCGGCCCTTTGATCATTGTTCGAATCAAAGTACCTCCAGGATGCTCCTATCCGAAGCTTGAGGAAGAACGACTCCCACTCGGGCACAAATTTATGTTCCAAGAAAGGGAGTATGAAATCCAGTGTCTCATAGCCACCACTAGGCTTGACCATGACAGCCAGCTCATAGTCCTGCATACTAGCCAGCCTGGAATGATAAGTATTTACGACCATAACAATGGCATACGAGTTGCGGACTACAAGCTCGTCAGCGGGAAGCTCCTCATCAGTGGGCTGGTCATATTGCCAGTCAAATCGCCCAAAGCAATTTTAATGACAAAACAACTTTCTGAAGCAGCAGGAGGTGGAGAAGTTGCGCAATATCGCAGAAGACAATTAAAGGTTGTCAAAGGCTTTCTCAAATCACCTCGCAAGCAGAAAAGAACACGAAACTCGCAGCTTTCTCACCCTTCATGCAAGCACAATGCTAAAACCAAGTCGAACAAGAAGAAGGCGAAAGCAACCAGACATGGCCCCCCAAAGATGGTAAGAATGAGGATATGGTTGAAGAGATTGACCCTGAAGGATTACCTAGGATTATCGCACACGGAACGCTTGCTGGCATTGGTGTTATCTCGATGTTTGATGGAGTCGGATCTGTCTATCACATCATTAAGAAAAAACTAGGTAAACCCCCTACCATTTTCATCGCTGCAGAAATTGATCCTGTATTACGTCGGCTTGTTGCTGCGGAAATAGGGCTACGTGAAGACCAACAGTGGGGATATACGATTGAAAGGGGTTGCTACCATCTACGTTAAAGATGTCTGGGATTTAGTTGCTCGTGACTCTCTGATCCTTCGTCAAGCCAAGGCAATGCACCCCTCAATCAAATGGATTGTTGTTGCAGGATCTCCCTGTCAAGATCTTACTTATGCAGGGTATTTAAATGGATTGCTTGGGCTGACAGGGCGGCGAAGTATGCTCTTCTTCATAGTGTACCTTGTTATTCTGCATCTTCAGAAGCTCTTTGGAACTGAATCGATCCGATACTTGACAGAGAATGCTGGAAGCATGCAACTCGTACAAACTGACCGCAAACCTAAAGGTATACAGCGCCTTGAGCAGTCTGAAGATTTCCAAATGTTTCTATACTGTCTTGGACTCCCTACCAAGCAACCAACCAACCGGTGGGTCTGGGACACGAGTCCCTGTTATGGCATTCAGCGAAAAAGGGTATTTCTACGGAGTCACATGGACACAGAGGAGCTAGCCACTGTTCCACTTACATTTCACGATGAGTGGGGCCCATTAGTTACCTTGAATGGTGAAAACTTACCACTGGCTCCATTACTCCGAACAAGAGGGCTGTCAAACAGTGGAATCCTGAAGCTCTCCTGGACAGGCTACCAGCCCAGTGCACTTCTATGGGATTATTCCTTTTTTGGTGGGAGAAAATCTTTCATGTTGTTAACTCAAATTGCTGAGGGAGCTAGAGTCCCAAACCTGCCATGGGCAAGTTTCATCCCTGCTCATTTTCTTCCTATATGGAAAAGTTTCCTTATCACTCTTCAAACGGACAGAGCGACCGCATCCAAAAAAGATGAACTCATCGAACAACTCTTGCCTATCTTCCATAACCCAAATATTGTACTGCCAATGAGAATTCTGACGGTCCAAGAAGTACGCAAATTAGCAGGACTTGAGAATATCTTAACGACAGAAAGACATGGGCCTTCCCTTCTCACGGATAAAGTGATTCGAGACTTTTGTGGAAATAGTTTTCACCCATCCCTCATCAGTGCGGCCCTCGGCACCGATGATCAATTACAACAGTGGGTTGAGGGAAACAATGATGCGCAGCCGTACCACAAGGATCTGCCTAGCATCCAAGAAGTTTATTCCAAATACCAAGACTTGCTGAAGTTGGTTCTAGAACAAGCAGCCGCTCGAGGAGTTCAACTCAGAGATGATAAAGTGGATTTTGAAGCAAGATGGCGGCACTACTCCTTTAATGATAACGTCGAATCAGTTTGCCCCCCAGTAGTACACCAGCCGACAGTCTTGGCCTTTCTACAAGGATCCAACCCACCTAAGTATCATGGAGCTCACAGTGAGGATAAACCCCCCTTCGGGGATAAAGAGTTGAGCAGTATTATGACCCAAACTCGGATTGATTGGGTGCTAGAGTCCTCCAACACATATGAAAATGTTACCCTATCAGCGCACATGCTGTACTTGGCTGTTAAAAATGGTCTTGGATTTCATTCCGAAGCTCAAGAGATCAAAACAAAGCATATTGAACTGTTGAAAGAATATACTGGTGCTGAACAACTTACTGCTATCAAACAATTATTTGTCGTTTTCCAGATTGCAACGCTCAGTGTAAAGCACCAATTTCCCTAAGGTTTTATCATTTGGGCACCAAGAATAATGCAACCTTCCCTTATCTATGTTGGGGTACAACGACCTTGCTTGCTATTCCTGTTGCTTTCTCATGAGCCTGATCAACCGTTTCGCTTTGGAACTGTCGCATTTGACTATCGACAAAGTAAAGACCTTCTCATTCATGCCAGTATGCCAAAGATTTTTGCTGATGTGGTGCAAGTTTCTTATCATACATTTGCGACCTACCCGATAACTGCTCGCATTGATAACGGGCAACACTATATACATCTTAGTGAATTTGCGGCGTTACAGTGCCCTTTCTGTGCCTTGTGTTACCTGCACACACTTGGTGCCCCACAGTGTTTTATGCACAACGCCTCGACAGCTAGCACTGTCATCCATCTCCTCGGTGGTCTGGATGGCACAGGAGGCTTAAGTATTATAGGTGTATTAGCACGAAATGTTAGTGGTGCCATTCCACAATGGATCGCCATACATGTGGTTGACAATCACCAAGTTCAAGATCTTTCAGACTCTAAGTCCTTTGTTGCATACAAAGTTGCCACTCCTGTAGTATGGTCACCAATGTGGTATACGCAGTCATCGTCCATGCGACGAATGCCCAGGCAAATTGGAACTCAGCGCATACAATCGCATACACACGACCCATCGGGAGAATATCTTATTTTTGCAAGTACGGAGGAGTGGAGCAGGCTGCTCTTCGCACTGGGAGAAGCCCCAACGGAGGGAGTCAATTAATTTTTACTACTCGGAATGATGATGATTCTGCGGAACCTGCCTGCTCCTCTGCTCCGTACTTTGCTCAAGATGCTCACGCGATGTGTCAAAACGACTTACCTATTTGAAACAGGGACTCAATGTCCGCCATACCTATCAAAGATACGTGACCTATCAATATTGCCCAATATACTCCATGTCCGAACACCATGGAGAAGCTAACCTTGCAACATGTTGCTGCACTTTTTCATCAGAGTGTTGATGATTTCTATCAGCAACTTATGTGTGACTCTCGAACATTACCTTCTCTTGCAGTAGAAGAAATAGGAAGAGGAATTCTCGAATACCGAAAAGCTATCAGGCAAGATCTTCCATTCAGGCTTAAACGATTACATGTGTGGAATGTATCAGGGTGGACACTTGCAACTAGGGTAGGCGATGCCAAAATGCGACTAATTAAACGACTTCTACGGACAGGCCCGGTTTTACTACAAGAAACCAGATGGCATGCTGAAACCCATCAGGTCTTGCACCATAACATACCAGGCATTTAAGTAGCACACACCCAAGGACTTTTAACAGAAAGAGGTGGAGTGTCTGGTGGTGCGGCAGCCCTAATTCCGCCAGGATGGAAACTTGACCGAACCGAAGTTGTCATCCCAGGTCGCATTGTCCTCGCAGTAATCCAAGACAGATACTCTACTATCGGACTTTTGTCAGTGTATCTACATCCACAAACTAAGGTCGCTGAACTGAAAGATCTCATCGCCTGGGTCAAGACCAGTAAAGTAGACTTTCCCCTCTATATGGGAGGAGACTTTAACCAGGTAGATACCAGTTGCCCGGACCTTTGGAATGAATTATTAGTCCACGCGCAAGTTCTCGACACGCATCCACAACTCCATACTTTCGAAAGCCCGACTGGAAGTTCAGCACTCGACAGAATATTGTGTCCTACTGATTATATCGCTGCAGCCCAAATAGATGTGATTGTAGCAGCCAACCGGCGACATTACCTAAGTGGACATTACCAACTCACTGCGACCTTTGTAGTTCGACCAAGAGTAAAAAGTGATATGAAAGACCCAGTCCATCAAACCATCCCCACTGACGTGTTTTGCCCAGGAAAGAACGAGGCTAACCCCTATACGGTTCCTAATGATCTACAAGAGCTGATAATAAGAATCCAAAGACTACCCCAAACAGATGAAGTTGAGTTTGTGGCCACCCTTTGGTCTTGGTGGAGACAACAACCTATTCCATCGAATCACCCTCGGATTCCCGAGCATGAACTCCTGCGAAAATTCCTTAAAATTCGAGCTGAGGTGTTACACGTACCTGCAAAACAATATCATGCACTTCAGACTGCCACTTACCATATATTTACTTCTAACGGGGCTAGTGAGCTATATCCAGGAAAAGTAACAATTCGAAGTGATCTATTGAAACAGATTTTTGATTTTCTCGACCAGATCACTATGACTCGGCAATATCCAGCTCTTGAGCAGGTAAATCAACAAGCCAGAGGTATCGGCAATAACATTACCTTTTGGAACCGGTTACGATCCATCTGCCCCAAGGGCGTCATCTATAATGGGCCGATCCTCAATCAGCAGGGTGAACAGTGCACCACCTCCCAGATGCTGGACGAAGCCATGTTGGACACGCGGAATTTTTGGTTTGCTAAGCCTCAAGACTCCCTTCAAGAATGGGAACCCATTTTGCGGGAGTACCAGACTGCCTCGCCCTGGCCCAGCATTGAACTCCCCCAGAAACAGGATTTTCTCCACACACTCCTTGGCACCAAAGATTCAGCCCCTGGCCCTGATGGAATCCCCTACTCTGCATGGAGACTCTCCCCTGAAGACAGCTACCCAGTTTTAGATCAGCCAATGATGAAAATGCTAGCAGGCCTACGAGCTGCACCTGTACAAGTTGGTGTTTGGATACCCAAGGCCAAAGTAGGTCCGACTGCTGACTACTTTAGGCCTTTAGGAATGCCCAATACCTGTGATAGGCTTGTGGATGGCACCATAGCTGCTGTAGTCATGAAAGCAACTTGCTCATATATGCATCCCTCGCAAGTAGTCATGAATTGCTTTAAAGAACCACAGCACGCTGTCCATGCCATACAAGCTTTACTGGATAGCAATACTCCCGTGGCCGCGCTACTAGTTGATCTATCAAAGGCCTTTGAGCGGGTTAATCCCTATTGGATTCTACATATCCTGCGAATGCGTAAAGCACCGACATGGGTATGTAATTATGCCAAATACATTCTATTTGGAAGGCTCATTCGCCATAAAGTTCAAGGCAGACTTCTGCCGCCTAGGGCGGTGCATGTGGGAGTTGACATGGGAAGGTCCTTCTCAGTTTTCCTATTCTGCTTGGCAATGGACCCGATATATCACTATATGAATCGTATCCCCCGGGTCATGAGTGTCCAGGGATACATTGACGACAATACGATTGCAGGACCAGGACATGACATTACTTGGGTAAGTAGAGTCCATAAATGCTATCAATGTTGCTGGTCGGCAGGTTTTCAAATTGACCAGCATGCCTGTTGGCAAGCTATCAGCTCTGACTGTCTCCCCTTCTCAGTCCAATCCCTGCCTGGGCGGATTGAAAGTGAAGTTATTCTTCGACAGAAACAATACCCCACCGCACGAGCAGCGATCTTATCGGCTATCCTTTCCCAAAAGACACTCATTCTTGCACGAGCCGACAAGTGTATTGGGTTGACCCCCAGAGAAGCCTGTGGCATCCTCAACGGAACTGATTATACACCTATATGCTCATTGTTGGCGTTGGAATGTAGCTGCAGGTGCAAAAGAGCTTTGGTAATCAACAGCCCGCTTCCAAGCTGGGTGCTCCGGCAGTTAGATCAGTCAGGTTTCGGGGCACACTGCATCCAAGGTGTTGCAACCTCACTCGGGCTATTGCTACTGGGGCGTGCCCAATTGTCTGATCGTAACTTATGGACAGTTACTACACATCCTACTACCCTTAAACAAATTAATCCTAAAGCTGCCGAGAAGTTTATACATCGGCTCAGGCTGTTTCGGCAACCAGTCTTGTCGGTTGTCTCTAAGAGCATTGCTTTCAATACGTTTGCACAAAGTGTGGTACTCTATACCACATCCTATTTTGGTGCTGCCACGGAAGATCTTCAAATGCTGCGCGCGGCAGCAACGGAACTCTTACTAGGACGTAGTTGGATTAGGCATGACCTCCTTGCATTTGTGTTTCGACTGTGTAAAATTGCACCACTACTTGACCCGGGTGTAAGCATCCTTGTTTCTGCATTAGGGCTATTTCTGCGAAAAGGAGGAGAGGTTCATGAACTATATGTTGAAACTCCACCGGCAGTAAACAGACAAACACACGAAGTTAGGATACTATGGCAAGCGTGGGCACGAGTTGTTGGGGAAGGTGTCCTAACAAGAGCAGTGTCAGGAAGTGGTACAATCAAACAACGAATCAACGCAGTCAAAAAATGTGTGCTCCATCACATGATGCAACTTGCATCTCACTATCTTCGTAATAAGGTGCTAACAGCAGGATGGACGGGAGGAATCAGCTGGGCATGGCTCAGTCATGCTTGCGAGGCCAACAAGCGATGGATTCCTAGTATTACTAGGTTCACTCTGCTACGCTGGGCAGTCAATGAGGATGATGATGAGTGGTTAGCACGACGTGGCCAAAGCCGGCAAAAAAAATGCGCTCTATGTGCTAACTTTGGCCGTGCGTATCCACTCGGCGGCTATCAAATCGCAATTTGTGAAACATGCATAGTAACTAAACAGCTGACGGCCTTTACGACAGACTCCCTTGTCAGACTGCTGGAGACTTCATGCAGAGAACTCCCTATGCAAGAAGAATTGGCAGCAAGTGAAGACTGGGAAAAGTGCATTGCTTGTGCAAAGGGAGACAATACGGTAGGACATTGGGTGAGGTGGTGTGTCGTACCTATCAGTGCACTACGAAGCCTGACAGGAGATGATTCAATACTGTCGCTGGCCGAAGGGTCAAGGAAGGGCGTTAAGCACTTAGCAATAGCCTCGCGAGTAGTTCATCAATTCAGGTTGCTACTACGGGAATCAGGCGCAATGAAACATCAAGTCTCTGCTCCCCCTATCCCCATGGACACCTGGATACATAACCTCGTACAAAGAGTACAAACAGAACTACCCCTGGACCTTCGTATGCAGCATGTAAGGACACAGTTAGTTTCCGCCCACTGTTCTGTCGATGATTCGCTACTCTCGTGCTGTGACAAACCCCCACTCCACATCTCGTGTGCCCTTGCTCCAGCTCGGGTATGCATCACGCGTGAAACAATAGACACCAATCAAATAATTGCTGTTGTCCCGTTAGGCTCTGAGCCGCTACAATTAATTCAGCAAACTATCCAGTTCGGAACAGGAACTTCCCCTAATGTCTCGCTCTCCACTTTTCAGTGTGAGTGCGGTGACTATCATTGCCGTCTCACAGCATTGCAGCCTATAGGCACCAATGAAATGCTCAGCAGCTATCTTCATTCTGACAAAACTACGCTGCTAGTACAATTTGACGGGTCCTGTCATGCTGATAAGGGAACAGGTGGAGCGGGCGCTGCTCTCCTAGAACTACAGCGAGAAGGACTAACGTTGCTCAAGTGGAGGGCTGTTGCACTACCTAGCTGCCCAGACAACATTTTTGCTGAGGCAGTGTCAGCTAACCTCGCAACAGACCTGTTGTGTGAAGAAATGGTACACAGAAGCTACGCAGTTGACCAGGCCTATCTACAAGGCGATATCCTCCCCATCGTTAAGCACCTAGCCTTCGCAGGACGCTTTCGTAGGATAGACCTACAGCCTATTATACAGCAAATCCGCCGGAAACAATCTAGGTTTTTTGACCATGGAAAATGGGTATACCGCCCAAGAGAAGCCAATATACTCGCAGATTATCTTGCTGGAGTAGCTAGCCGAGCGGCACAGGCCTTACCAGCTCATGTAAGCGAGCCTACTGAAATCGTGGTTGAAGCGCCCTATCAGTTGGCTATGCGATCTGGAGCCATTGTACTGGAAGAGAGGCCGTTAGGTGTTACGATCCTATTACTTACCGAAGTCCCGAATATAAGCATGGAATTGGTAAATAAATTTATGGTGCAAACTGCAAACCAGCAATATCTCAAAGAGGTGGAGGCCTATTTAGCGGGCACTGTCAATCTCACGAAGCCCCGAGTAGTAGAGTATACGGCTTCTGCAACAGACTGTCTGGGCCGACTGTATGGTAGGGGCCCCTGTGCTCAAAGACTGCCACGAAAGGTGAGATTACTCCTATTTGGAAATACGCACCAGGAAGTTGACATGGTCGGCGCTTTCTATGAAATCATGCGACGCCTCCTTCGCAGCAGCCACCTCCCGCACATAGTAGATCTGAGAGCGATACTTACTGATCTGCTAGGTTTGGTACCGCTGAATCAGCGGTTTGCTGTTGTCAAGCGACATCCGCTAATTGTAATGAACGCAGGGGCAAGAGAAGCGTGTGCCAAACTAGAAAGGGACCACCATATCACCTGTCCTCCAGCATTATATCATCTCAGTTTTCAAATTGAATCAGCAACACAAGCGCTTGTTAGCGACCACCTGTCCTTACGGAGGCCACAATATTCTGATCATGTCAGAGGTGCTGCTTTTCGAACTCTTGAATGGTATGAAGAACACATTATGATCTCTTACTACAAGGAACTAACGAGAAGGTGTCACGTAACATCAGCAATTTGGCTTCATGACGGACTCTGGCTCCCAAAAGAAATCTCTCCACATTTAATTTATGAAGCAGAGCGAGCAATGCTCCATCAGTTACAGCTAGAGTCATGCGATCCCCCCCTTTTCAGTTTACGTGAACTCGCCGCAGATGCTCAAGCTCTTATACAAACCCTTGATGATGTCAACGTGGCCACGAAACCCCCCCCTCCCACGAACCGAAAGGAAAAGAAACATCGAAAGTGAGCCTTTCGGGATGAGACCCATCCGATGGGTAGGGGGATGGGGTCCCCAATACCATGTCGGAAACAGGGGGAGGTGGACCCGAGAGGGTCTGGGGGGACGTTAAACTGTCATATAGCGCAGGGGAGTTGCTGAAGGCCCCCGTCCCTAACGAACCGTGAATTAACACGGTACCTTGGTACCCCCTAGTCGGCGTGTGTTGACATGTTGGGTTGCTCCTCATGTCTCACCCTCGTTTGTGTTTGCGCACATCCTTGGGTGATCGTGCGGTATCTCGGGGTTCTCCCGGACCGATCGGTACACACGTGGTACGGGACCGACGGGTCTCACCTTACCTTGTGTCTAGGGTAGCAACACCCAATGATGACACGGGGGAACAGGCAAGGTCGGTGAACCTCTTAGAGACTTGGGGACTTGTCTCGAGGAGGGGTCAACGGGGCAACCCGTTGGCTAACGGTCAATATTCATCGTTGGGTAGCTAAGCTCGCGGTGGACAAGACCGTCGGTTCCTCCCTAACAGTGTTAGGGTCCTGTCGCAAGACAGGTGTATCCCCCTGGGATACATGGGATCGCTAACGACTGGGTCACCGACCGGTTCACTCTCAACCTTCGGGGAGAGTGGGCTCAATGTACAGTCTGGCCACAGTGAGGACCTTGTTTTCGGCTCTAAGGTCCAAGCTGTGCTCCATAGGGACTGGGGTCACTGAAAAGGTGACTAAGACTTTCCACTCCTTTCTTGGATCGTCTTCTCCAGTAGTCGCTGGAGTCCGGGAACCTATGGGGGCATCATGAGTTGGTCTCTCTTGGATTGAGTGGTGATCATCTTGGGTGAAATGAATGGGTTCCGTCTCCACGTCCATTCGGGGTGTACGGTTTACGCCGTACATTCTTGGTGGAAATGAATGGTTTCGGTTCCCACGTCACTCGGTGAGTGGATCCACTCTCCTTGGTTTGACCTGGGACTCGTGGTGTGGAAAGGGTACCGCCCCAGGGTGCGCCTGGTGCTTGCGGGGGGCCATGCTTCTGCGTGGTTTTCGCCTTTTTGGCGTGGCCCTGCACCGGGAGCCCAAAGGTACCAAGCGGGAACACACAAGCACCAACATCGGGCTACGCTACCTTTACGGAACGCATGGCCAAACGACGTAGAGCGACCTAAGTACCCGTCCTGTGTACTTTAGTCAAATGGATCACACACTCGGGTTGTCGTTACTCAATTTATTTAGTTTGTTTCTGTTTTGTCAGATGTATAGAGCCCTTCTTTCCAATGAACTTGACAAGTGCTGTAGAACCTTCACCTTTCCTGGAGTACCCTTCTCTGCCTACCAGCCATAAGGCAAGGCATATTGCTGCAACTTATGAGCCATTTTATTGCTCACAGGTAGCTAATTCTGTACTCCCTATCTCCGCCAATGAGCACGGAGACCGAGAGACCTAGACAGAAACCATTGCCATGCTCAGTGAACCCGTTATCCCATCATGTCACTCAGCTGCGAAATTGCCTGGCTAAGGCAACTGACAAGGTAAGCCTAGCCGGCATGGACACGGAGAAAGCTGTCAATCAACTGAAAGTGGCATTAGGAGCGTTGGATGAAGCTATAGTATTCCTGGCAAACGAGGAAAGGAATCACGCAGTCCCAAAACAGGCAGCTTGTGAAGAACAGATTGGCCGGAAATCTTTGACTGCCATCGATCGAGCAAAAATCTTTCAACGATGGGAGGCAAGTCGTCGGCAAGAGAAGCACGGTAGGCAACAGAGTCAAAGCTCTATGAAGCGAAAGTTGGATGAATGAGCGGACTTATCGCTGCACAATGTGTTCGTGCCATACAACAGTCAGTAGCGCAGTGAGCAAAATGACTGGTCAACTGTTTAGGTGTCTTGCCAATTGTGTACCACTTCTCTCATCTTTGATTTCGATCCTGGGTAGCGAGATTCGAAGGGTACTCTATTTACTCTCCGTCCTGTCGTATCTCTCTGTCTTCATTTTCGTCTGCTCGTGCCTCCTGGTCGTATTCAAGCTTGCTCTCCATAGGTCCATGAGTCACACTCCAACTTCGCACTTGATTGGTAGTACTGATCGACGAGGACTCCATGCATACTTTACTTTTTGGCTCCTCAGTAGCAGCATTAGGAGGCAAATGACCAAGCTTGTGAATTTTTCATGTACCACATGGATCATGGCAACTCTCTCCCATAATCATCCTTGTGCTGTAGTCTCCTCCCTAACTATTTAATGGACCTTGAGAAGTATTTATCGCTTTCCATTTCTAAGATAGCTCAGGGTACTTCTGTCCAAAGACGTGACAGGGGTCCCTCACACAAACATGTAATGGTCTTTTTTGTTCTCGGAGTTCAATCAGCTTTCACTTCTCCCCCACATAAATTGTGCGAGTTTGTTGGAGTCGAAAGAGATCTACCAGATTAGTTGTCGGGTTGCCTGCCATGGCGTGCGCAACATCGGATGCATCAAGCTGTGACGAGCGACTTTTACACATCAAACGAGTCATCAATAAGTATACGGCTTGCTGTACCTTACTGGATAATTTGCAGTCCGCCCACTACCATTTGCTCAAGGCGAAGCAACAGGCCAGAGAAGTACTCTGGGTCGACATACCAATGCCAGAAAAGCTTGATGAGAGCATTCAAGCGCAAGTCACTTTACTTCACATGATAGCTGACTACAAAGCTCGCATCGTACGTGAAATGGAATATGCTCAGACCGAGCTGTTGGTTCCAGTGGTGTATCCCGATGGCATTGAGATCAGTTCAAGTGTAGGCGAAGAACTGCATGATGTGAGAGAGAACTGCTTCCCACCCTCACCATAGCAGTGGGTATACGCAAGACTGAGAAGTGCTAGCACTATAAGAGAAGCAAGATGACAATGTGCCTGCAAGTTCCCTGTCCCAACTTGCTGAGATATGAGAGGCTGGCTAGTCCCAATGTGTTTACGTCGTGCATAGCGCAGTTTTGTTCAGCCACTGAGAAAATAAGCTCACTTGTGTTGTCAGCTTTAGTGACAGGTAATATCCAAGCTCTTCCAGCTCTTCCATGCCGACAGCCACTCGATCTCCAATACAGGATAACGAAGTTCATAACGTCATCCTAGCACACGTAGTCTATCGGCTCAAACAGAGTTCAGACAATACACCTGACTTAATGATGTGCTACCTCCAATGATGCTAACAATGTTGCCTGACACCAACATAAATAGTACAGGTTATCCTCAGCTGCCAAGCCACGGTGCTTTTCCGACCAAAGACGTGTCGGGACTGCACCTGGCAGGCGCTCCACTCGCGTAGCCATGTCGACCGCGCTCATGACCTTTCTGAGGAACTACCACTGGAAAGGGTATAACGTTGAAACCATTCAGAGCACTCCAAATATGTTGACGAATCTACATCGCGGCAAGTATCCTATCCATAGGCTATGTCACAATGTCAACATAGAGTGCAGGGCATTTAACTTGATGGAAGTATGTACATGGCTCAATGGAGAGAAATGGAACATCCTATGGGCTGAAGACGAGTCCTGGCTTCCGGATGAGACGACAGTAGTGATGGGGGCCTCATTGCCCCATGGATTCCA
>CAMXCT020001919.1:60000-92934 GCA_947184155.2 Cladocopium goreaui | reverse complement strand
CACTTTTCAGTGTGAGTGCGGTGACTATCATTGCCGTCTCACAGCATTGCAGCCTATAGGCACCAATGAAATGCTCAGCAGCTATCTTCATTCTGACAAAACTACGCTGCTAGTACAATTTGACGGGTCCTGTCATGCTGATAAGGGAACAGGTGGAGCGGGCGCTGCTCTCCTAGAACTACAGCGAGAAGGACTAACGTTGCTCAAGTGGAGGGCTGTTGCACTACCTAGCTGCCCAGACAACATTTTTGCTGAGGCAGTGTCAGCTAACCTCGCAACAGACCTGTTGTGTGAAGAAATGGTACACAGAAGCTACGCAGTTGACCAGGCCTATCTACAAGGCGATATCCTCCCCATCGTTAAGCACCTAGCCTTCGCAGGACGCTTTCGTAGGATAGACCTACAGCCTATTATACAGCAAATCCGCCGGAAACAATCTAGGTTTTTTGACCATGGAAAATGGGTATACCGCCCAAGAGAAGCCAATATACTCGCAGATTATCTTGCTGGAGTAGCTAGCCGAGCGGCACAGGCCTTACCAGCTCATGTAAGCGAGCCTACTGAAATCGTGGTTGAAGCGCCCTATCAGTTGGCTATGCGATCTGGAGCCATTGTACTGGAAGAGAGGCCGTTAGGTGTTACGATCCTATTACTTACCGAAGTCCCGAATATAAGCATGGAATTGGTAAATAAATTTATGGTGCAAACTGCAAACCAGCAATATCTCAAAGAGGTGGAGGCCTATTTAGCGGGCACTGTCAATCTCACGAAGCCCCGAGTAGTAGAGTATACGGCTTCTGCAACAGACTGTCTGGGCCGACTGTATGGTAGGGGCCCCTGTGCTCAAAGACTGCCACGAAAGGTGAGATTACTCCTATTTGGAAATACGCACCAGGAAGTTGACATGGTCGGCGCTTTCTATGAAATCATGCGACGCCTCCTTCGCAGCAGCCACCTCCCGCACATAGTAGATCTGAGAGCGATACTTACTGATCTGCTAGGGTTGGTACCGCTGAATCAGCGGTTTGCTGTTGTCAAGCGACATCCGCTAATTGTAATGAATGCAGGGGCAAGAGAAGCGTGTGCCAAACTAGAAAGGGACCACCATATCACCTGTCCTCCAGCATTATATCATCTCAGTTTTCAAATTGAATCAGCAACACAAGCGCTTGTTAACGACCACCTGTCCTTACGGAGGCCACAATATTCTGATCATGTCAGAGGTGCTGCTTTTCGAACTCTTGAATGGTATGAAGAACACATTATGATCTCTTACTACAAGGAACTAACGAGAAGGTGTCACGTAACATCAGCAATTTGGCTTCATGACGGACTCTGGCTCCCAAAAGAAATCTCTCCACATTTAATTTATGAAGCAGAGCGAGCAATGCTCCATCAGTTACAGCTAGAGTCATGCGATCCCCCCCTTTTCAGTTTACGTGAACTCGCCGCAGATGCTCAAGCTCTTATACAAACCCTTGATGATGTCAACGTGGCCACGAAACCCCCCCCCCTCCCACGAACCGAAAGGAAAAGAAACATCGAAAGTGAGCCTTTCGGGATGAGACCCATCCGATGGAACACACAAGCACCAACATCGGGCTACGCTACCTTTACGGAACGCATGGCCAAACGACGTAGAGCGACCTAAGTACCCGTCCTGTGTACTTTAGTCAAATGGATCACACACTCGGGTTGTCGTTACTCAATTTATTTAGTTTGTTTCTGTTTTGTCAGATGTATAGAGCCCTTCTTTCCAATGAACTTGACAAGTGCTGTAGAACCTTCACCTTTCCTGGAGTACCCTTCTCTGCCTACCAGCCATAAGGCAAGGCATATTGCTGCAACTTATGAGCCATTTTATTGCTCACAGGTAGCTAATTCTGTACTCCCTATCTCCGCCAATGAGCACGGAGACCGAGAGACCTAGACAGAAACCATTGCCATGCTCAGTGAACCCGTTATCCCATCATGTCACTCAGCTGCGAAATTGCCTGGCTAAGGCAACTGACAAGGTAAGCCTAGCCGGCATGGACACGGAGAAAGCTGTCAATCAACTGAAATTGGCATTAGGAGCGTTGGATGAAGCTATAGTATTCCTGGCAAACGAGGAAAGGAATCACGCAGTCCCAAAACAAGCAGCTTGTGAAGAACAGATTGGCCGGAAATCTTTGACTGCCATCGATCGAGCAAAAATCTTTCAACGATGGGAGGCAAGTCGTCGGCAAGAGAAGCACGGTAGGCAACAGAGTCAAAGCTCTATGAAGCGAAAGTTGGATGAATGAGCGGACTTATCGCTGCACAATGTGTTCGTGCCATACAACAGTCAGTAGCGCAGTGAGCAAAATGACTGGTCAACTGTTTAGGTGTCTTGCCAATTGTGTACCACTTCTCTCATCTTTGATTTCGATCCTGGGTAGCGAGATTCGAAGGGTACTCTATTTACTCTCCGTCCTGTCGTATCTCTCTGTCTTCATTTTCGTCTGCTCGTGCCTCCTGGTCGTATTCAAGCTTGCTCTCCATAGGTCCATGAGTCACACTCCAACTTCGCACTTGATTGGTAGTACTGATCGTCGAGGACTCCATGCATACTTTACTTTTTGGCTCCTCAGTAGCAGCATTAGGAGGCAAATGACCAAGCTTGTGAATTTTTCATGTACCACATGGATCATGGCAACTCTCTCCCATAATCATCCTTGTGCTGTAGTCTCCTCCCTAACTATTTAATGGACCTTGAGAAGTATTTATCGCTTTCCATTTCTAAGATAGCTCAGGGTACTTCTGTCCAAAGACGTGACAGGGGTCCCTCACACAAACATGTAATGGTCTTTTTTGTTCTCGGAGTTCAATCAGCTTTCACTTCTCCCCCACATAAATTGTGCGAGTTTGTTGGAGTCGAAAGAGATCTACCAGATTAGTTGTCGGGTTGCCTGCCATGGCGTGCGCAACATCGGATGCATCAAGCTGTGACGAGCGACTTTTACACATCAAACGAGTCATCAATAAGTATACGGCTTGCTGTACCTTACTGGATAATTTGCAGTCCGCCCACTACCATTTGCTCAAGGCGAAGCAACAGGCCAGAGAAGTACTCTGGGTCGACATACCAATGCCAGAAAAGCTTGATGAGAGCATTCAAGCGCAAGTCACTTTACTTCACATGATAGCTGACTACAAAGCTCGCATCGTACGTGAAATGGAATATGCTCAGACCGAGCTGTTGGTCCCAGTGGTGTATCCCGATGGCATTGAGATCAGTTCAAGTGTAGGCGAAGAACTGCATGATGTGAGAGAGAACTGCTTCCCACCCTCACCATAGCAGTGGGTATACGCAAGACTGAGAAGTGCTAGCACTATAAGAGAAGCAAGATGACAATGTGCCTGCAAGTTCCCTGTCCCAACTTGCTGAGATATGAGAGGCTGGCTAGTCCCAATGTGTTTACGCCGTGCATAGCGCAGTTTTGTTCAGCCACTGAGAAAATAAGCTCACTTGTGTTGTCAGCTTTAGTGACAGGTAATATCCAAGCTCTTCCATGCCGACAGCCACTCGATCTCCAATACAGGATAACGAAGTTCATAACGTCATCCTAGCACACGTAGTCTATCGGCTCAAACAGAGTTCAGACAATACACCTGACTTAATGATGTGCTACCTCCAATGATGCTAACAATGTTGCCTGACACCAACATAAATAGTACAGGTTATCCTCAGCTGCCAAGCCACGGTGCTTTTCCGACCAAAGACGTGTCGGGACTGCACCTGGCAGGCGCTCCACTCGCGTAGCCATGTCGACCGCGCTCATGACCTTTCTGAGGAACTACCACTGGAAAGGTTATAACGTTGAAACCATCCAGAGCACTCCAAATATGTTGACGAATCTACATCGCGGCAAGTATCCTATCCATAGGCTATGTCACAATGTTAACATAGAATGCAGGGTATTTAACTTGATGGAAGCATGCACATGGCTCAATGGCGAAAAATGGAACATCCTCTGGGCTGAAGATGAATCATGGCTTCCTGATGAGACGACAGTAGTGATGGGAGCTTCATTGCCCCATGGATTCCATAAGGTCATTCCTCGAGAGTGTGACGAGGTTTACCTACAGGCTTGGTTGAATATTGCAGGTTATGGAGGGTTTTATCCCTTCGCAGCAGAGGTGCGACACAATGGATATGCATGCTGGGCCAACTCCAGACGTTTTGCAATAGTTGCAAAAAATGCCCAACAATGTGCTGTTATTGCAGAAATTATGCATGCTTACAATATACTAGGCAATCGCATTGAAACACTGCAGCCAACTCTCGAAGGAATCGCACTGAGTGAGCAATCACGAATCAACAGTGCTGTCCATGAAGATGATCGACCGTGCTTTGATTTTCGGCTCTCGCAAGAGTGCCAAAATGCAATAGCAGGCCATTTTCCTAATCATGAAGATGAAGCGGATCGAATCTTCCAACTCAGTGAAGGCATCCACGTGCTGCAAAGGCAACATAATGACCTCGTACAAGAAGCCAACCGAGCACTTTACCGACTACAGCAAAATTGGTATGCCCTCAGTGAAGCTTATGCAACCATCTTCAATGACCTATGAGGCCCAAATGATTTAGCAGAAGACCGGTGAAGCTGATCGACAGTTAATCAAAAGAGGGTTTCATTGGTCTGCTTTTCCTGTGGTGATTCTCGCATGTCTTGCAAGTAACTTTTACGGGAATTGAACCACATTTTCATCTAGTAGGGGCACATTCATCTTCCTCTTGCCATTGCTGGCGATGACTGCAGTGTGAACATGCCGCTATTTCTGCTCACAGGTTTTTCTCCCCCTAAGCTAGCATGCCTAATACGCAATATCCCCTGCCCACCTACCCGCAAGGTAGAAGACAGTCCGATAAAGGTAATTTCATGGAATTTTCGCGAAGGGCTTAGGATGGTCCCCAACCTGCATGTCATTTGTCTGTACTTGTTATCTAGCTCACTCGTACACAATGGTTAAATTGCACGGTGCCCTTGGCTCTTCACTAATTCAAAGGTGTACAAAGATGACGTGAGCGTGTTTCAGCGACAATGGGATAAAAATTAACCTTCCCCATCACACTTACTGAAATACCCTAGCGAGACAGTCATCATAGAGACATGGCCGATATGACCCAATTCCTAACATGCCTGACATTCAATAGGGTAACCATGACGGTCACGTTGTCTTTCCGACCAAAGACGTGTCGGGATTGCAACTGACTGACCACAACATCACTAATAACCGTTTTAATTGCCACTCTCTTATACTTGCAAATAGCAATCTTCATGTAGTGGGCCCCCACTCTCTCTACCCGTACTGCCATGGATTTTGTACGACTCCGCGGTGAAGAACACCGTTTCTCTATGCCAGTAAAGATGATCTTATATAGCTTGGAAGCAGCGCAGGAACTTATGGTGGCTGTGCGAGACCTCAGGCGCACAGTACGGCTGGTGCAGAGTGGATGTGTCACCTTTTTTCCAGAAGAAGCACATGGGCTGCAATTGATCTATAACACATTGGAAGCTGACCTCCAACAGGTTGAATTGGATGGACAGCGCATCACACAGCATCTTTTGACAGCACTAGCAGCATCATACGAGGACATAGTCCAAGTGGCAGGTTTTAGTCGCCCGTCTACACGAGGTGTGTGGGTCAATCACCTATACTTAATTCCAGCTGCTGATGGAGGCATGACCGATCAGGCGGGACTTGCACCAGTGCCAATCGATGCCCGACCTTTCCGGCTGATTATCCAGACAATACACATCACTGCGACCTTGGGCGGTTTCTTGGACCGCAGGACCATGCAGCAAACGGTTGATACAGTGGTGGAAGTGGCATTTCTACTATTACGGATAGGGTTGCCACCCAACCTCCGCATCTGGACCACTAGAGCAGCTGGAACAAATTCAACTGTGCAAAGACTACAACCTAGCACGCTCCTAGTAGAAGTAGCCAGAATGATGGCTCCCGACATAAGATTTAGTCTTCTTGTGCAGGACCCGCCCACTGCGGCCACTCGAAGTCCCGACAGAGAGTTGGGTGCACCGGAGGTCGTCCTCCTATAACAAAACAGTGAAATGGCTGTGGATTTTAGAATTGCCGCATAACAGATCGGTGCAGCAACATGGTTTATGTGCCACTCATTACCTACGCGTGCCATCGTTTGCTCAAGAGTTGATACCTCACAACACACATCCAACAATACCACTCTGTAGTTATCGGTTGAGATCACTAGGTGTTTCCAAGCAATTACGCTAGACACGGAGACCTAGTCAGACAGCGCATACGGAATTGCCATGGTGACGAAATGAAGCACTTAGACGTTGTGGATGGAGTTATCGGAGCAACCTCGCTCGAAGCAAGACCTCCGTCTGCAGTGATAGGAGACAACATCGAACTGCTAATTTTGCACCTACGAATGCCTGATGCGGAGACTTGGATTGCACACACTGCTACACACGCAGTAATCCGAATCGAAGAGCAACAAATTCAAGACTATCTCCTCATATCCAATGGACTCATGCATAGGACCCCTTGCGTTTTTTCGATCAAGGAAGAGACGGTAGATTGCCTTGATGCTGGGCTCCTTGAACAGCTGTTCCGTGAAGGAATAGGCCTCACGGATTCATCTACAATGTACATTGCCACAGCTTATGTACAACACAGTTACACTGAACTTACTCACTGTTTAACTTTTTTTTGATGAATCAACTGACGCGAAGCAAGGACTATGCTTATCATCCTTAGGTGTGATATTGCCAATTCAAAATTCTGGCAAAAAGAGAGTCGTGTCTCCGCCAAGGCAGCGTGCATGCTCAGCATATGCTTCATGAGTACACGTGACTTTGGTACATGTCGACAGGTAGAGATACGGCATCATTCTTAGTATACCCTATCGCATACCTGTGGCTCAAACCATCGTCCCATGTACAGGGCTCCCACTCCTCTGACCAAAGACGTGTCAGGGGAGTACCCTCTCTCTATCCTGCCTTCCCTCTCTTTTGCCGTCGTCTCCTTCCCCTCTCTTTGGCTGCCCCCTATTGCCACCTCTGCTGCTGTCCGTAACTGTTGGCCCCTCGTGTTTACTTTCTGGTCCGTCCCTCTCACTCGTCTGTGATTGTTTCCTCTCCTCTCTCTTCCTGCACGTTGTTCCTGCTTCTGCCATACCCTTGTAAACCCTGGTGGGCAGTCATGGCGCAGTGGATCGGTGATAAGGTCACGCTAAAAGCAGGCCCACTGACTGGGCCTGACCAAGCGGGCCCCGCTGGTGGCAGTAATGATACTGAGGCTCACAGTGAACACCAGCGACTTGAATACAAAGAGTCCTACCTTGCGGAATACGACGGCATCCAGGTCTATCGGCAGCAAGGCTGCTATGAGCACGCCAAGCAGCTCCATGCATGGTCCTTCTACGAATATAGAATGTACATCAATGGCGAATGTTGGAACATTATTCTCAATGATGACATGAAGAGCCCAGTGGACTGGGCCTATCCAGGGTCCAGTTCCGCCAAGCTGTCACATGACTTTTGTCATATAGATACCGAAGCCAGTGATGACGTCTACACCAATTTTTGTTTTGTGGAAATGGGAGGCCGGCAGATCTGGCCCTTCTATGCCACAGAGTCCTTTCAGGAGGATTTATGGATTTGGGTCAGTCCCAGAAGATTTGCTGTCATCACGAACCATCGACACAATGAGAAATTGAATCATTTCTATGTTGACCGGATGCATGAACACAATATCCTGGCGAATCGCACGCCCTGCTGGCCCTTCACAGAAATGACCAATAGCTCAGGCAAGGTGATGGACAAAATTATTGCCCTGAACAGAGAATCCCGCTGTAGTTCAGCAGCTCACGAAACTTTCAAGACTGGCTTTGAACACAAAAGTGCCATAAAGTCTATGCCGCGAAGAGAGGAGAACTTGCATGGCAAGAGGAAGTATACAGACCCCACGGGACAGACAAGTACCCAACAGCTCGACCCGACTGGGAATTACAGTGAACGCGACTTGCAGAAACTCAATGCGACCTTTGCTGGTCGATCGGAGCCGCAATCACCCTCCATGCCAAATCATACAACAAGCAAAGTCACAATGTGGCGGCATGGTGAGGTACCGCCGCTAGGACCTGCAACAGAGGGCCGGGCCCGGGCCGCTAAACAGCTGGCGTATGCACGCACTCTATTAACCTTCGTAATGGAGGCAGCCACCCAAATGGAAGAAGTCGTGGGCAACTTGGTGCAGATCGAGCATGAACAAGCCACGGCCAAAGAGGAAGATTTGGTTCAAGCTGCTTCCGCTGCTCCGACAGAATCGTGCACAGATCCAGCTACAGAGGGAAGTCAAACCTGAGTGACATAGACCTTTGACATCTGCATGCTGTCTACAGTCCGAAGGAACTGCAGCGAAGACTGTGGCTCTTTCCTCACGCTGAGGATGCAGGACATAAAAAGATGGTAAGTGCGCTACTTGCTATATCTGCTACCAGATTTCTGGCAGTCGAGTAGAGGAGTCTTCTTGCATGTGACCCCTTGCCACGCTGCTCGATAGAAGGCCCGCAGAATTTTCAGCTCAAATAAAAGCATCGGACTCCTGATCCTCACCGAGACTTTCCTGATATAAGTCTTGTCACATACCAACCAGATCGATCTTTAGACCTAAGGGATCCTAGATATGCTATACAGCACATGCCGTTTTCTTCTGACTGGCTACTATGTTTTCGTTGTATCTACTTGCAAGCCCTTGCGAACTCTTCTCGTGTGATCTGCTAAGCAATATCGGCTCAAATTTAGATGGTCTGATTTGTTACTAGTCCTTTTACAGTTCCTTATACACCCCTCTGTATCCTGCCTAGGCATCTATGAATTTCGTGGTTGCAAATATAAGTGCGAGGCCCCTCTGGCTAAAGACTGTCAGGGTTGCCTCTGATTACTTATTTCCAGGGGTAAGTATGCGACTCCGTGTCTGCCATGGAATCCGTGGTGAAACAACCCTGACGATGGACGTCGTGGAACGGACAACCCTCGGATGGGATATTATTAAACAGACGGCTAAGGTGCTCAGGTTAGACTCACCTTTCCAAGTGGTCCTATATGCAGCCAGCTCGTCAGCAATCCAATTGCCTTTGAGGGCCGTTCAGTTCGACACAGATACAAATGAGGCAACCTTCTGCTATATAGTACAGTCGTTACAAGTCCCGTCAGCACAGCAATACCGAGACCTTCTCACTGCCATTTGTCACAAGGATGTGATTGATGTAAGCTATCTTCTTGGTAAGGGTGTAGGCCTTATGGACATGACAACGGAGGAAGGGCATATTAGTACATTAGTAGCTTCTGCTATCCTTCGAGACCACTCTGCTGATCCGTACGCTTACCAGCCTACTGCTGGCCACTGTTTTCCTCGACATGGAGCCACACTAACTTACCTACTGCTACAAGCCCATGCTGACCCCAATATCATTCCGCCCAAAACAAAACCTACCACCATGTTGGAGTTAGCAGTTGAGTTGGGCAGCTCACAGCACGTACAAATTTTGCTTGAAGCTGGTGCCTCGGTGATACCCGTGAAAGGAGCGCTCCCACCCCTTTTTCTTGCTGTCCTCCATCGACACAGGACTAATGTCCAGCTGCTCCTAGACGCACAAGCGGACCCGTGGCAGGAGATTATGATTGCCTCGGTGCTTTGCCACTCCCTGGAATGGTATGGTTACCCTGCCCGTAAAGAAGTTTTCAACGCTGTACAAGCTGCTGCTTTGCAGAGCACTGAAGACACAGTCATTGACATTTTACAGCGTGCCAGTAGCCCCTCCGACGTGGTGAGAAGTGAGCAACTTTCTCAGGCGCGAATCAAATTCACTGCTCTGACAGATAGGGCCACCGCTATCCTGAAACAAATAGTGTGGAAATATCAACACATAATCGAAAAACAGTCTCGACAGACTAATTTCACCACATTTAGATGGCGCAGAATACTCGATGGCCTGTCTTTACCAGTACAACTACGCCCTGAGCTGCAGACACCCCCTGAGCACAACCAGGAAGAAACTTTCCTACACCAAGTTGACTAATTGCGTGCTCCAGATGACCATTTTCCCAGTAGGATGCGGGCATCAGGCAAAAAGGAACTCTGGCCTGCTTGTTATCTTAAGACACACGAAAGAACGTACGCATAAGAATTTTTGTTTCATTTGAACCATGATGTTTGCAATGCACCAGTACTGTGTGCTCTGTCACAAAGAGATACTGCTCCCTGCGATCCCATCGGCTCAAGAGACAGTCGTAGCCAGTCTTGCCCTTAGCTCAGTTCCAGGAAAGGGACATACAGCTCCTCCTAACCACATTAAGGGATTGAAATAGCCAACTTCCCGGATATTGGGCGAAGGGTATTGCTATCGTTTCTTCTCCATTCAACAAAGTACATATTGATCTTTCGTGCATAGGGACCACATTTCACGATAGTATCCATCATTGCTCATTTCACTTCATCTTGCTTCTCCCTCCCTTCCATCTGACGTCTGGTTTCTCTGGCCAAAGACGTGCCAGGGTTACCAGCACCTCCCTTCCCCTCCTCTCCCATTCTTCTCTTTTCTCTCTCTCGTGCCTGGATTCTCTGACTAAAGACTGTCAGGGCTTCCAGCTTCTTCTCCCTGCTTCCTCCCCCTCATTCACCTCTTTCGCTCACTACGTGTGCGCTGCCTAGTTTAGCCATTGCTCCTAAGTCTCAGTGTCCTGGGTATTTGATTTGATCTTTCAAGTTTGAGCTCTGGGTGCTTGAACTGCCTGGCCAAAGACGTGTCAGGTTTTTCAACACTCGCCCCCCCCTCTCCCCCCCCTTTCTGTTTCGTTTGTCTGGTTTGGTTGTGTGTTGTGCTGTTGGCCCTTTCTTTCTGTTGCCTGCTTTGTTTGTCTTTCTCTTTGTTTCTCCCTGTCGGTTTTTCTGTTGTTTTTTCCATTTGGTGTGCTTGAGTCTTCTGACCAAGGACGTGTCAGGATTCTCAACACCTCCCTCCCTCCCCCGCTCCTCTTTTCTACAGCCAAATCAGTTGCCCAGGAATTCATAGTGTGATGTCTCTGCTCTCCAGAGAACAGGTTACGAAGTCTTGGTATGAAAAGAACCCAAATATCAGCTTCTTTGACTTGCTCTACGCAATTGAACAGCACAAGAGCATTTCGACTGAATACGGGCTGAATGTATCGATTGAGCAGCACTGGCGATTTGGAGACCCCCATAAGAAGACAGCTGCACCGGATCGGCATGACTATGAAATTGCCACGGTCGACGGGAGCGAAACCTTACCTGGACCTGATTGGCACAAGTTGTACCGATGGTTGGTTAGTCAGAGCTCAGCGTTTCTGCCCTACCACACGGTATATCTGGTGACGGACAATCGGGATCTGCAATCAGACAAGGTCAAGTCTGTGCCTGGACTCAGCCATTGGCCAATGGTCGCTGCTTGGTGGAAAGAACGGCTACGATATGTCGGTCCATATGGTGAACTCACCACAGTTGTCTTTGTCCACATTTCGGCTGACACTGGTCTTCACAAGGTACACCCGACATGGGCTGGGACGTACATCCTTGATGCTTGTGTATTCCTCTTTCCGACCATCAACTTTGCACTGATTGACAGCGATTGTGTGCCTGTGACCCTCTTTGAGATACGAGAACTTTGGCTAGCGAGCACTGATCCAACCCTCCCAGCTACGCCAAGCAAAGTTGCCAAAAGCAAACTGCCAAGTCCCATTGCATCATCGCACAAACGTGCGCGCTCTGTGGACACGGGCAGGGATATGCAGCAACCTGGCCCACCATCGAAGCTGTCCAGATCGCATAGTGCTGACCATATTGCTGTCCGAACAGCTGACCCGCTACGAGCTCCGCCACTTACCTATGGTGCCGATCTGGCAGATGAAGTTGACTATGGTGGGTCACCAGACCCGAGTCCCCGCATGTCTCGTCGGGCGTCGTCCAGCAGCGATGACTCTTCACCGCCTGGGTCAACTAAACCTACCCGGAAAGACAAAACAGCCGAGGATGAAACTACCGCTGAGTGTAGGCCCAAAGGAGTCATCTTAGTGAGTGAGGCATTCACTGAAATTAACGCGGGCCTGGTCATTGTATTAGCTTCAGGTCATAAGAGCCCTGTGCCCATCACTGTATTGGAGGACTCGGATACTGATCCTGATGAACTAGCCCACGTTATTACCAGTGCCTATCATAGACATGTCGAAGCCTACCTTGCTACTACATATCCACCTGCGGACGTTGAGCAAGCAGTCGCTAGTGGATTACTTGGCTCTCCTCTGCTTGGCACGTCCACCCGGGTTACTGCAGATTGGTGCCATGCGTGGAGTGTGTTGGGCCAGTGGTCTGGATTAGTCACTTTTCCGGTCCCAGCCTCTGGAGTCTGGCCGCGCCACGGTCATCTACGGAGAATCCTTGATGGCTACCAAGGTAGACAACCCAACTTCCACAAATGGGCTCGGCCTGCCTATGAGCAAGGAGCCCTTCCGACCCTTAGCCTGCTGCCGGGTGAAGTCAGCGTACGAGTACTACCGGGAGACAAGATGTACCAAGCCATGACAATTGAGCCACACTACATGCGGCCTGTGATTCTGCATGGGTTTGGCAGTACTGCCAAGAAAAGAATGCCCAGCAGTCTCGCTGAGCTGGCCCAATTTGGCTGGTTGCCGCTGGCTGCGGCTCTATTTGGGACACAAGAATGGAAGCCCCAATGGTTGCATCCCAATTTCCTTCCAGTGGTTGGTCTGCGACTGCATGCCAAAGTGCCTCCTGTTCCTCTCTCCCAAGCTCAACTCACATTGCTGTGTGGACTGTGGCACCGGAAGGAACAATCTGAACCTTCATGTACATCGCTGCAGCAGGCAGCTCCCCTCACGTTTGGTCTTCCGCTACCCTTCAGAGAGATGACTAAGTGGGAAGTCACCGTCAACGAGCAGGCCATAGATATTGGGGAAGTGTCCAAACAACACTACAGTGGGGGCCAACCCGCAGATGCGCTGCCCGTAGCCCTCACAGGCTCTGCAGAGTGGGCCTCCTGGGTCTTTTCCCTCGCTGAAGTCTGGCAAGATGACGCCCCGATGCAAGACCGACCCCTTGAAGTGCATTGCAGTGGACTAGGGGGTGGCCTACTTAGTGGCGAGCATGAATATGATATTTTTCTGCAAAATCTTGCGCAAACCAAGGTGTATGGCCCATCGCTTGCGATGACAGATGACTGGGAAGAACATATCACCCAGTTGGGCCTCACCAAAACTGTGCATGAATATGTGATCTATCAGCTACTCTCCACGGCAGAAGGATGGACAGCCTGGCGAGATTTTCTCCCTGGACAGTTCGCTTCATGCGAATATCCGGCCAGCCCATGCCAGGCCACCACACCCGACCTGGACAACAGCAATTATGCAAATCTTTCGTTGCTACCATCCGCAAGGCAAACATCTATTTCTGAAGTCATGCTTTCCACTGTTAGTCACCACAGCGGCAGCAAGCGGTTTCAGGGATGTCAACGTGCACGGTTTTTCGGCAGGGTCCTATACGGGCCTTGCTGTCCATGAGATCCTGAGTGCGTTTGCTGTGTTCCCTGGCCTCACCAAAGTTGCTGCGATTGCGACGCCACCAGAGATGATGAGACTTGCCACGGGCGAACGCACAGTCACACTGGTGCACTGCCTGGAGGACCGGCTTTGTGTGTGGAAACCTGACTCTCTGACAGAATTCAACTATCAGATTGTCCTGATAGAAGGGCACCCCACATGGAGTGGACGTGCTAAACACTCCTATGGCCACTTGCTCTTCATTGATCTTGACGAAGGGGTTCATGAAGTCCAAAGACTACAAATCACTACCCCTCAAGTCATTCCACATGGGGTACGTTGCGAGGGTCTGCTGCGTGTACTTTCATGGGTTAGCTTTGACCTTCCTGAACATCTCAAAACAACTCTAAGTTCTCTGTTAGTAGCAGCTGGTGAAGGGAACACTGAACTGCACACAGTGCCCATTGACGGAAGGGATATCCGGGATGGCCAGCCTGAAACGGAAGCTGAACTGCAAGCGGCCCTGATTGCGATGATTCCCACACCGGGAGGGTCCCATGATGAGGGAGGATTGCTAGTTCGCAACTTACTGGCGGAATTCCTGCGAGGCTTTTCCCTGCGCACCCTCATCTTCCTCCTGGACATGGTGCTTCCGCAATTAGACGCCTATCATGCGGGACGGCAGCTCCAACATCTACAGCCTTGGGTCAGTGTAGAACTTGCTCAGCAGAAGAAGCGAGGACAGACTGGAACACGGTTACAGGTTACCTATCAATATGAGGCGTATGCCGGATTTCATGTCATCCACCTACATACTGATGGTGCCCCACTCCTGCTATTTAGTGCACCTTCCGATGTTCCAGCGCTGTCGCCGCGTGCTCTCTGTGAAGCTGGGAACCTGGGCAACTTGGAAGCGAACGTGATGGCAGGCAGAGCCCTACTGGGTATATTCCAGTTGCCAGACAATCAGCAGCGTTGTGTCATAGCATTGGTACATGAGAAGGTGATGTCGAGCGGAACTAGCAAAAACCCTGTTCAAAGAGCGCTCATGTCAAGCGCATTGCCCCAAAGATGCTGGAGCTTGTTATTGTCTCTCTGCCTATTGCTCGGACCTTTTGTGGGCGACTTTTGGATCAGCATCTTAGAACAATGAGTTATTTTGATCCTGCACAGGATTGGCTGAAACCCATTGAAGACCATCCGTCCATGGCCGTTGTTTGGGAAGAGTTGGCCTTTCTGGGAGACACGCGCAGCCGCCATGAACTCTTAGTGTTTGCACAAGCTAACCAGTCGCGCCTACCATTGGCAATGGGCATCGTGCAGCCGCATATACCTGTTCGCCGTATGGCTAGCGAGCGCAAAACGCAACTGACTGATGCGTTAGTCAGAATTCTGAGCCGATTTTTGACACCAGCTGCGATCTCGATGGATGGGGCCCATGACAGTTACTATCGTGAACATCTCCTTCCTCTAGCAGCACACGGTGATGGACATGTCCTGACAGTCTCAATTGCACTCTTGTTGGCCATTATGACTGGAAGATCTGACTTATGTATTGCAGGGGTTTTTGGTGCTGGCAAAACGCGGTCCCTTGCGGTCCTGCTCATTGCCCTAAGCTGCGAACTGAATGACTTTGTTGCAATCGTCTACACTAAAGAGAATGTAGCTGCCAAAGCACTAGCGGATCAAGTGAGTGATCTTGCGCCCCCCACAATCAAGAACTTCGGCAGGCTAATTGGACGCATGGAGGAGGGCAAAGGAGAGGCGTACGCCTCCAAAATTGACGTCCGATGTAGTGACCGTAATAGAATCATCTCACATAAGAATATACTCATCGCAACAGGTGGCTCAGCTACGGCGGAAATGGCGATGCGCTACTCCTCTTTTGGCCATTGGATTTCTCGCACCTGGCTTGCCTTTATGGACGAAAGTCAACAGTATGGCAACTACCATGAGATTGCAGCTCTTGCTGCCATACAACAGCCAATGCTGACTGTCTTCATTGGAGACCACAGGCAAACTCCAGGAGGGCTATCCAAAGGCCGAGCAGCGGCTGTCAATCGACGTAAACTGTTGCAACGGCCGTTGGGGCTTCGAGCACTTGATAAGTCCGGCGACTATTTTCCACCAGCACGAATGGCAGCCCTCGTAGCTCAGCTGTGGCCTGATGCGAGCCAAGATCCGGAGTCGGAGCTCTTCAGTCTGCTGAGGCTTGCAAACAAGCCGCACAGTGGCCCATGGACATCCACTCCGCAAGATTACGAGCTGCCTGTCGCCCTAAGGCGGGTGTTCCACTGCCGAATTTCGTGCCAGCTGGATGCACACAGCAGCCTCATTGCAGCGGTGCTCGCAGTCTTGCTGATTGCCACAGCACCAGAGGAGTTTGGGGTACCTGCGTGCACCACGACCCTTGAAGCAGCTGGACTCTGTGGTCCTCATCGATGGGGCATCATTCTCCCTAACAGCTCACGAGTTTCCATGCTGACCTACCAAGCCATTGTTGCAGTTCGATATCTGGAGTTAGTCCTCCATGAGTCCAACCATATCTACATTGGCCATTTCGTGCCACATGAGTCCACTGTAGCCATTGGAGGCTTCCGCACAGTATTGTGGAAAGCCCCTAAGGATCTCAGGTCTGCAGTTGAGGATGTGGTTGCCTTCTGTACCTACCTGAAGAATTATTATCGTAACTTGCAACAGGGAGCGACCTCGCAGCTGCTTGTCTTATGCAACCGTACGGCTGTACATAATTTGCTACTCCAACATGGCTTTCAGACCGAGTGGTATGGTGGGCTGCGAGTTTCCACCACCTCCTCTGCTGCAGGAGCGACAGCTCGCATTGCTGTCATTGTTCAAACAGGGGTAGGCTTTCTTAGTGGAGGACGGAGAGATTCAACAGCAGACGAGCGCGAGGACTGCTATGGAAGGGCAACTGTAGCGCTGACAAGAGCCATCGACCATACCTATATTGTCTCGCCTCTTGACATGGCAGGCATGATCGGAATGGCCCAGACAATAGGGGTTTACCATTACGGATACTTCACGTTGAAAGCCCGTGACATTCAGTACCATGGCCCTACAAACTACCCCAGCGACAGATGTGCCATACTGGACTGGGGATTATCGGTGCCCTTTACTCCCCAAGATAAACCGCCCCTTGCTATTGCCATGATAGTGACCACCAATGGCACACGAGCGTGGAGACGATATCGGCTGGTAGTGGCATGCAGAGACAGGCTACGGCTTCCCCCTAATGTCCTCGCAGCGCTAGAGTCCCGCACACGTGACCATGTGCTGACGACCAGCGGATTTTTCCCCTGCTCAATTGATCGTGAGTACCTATATGGTTACGCCGCGGATGGTTACAGATCTCCCCTCTGGCTGTGTGCAGCTTACAATGGGTCCCCAGCCCTTGTTCATCGACACAGAGGTCACAAGGTTTTCTTTCATGCTGGTATACAGGATCGACAACTCGTGGTAATCCCTGGTATCCATTACTTTGATGCCCATCGGTTGCAACCTGAGCTTTTGGCCACACTAGATCGCCAATTTGATCCAGGCACTATGAAACTTGCAAGCCCGGAGGGTGCAAGAGACACAGTGAGTGACCCATCCTCGGATGAAGAAGCAGCCTCTACCGATGGAGACAGTGATCCAGAAGACCCTACCATCTCATGGTGTCCACCCATACCTGAAGCAGCCGAAGATCCCTCTGAGGACGAGATCTTGAGCGCAGCTGATAAGCTAGCAATGTTAATTGACAATATCCAACCTGACGGAAACCCATTCTGCATACCAGAAAACCTTGGCGTTCTCCCGCCGCTATGGCTCCAGGCGAGACTGACGTTGTCCTTGATTGCCATCCAAGAAAAGTTTGCGCGCGTCTTGCTGAGTGTGGCCGGTGAACTGTGGTTGCGCGGGCAAGGTGCCAAGGTGGAGGATGTCCTTAATCAAACAGCTAGGGCTCTCACAATTCGATTGGCAGAGAAGCTCGCCCAGGCGATGAGCTCGTTGATGAGATTGGCTGAATCCATGGTGACTCCAGAAACTGAATGCCTTTTGTATGCCACTTACTGGTTTCGGCCCATCCTGTCTGAACTCATTGGCTCAGCCCGCGAGAGCTCTGAAGTGAATCGGAGTCGAGCGCCGAGTGGCCCTGTGAAAGTCCTAGTCACAGATCGACCGCATCGGCGCACTACTGGGTTAGTGGACCTTACGAGTGGCGCCTCTGCCCTCTTGGCATGGTTTCCGGCTAGTTGGGCCAGTAAAATTGCTCCCAAACTCCTCGAGAATGCTCCTGAGAATGCACAGAAACCTCAAGAAATCAACATCACGTGCCCGAAACGTTCCTATGACGAGACTCCCGTGGAAGGAGAAAAGCAGCTGCTCCAAGCAGTTAAATTTGTTGCTAAAAATTTGCCTGGTTTTCACCTGGGGTTGGATGAAGACTTTCAAATGGCTGGAAGCTTCCAGGAGCTCATCAATGGCTACACCACAGGGCTCGTTGAACCATGTATGCTGCGAGGTCTCCAACCCCTAGGACCGAATCGTACTACTCTTGAAGTGATCATTCCCTCTCCAGAAGGGCTTACCCCTGAAAAATGGAAAGAAACAGCCACACTATGCCCACTTGACTGGCCTTCCAACTACAGTCTTTTACTATTGTGGCATATGAATGGGAGCCTTCATCAAACAGAGGCGCGACTCAGGAAGCAACTGTCACACAGCCACATGTTTGCTGAGTGGACAGTCCATCTCGACAGATTTGCGGAGCGAGTTTTATTCCAGCAGCCAGCAGTCTATATAGCGGAACATGCCTTGCAAACCAACTTGCGGGAACGAAACTTCCCAGACAGGCGAGTCCGCCGCAGGGTCCCTCCGGAAGATCTGGATGAACATCGAAGGGCGCTCAGAGCGCTTCATCAGCGTGCTACTGCCCAGCAAGCAGTGAACCCAGTTTCATTTGGGCTCACCAATGAATGGTATGACACCATTACAGCAGACAAAAAACACCATTTGGAACATTTCACGAGAGGTATGACATGATCCCCAGCTCAACCCCCCAGTATCACACTTTCCTTCGTGTGTCCACCCCCTCTCCCCCCTCCCCTTTTCTTGTTCTGTTTCTGTTTCACTCTGGGCTTTCACCCATTGGTTGGCTTTTGTTGCATCGATCACGGTGGTGGAAGATGACTTACGTGTCTAATTGGTTCAATTGTCACATCTACTTAAGTGTACTGCTCATACCCAGTGTGTCTGTCCAAAGACGTGACAGGTGCACTGGTATGCAGCAGGAGACACAGTTTCCCCATTTATAATTGTTAGGCTCATCATGCGACACATGCCTGGCTCCAACCAACCCAGATCTCTCCATCAGTTGGGAGCCACAGTTGGCTTTGCGTGCGAGTGCCAGCTTAGGCATAACAGATCGGGCCGCATGGCTTCGTTAATACCTGCTTTCTGAATGTGCTGTCCCGTCGAGAGCTTAGCTTGTACTAAGGTTGCCTCTGCCATGAAGCCTAGTGCACGCACTCGCTTTCTCGCAGTCTTTGCCTGACAATCATCGATGGGTGAAGATGCTGTTGTTGTCCCCAGATGTAGTCTTGATTAGCCACCCACTCCCCCACCCCTTCCACCAACCAAGGCACTTGAATTCGCTGACTCATCCTTAGATTTTGCCATCCGCAGCGCTACATTAGGTGTTGGTGTCTTTTTATTTCGTCCTTTTCGGTTTGTGGTTACTGTTCCCTGCCTGACGTGACCCTCACTCCCCCTCGGATGTTCCTCCTTGGCGCCTTGGTCCAGGTTTTACTGGTCCCTCCCTCTGGGTATCGTTGCTTCCGGCGACGGCCTGGTTGCCTTGCCTCTGTGCTTGGAGTGATTGTTATGCATTGATTTCCCTCTTCATTGTGTCTCATGGCACTAAAGGCCTTTGGCCCTGTGTGGGGCTCGTTCCCTCTACACCATGTTTCCTGTGTTGTTGGAGTGCTGTGTGCACCCTCACTGAGGTATTCATCATAGTATGATCCTTGGCCCCTTTTTTGACTCCGCTAAGGCACGTTTGTACCCCTTCTGGTGCGGGTGTGTCCCTCTCCCTCTGTCCTCTGCTGCCTCCTGGCTCCTCTCCTCGCTCCTTCTGTGTGGCCGGTGTCGTTGTGTGTGTTTTGTTTTGGCCTCCTCCCCCTTTTGTGATTTGCTTTCCCCCCATGATGGCAGGGTTCTCTTTGGTGGTTGTTGTGTCATCTGGTTTACCTGTTGCCTGGATACTGAGGTTACCGCTCTACATCATTGCTCTGTCATTTCACCTTCACTACATTGGTCTTATCTCTAGTTACTCTGAATTCATTCGCGGTGGGGCAGATTCCTGTCACCGTCCCCTCCTCTCCGTTTTACCTCTTTCATGTCTTGTTGCGGTGTTGGGCTGTTTGATTCATGTGGCTTTTTCGTTGGCTGCCTGGGGAGGGCCCTTCTCGCTCTGTTTTGTTTCTGCGATTTCTCCGGGAGGGGCGGTAGATCCCCGGTAGAGCCATGGACCAGGCTGCACTGCAGTGAGCACTACTGGCGCTGACCAGTGGTGCTTCCTGCTGTTCAGTCTGGAGCGCCCTAGTGCAGCAAAGCCTGCCAACATGGATCGGTGCGCTGATGGGACGTCGTGATTCTGCTCATGGCTCACTCTAGGGGAGAGTGGCCCTATGTGAGATGCACTGCGAACCTCTGGAACATCTGACTTGCAGCAGTTTTTGCTGGGACGATGACACCCTGTGAATCCTGCTAGTCAATCTGGTGCTGGTACAGCAAACCTAGCCACCTCTTCAAGTTTGTGGCTTGAGCTCGATTGCCATGTGCGAGCGGCGCAATTGTGTACAGGTCGCTGAGTAGCAATCCTTCTTTGCTTAAGCCTTCCCTCTGCACGAGTGTATTCTATTCATCTGCAATGACCTTACGGAGAGGATCTTTTTTATCTGCGGAGATCTTTCACCATTGACACCTTTTCAGGTCCTCTTGGCTTCCTACGATATGACAGCATCTGGGATGAATTACAGTTATTGTCCTGCATGACCTACAGGCTGTCAATCCCTACCCCCCTTGAGGGGGGTATCGAGTCACATCACCACTGCGGCAGTATCTTACTACAGAGATTGGACTCCAACTTCACTCATCATCATAGGACCAACTTTGACAATGAGAATGGCAACTGATACGAGCTGTACTGTCAGCTATTCCTGCCTTGCCTACCTTTCAGAGAGCTGGAGTGACAGTCACGGTTGTAGGGATGATTAGAATCTGGGTGATCGTGCACTATATTTTTCGCTCTGCCGCACTTAATTAGTTTGCATGTTTTTGATGACAATACAGTGGCTTAGGTCACTGTATTCAAGGCAAATCTCAAGTTGTTTGGTTTGGTTCTTGTTTGGGCCCGGCCCCGTTCTTTGTTGCTTCGCTGTTTGCTTTTTGGCGAAACGCAAATCTGGCTGGGGGATTTGCGGGTCGTTTTGGTTGCGTTTTTGTTTGGTTTTTTGTTTGTGTTGATGTGATGATTTGCCCACGTTTTTGGACCACACGAGTCCTTTTTCTAAATACTTTTCACCGCTTACGCTATTGTAAGGACCGTGCCTAGTGCGAATCGGCCAAACCGGAGGAAAAAAAAAAACATGAGCACAACCAATGACTTGGAAAGGATCCGGGGTCCATCCTGTGAAAAAGGAGGATCCGACGCTTTTCTGATGGGAAGGTATTCTTCATAGAATGACAGGCAATGGCATAATGATCTGCGCAAACTGGTGGACCATCTCAGTATTCACTCGCCTGCTACACCTGAAGCCCAAAGATTTGCAGAAAGCATGGAACGTCCAGTTCATCACCGTATTTGTCCCCGCATGGATGATTCCTCCATGTATCACAGCCTGCGCAGGGAAAAGATTGAAAATACTAACTCCGCCAGCGCGATAGAGGTCAAATCTGTGAAAATCCTACCTGGTATAGCGCTAAGAGATCAGTGACGTTGCACAGTTTTGATTTCACCAAGTATCGTCTGTGGACGAGCCTATTTTGACTTGGAACGATTGTGAATGGACAGATCGTAGTTTGTAGTTTTGATTTGACCGAATATCATCTGTGGAAGATACACTTTTGAATGTTTTTGGATGCTCTATGAAGCATAGATCATTTTATGACACTCAACGAGCACAACCGACACTGCGGTTGCACTCGTCTCGTTTTGTAGTTGAGAGTTGTGATGTTTTTGTGGGAAATCGAACATTATTTGAACAGTTTGGAAACATTTCAACAGTTTTAGAACCGAATGAAAGCTTTTGATCCTCAGTGGATCGCTTTTCGGAATTTCGTCAAGACTGGAATCCAGTTTGCAGTTTAGACAAAAACCCCTCCTTGGTTTTTGTCACCTTTAAACAGTATTTGAACTGAAGGGTCAACGATACTCGTTGGCTCAAGCCCGAGCGAGAGAAACAGAGTGTGTGTTGAAGCGTTGCTTGTTGTCTGGAGTGATTTGAGCGAGAGAGCACGGAAAGTTTGACTCACGTTTGTTTATTTGTGGAAAAGCCTTTGGGTAACTTTGATCGCGATAGGTTTTGTTTTGGTTTTCAAGGCACAACTTAGCGGTGCAAAGTTTTACGTGGTAGCGGAGCTTCGTGCTCCTACCACAGATCTGTGTGATCTTGGTTTGTCTGTGGATCCAGGAACCGTGTTTGTGAGTTTATACTTTGCTCAGGTCTTGCGTGAATCTTGTTTGTGTTTCAGGTATGGCCGACGCATCTGCAAGCGGCGGTGCGGGTCAGGTACCGACACAGCGTGGAGAGAGGGAAAGAAGTCCCACTCGTACGCCTACGACTCAGGAACAGCAACAGCCTGCACAAGGACCTCAACGTTTCAGGATGAACTCGCCGGAGGGCGGACAAGGTTTGCCTGGAGGGGCAACTGCACCTTATGCCTCTATACCACCCCCACCGCCGAAAGCTGCCAGTGGTTGTGGAAGTATGCCAGGAAGTCCAACTGGACAGCAAGAAGTTTTCTCCACTGCGCAGATGACTCAGATAGCTCAGATAGTGTCTTTGAGTTTGAATCAGGCTATGGGTGAGTTTAACATGAGGTTGAATGGTTTGCAACAACAGGTAGTTCATCAACAGAATGTGTTTGCTCAGGCACAGGTGCAGCAAGCTGCATCACAACCAGCTCAGGTACCAGTTGCGAAGACATCACCTTCTATCTCAAGTGGTTTGTCATCATTTGGAGATCGTCCACCCACCAGTCCACAACCCAATTTTCCAAGGAACACTGTGGAACAGCCACCAGGTTTGCAGCAGTTGCCTCAGAGACTGATTAGTGAAGTTCGTCAGGGGCAGGGTACTGCACAGAACACTCAGGGTGAAGCATCGTCACAGGATGACAGGGATGTCTTTACTAAGAGTGAGAAGTGGCTTCCTCCATTGCCCAAGTGTGAGCATGGAACTTGGAAGACACGTGAACAGGAGATTTTGGGTTTTGCCGGCTATGTTCAGTCTTTGAGAAGCTGGGTAGCTTTGGCAAGTGATACGTTTGGGTGGGAGCTTGAAAGTGCGCTGAGTTGGCCGCACGAACTGCACATGACGAATCTGAAACCTGCACAGCAACTTCGTAGTGCCAGGTTGCTGGCCATCCTAACTCAGGCGTTTGCAGAGTATCCACGAGCTCATATGATCCTACAGGCCTATTCAGAAGGAATTGGTATGGATGGTTCTTTTCAGGCAGTGCGAGGAACTGAGGAACGTCTGGTTTTGAGGCGTTGCGTTTGCTTGCAAAGGAGTTCAGTTTGAGATCAAGAGCGGAAGCTGCATTTTTCAGGTCTGAGTTCATGTCCAAGACGTTTAAGGCACAGAGTGGCCCTACACAGATCAGTGATCTAGTCCGACAAGTATCGGAAGTTGATCGATACCTTGCCTCAGCATTGCGACAAGACTGGCTTGGATTTGCAACAGGTCGACTTGACGTTGATGTTGCTGAGATCCTTGCCCAGTGACGTGAAGAACTACGTCGTTTTGCATGCGTCAGGTGAGGGCTATACTGACTACAGATCAGCAGCCCTGAAGTTCGAACAACAGCAGAGGTTGTTCCAAGAACTGGGTGGAGGATCAGGCCGCAATATGCACGCCTTGGAAGCCGAAGGTGACTGGAGCACCTACTATGGCTACGAAGATGAGCAGGACTACTACGCCGAAGGTGCCGAAGAGGAGTGGGAATGGGATCCAGAGAGTGAGCTGTGGCTCAACACTGCCGCAATCAACAAAAATTCAGGAGTGAAATGTCGAAAGTGTGGCAAGACTGGACACATGCAGAAGGATTGCAGCACGAATATGGGTCGTGTGAAGTGCTTCAAGTGCGGACAGAGCGGGCATATTGGCGCGAATTGCCAAGCCAGCAGTCCGAAGTCTGCAAGTTCTTCTCCGTCTTCGAGCACTGGGAAAGGTTCAGGTGCAGCCAAGGCCAAGCCTGCAGCGAAAGCTGGACGAGGAAAAGGTGGTCGCAAGGGAAAGATGCATGAAGTTTCAGCCGAAGGACCTCAAGAAGAAGAGCAAGAATCTGGAGAAGCGATTATGATGCCGCTCATTTCATCACAGGTTTCAAGTTCAGAGGGAACTTGGTGGTTGTTAGATTCTGGAGCTGCCACGTCGGTGCTGTCGCAGAACTATGAGGGCATGTATCGTTGCCAGGCTCAGGAGGATTCGGCAGGAGCATTGGAAACCTACTATGCAGCGAATGGGACTCCAGTTCACATGAGGGCCAACGTTTTGGTAAGTTTGGCATTTCAGGTTGTGACTGGGGCATCTGGAAAGAAGAAGACTCAATCATTCAAATTGGCCTGTTGTATTGGGGATGTGTCACACAACATTATTTCGACAACTCAGTTGGTCAAGAAGGGTTGGAGTGTGATTCAGTCACCTGGAGAGACGTACCTCTACCACGAGGACAGTGGAACGCTCATTAGTGACGTGCTGTTGTGGGGAGGGACTCCGTGGCTACGAGCATGCAGGGCAGCACAACCGAGCTTGAAGGATGGCAGTCAGCCGATGGAGTTGGTTGAGTCATCAGTGGTCGAGCCAGAGGGTTTGAAAGTTAGCATGGTTGGAGCTGTTGAGCTGTCAAGTCAGGAGAAGTTGCGTCAACATGTTCTTCGAGGCCATTACCCGTTTGATCCACACTGTTTGGAATGTCAACAGGGACGAGGAGTTTCTCGAGCACCAAGGCGAAGTTTGCGTGAGAGAATCCTTGAAGTTCAGGTGGATTTCTTCTTTTTGGGTTTGGTTGAGAGCAAGTTCAAGATGATTTTGCTGCGTCAGGTGTTTTCAGGTTTGCTTGGTGTCACTGCGGTGAGCGAGAATGTTCAGGTGACAGGCCAGCATTTGCGTCAGATTTTAGCTGAGTTTGGATTGCTTGAGACTTTGGAAGGACCGCCAGTTGATTTCAGGACAGATGCTCAGGACGAAGTTGGAACTGTTCTGAGGAGATCTGGTTTGCCGAGGGAGTTCACTGTGAACAAAGCTGGACCTCAGAACCATGATACGGTTGGATCAGTAGAGCGTGGTGTGAGAGAAGTCAAGGAAGCTCTTGCTGTTTTGCGCTTGGAACTGGCCAAGGCCGGATTGGATTTGGTCGACAGCTTGGTTGCCTGGGAGGCCGCTTCCAGGTATGTGACTGCTATGCACAACCTCCATGGCAAGATCCAGAACACAGGAAAGACTGGAAAGGAATTGCTCAGGAACACATCTGAAGGAACTCGAATTTCCGCCATGTTTTGCTCTAGGGTTCTTGCAGAGACCCCAGAAAGTGTTGACAGTATTGGACGGTTTGTCACTGCTGCGTATTTGTATCCTGTCAGGAACTCGTTTGCTCATTTTGTTTGTGCAAAAATTGCTGATGAACTGAAGTTTTTCCAAGCCAAGAGTTTGAAACTTGTTTTTCCGATTGAGTATCCACAAGATCTCATTGAACGTTTTGTTTGTCACTCAGGTTCAGGTGATCATCCATCGCTTGTTGATCAGGCACCCATTGAGATTTTGCCCGAGGAGTTTGCACGACTTCCAGATCAGGTGCAACCTCCACGACATTGGGTTGATGCTCATGGACGAACTGAAGGATGCAGTTCATGTGCCACTCGACAAGGTCGACATTCCAAGAAGTGCTGTGAGCGCTATTGGAATTGGATCCGTAACCAGAAGAAGGGAGAAGTGCCAGCTTTGCCCGACAAGCCTGAGGAACAACTACCAATAGTTGAGCCCAATGACCCGGCTGTGGCCGTGCCTTCACGACCATTGCCGCGCATCCCAGGTTTGCCTGCTGGGATGATCCCGACGCGCCGTTGTCCAAGTTGTGAATCAGGTATGAATGCTCCAGGTACCCGGCACTCTGCCGACTGTCGCAAGCGACAAGCTGAGTTTGTGTCAGGTGAAACTGCCAAGCCATCGCTTGGTGATCTGGAGGATCTTCCGGTACAGGAAGGTGGGGTGAGAGATGGTTCTTATTCTCCATCTTTAGCTCCGGACCCAGTCGAGCCTGTGGACGTTGAGATGGCCACCGAGGACGTTGGTGACATGCCCATGGTTGACGTTTGCATGGCGCAGCCATATCATGTGGGTATGTTGACATCACCAGAACTTGTTCAACGAGATCGGTTTTCAGTGGAGTCAATTCAGTACGATGGCTACTGCGATGAGTTTGTGGTCATGGATTTTTGTGGTCAGAAGATCAAGCTTTGGAAGCCCAGTGGAGCCGTGTCTGATGTCACGCTCAGGGACTTGCCAGCTGAAGGAACCTTTTTGGCCATGCAGAAGGAGATTCGTGGACTCACTGCTGTTGGTGCAGGTCAGGTTCTTGCCGAGAATGTGGCGAGAGAGAGAGTGGCCAGCGCATCATTGGCACAAGGTGGGTTACCAACGAGAAAGAAGAAGCTCAGGAAGGTGTGCGCGCCAGAATCGTTGCCAAAGACTTTGCAAGTGGACAGTCTGCCAGAAGTATGGGCATCTCTAGCCCAACGCCCAGTATTGAAGCACTCAGGATGGTTCTTGGAGTCGCTTGTGGGGCGTGGAGTGTTGGGAATCAAGCCATGTTTTTGGTAGGTTTGGACGTTTCTCAGGCATTTATGAACTCACCATTGGAGCGACCAGAAATTCTCCGGATGCCACTATCCATGTCAACTATGAAGGGAGAACCAATTTTTCTATGGGCTGAGAAAGGCATCAACGGTTTGAGAATTGCCTCTCAGGCATGGATCGTTTTCTTTTCATCTATTGTCAAGAGCATTGGAGTTGTTTCAGGTACTGTGGAGCCTTGTTTGTATGTTGGTCGAATGGTTGGCAAAGATCAGGCACCCATCGTCATCATGGCGTACGTCGATGATTTGCTTGTTGCCACCACTTCGGAATCAGCTCTCAAGACCCTCATGACTGCACTATCAGCTCATGTCAAGGTTCGAGAGACTGGCCGCGTTGGTTTGAAAGGGGGACACTTGCGTTTCCTTGGTCGAAGTATCTTTCGAAGGCCAGGCTCATCTGCTTTGTACATGCAGGTGGATCCAACGTACTTGGATGAAGCTTTTGCTGAGTTTGATTTGAAGAAGGGAAGCACAACATTTCCGGATTTGCGTCCCATTCTGGAACAGGAAGGAAGCCAACCATTGTCAGCAGAAGGACATGCACGTTTTCGCAGAGTTCTAGGTCGTTTGTCATGGTATTGCCAAACTCGTCAAGACTTGTTGATTTTGGTCAGCATGCTTGGAACTGGTCAGGCACAACCGTTTGAGACCCATGAAAAATGTTTGCGTGCTGTACTCAGGTACCTTATGACTGACATGGATGTCGCATTGCGTTTTCCATCAGAAGAGCTTGCTTTGCCCGATGTGAAAGGTTTGGAAGTGTACACAGATGCTGGGTTTGCACCCATGAAAAGTACTGGACGTCGTTCTGTTTCAGGTACTTGCTTCATCTTTCAACAGTGTTTGATGAAGTGTTTTAGCAGGCACCAGTCAGCTGTGACGCTCTCCTCCTGTGAGGCTGAGCTTGTTGCATTACAGTCAGGTGTTCAGGAAGGAATCGGCTTGCTCAGGACTTTGGGTTTTGTGCTTGGTCGTTTGTATCCATGGGTTGACATTATTCCTCAGGACGCTCAGGTGACTTGGTATGACGAAGCAGAGTCTGATGACGAAGACTCTATGAGAGTATCATACTTGTTTCCACTGGTCGTCAAGACCGACAGTTTGTCAGGGAAAATGCTTCTCGAAGCATCTGATTTGCAACGAAAGAGCCGACACATTGAGATTAAAGTTTATTGGCTCCGAGAGTTGATGGATCGCAAAGTTTTGCTTTTGTCGCACGTTCCAGGAACTTTGAACCCAGCAGATTGTTTTACCAAGTGCCTGCCAACTCAGAAGTTTTTATTTTACAGGAACATGCTTGGATTTGTGAAAGTTGATTTTAGTTTGATTTCGAACATCCTTGGTTTTTGCTTGAAAGTTTGTGACAACAGTTATTCAAAACCAATTTCATATTTGTCAAACAGGAACTGCGTTTTGTGCGGAGAACGTTTGATTTCGTTTGTTTGGGAAGAAGAACAGCAAGTTTCAGGAGATCAGAGATCATTTCGTCATGTGAAAGCTGCGTTTGCTCAAGAAACCTTGACAAACCCGGACAGTTTGCCTCTTGCTGTCGCGCTGATGGCAGAGGAAGAGGACAACAAGTCCATGGTGTCTGGATTGACCCGTGTCGATTACACGACAGGGAGACCTCGCCAGGATCCAGATACTGGTGAAGTGATGAGAAGAGATGCAAGAGTCATGGAAGTCACTGAAGCTGCACCAGAGGGAGCAGCTGCCTCAGGCACTCAGGAACAGAAAGAGCTAGTGTCAGGTACGCCAGATACAAAGGAAGCAACTGCGGGTGCGCCAGTTGCAAAAGAAAGGCCTTCAGGTGAACCGTCTTCTGGATCTGGAAGGAAACCTCAGGTGAAGAAGATGCCGAAGCGCCCAGCTGCGAAGCTGATGCCTCGGAAGAGAATCATCAAGGTCAAGAGCGAGACTGGATCAGGTGCTAAGCTGCCTGGAAAGAATCGCTTCAAGAACAAGGAGACGAAGAGACGCCAGAAGGCGAAGTGGGAAGAGATTAAGAAGACTGCCAGAGAAGAGCGTGCTCAGCCTGCACCAGCCTTTGAGATTCCAGCCCGTGGAGGAGATGTACCAGTTCGAAGTTTTTTCGACCCTGTTTCAGGCAGAAGAGAGACAATGGAAGTCAAGCCAATCAACAGGGAGCAGAAGTTTCGAGCTGTGCAGTCAGGTTTTTCCAGGTATCCTAATGAGACTCGTACTTGCTACCAGTGTGGTGAGAAAGGGCATCTGAGTGCCAACTGCCCGCAGAAGATGAGGAGAGTATCACTCACTGAGGGCGTCATCAAGTACGAGGGGGCAGGGGAGACCCGGCCTCGAGTCAGGCTTCAGGGAAATATGGGAGCATTCCTCAGGAGACCTCGGAGTTTGACGATGTCCGTCCAGAAGACTCAGCATCTCAGGTGGGCGGACAATACCTGGGAACTATGTCTACGGTTGGAGGAGGTGTCAAGAAGAACTTGCCACCACCACCACCTCCACCTCTGATGGGTGGAAGCCCAAAGATCGCCAGGAGCAGACCAGGTGTTCCGCCGCAGACTTCAGCACCTATGCGGCCACCACCAGCACCTACAGCACCAAGACTTCCGGCTAAGTTTTCTCAGGACCCACCTCTGGGAGAAGCGGCCTCCTCGAGCAGAGATGTGAGGAGACCCAAAACTCCACCCAAAACACCGCCAAAGAGACCCCCAAGCAAGGCACCACCGGTGAAAGGTGCGCCACAGAAGGACAAAGGGACTGAGAAGTCCAAAGGGACTGAGAAGTCCAAAGCGACTGAGAAGCCCAAGGCGACAGAGCCACCAACAGAGATCAGAGGCTCGGTTGGGAGAGTCGTGGAAGAGGCAGCTAAGGCGGCACCTGCGACTGTAAACCTTGTGACGCCGAGCACAGCTGTGGATGTTGGAACCCCAGTTTCAGACAGTGCGGGACATGGGGATGTCCATCTTGCGGCGGCACATGGATCTGGAAGGTTGTCAGCACTTACAGTGCACCAACCGACGCCAGCGAACTCACAGGCGGCGACGCCTACATCTCCAGCAGGAGATTCCCTTGTGGCTGGAGAAGCACCAGGACAAAGTTCAGCTCACTGGTCGAATGCTCCGGTGATTTCACCGGTACCATCTACACCACTGCCAGCACCGGTGGGAGGCGAGACAGAGGTTTGTGTGGCATGCCAAGGGAGTGGATTGCTGAACTCGCAGGTGAATCTGCGATTGTTCCGACTTATCGGAACGGGGCAGCTCCGTTTGGCGGGGCCGATTGCCCAAGTTGCACCAGTGACCCCGGCTCAGGCCGCACCTGCGACCCCGGCTCCGGCCGCACCTGCAACACCAGCTCCGGCAGCTGCAAATCCCACTGGACCTGGTAACGGGACCGAAGTCAGTCCAAGCCTCAGTGAAAACTCAGGTAGATCTCGTACTCCAACTCGTTCAGGTGTTTGCAGTGTGACTGAAGATGGAAGTATGACCATGTTTGATTCAGGTGGAAATCTTTTGATTTTGGAACTTGCTTGTGGTGTTGACTCAGTGATTCAAAATGCTTCTAGGGAGTTTGGATGCAGTTACATTGGAATTCATGCCGGTTTGGAGCTTTCTTCAACTCAACGTCAGGCCTATAAGTTCTGGAAGAACTTTGCTGAGGGATCTTCCGGTAGTGCGGATTCACAGAAACTGATTCAGGTACACATTTCTCTTCCCTGTACTGGGGGTAGCCCTTTGTTGGACTTATCCAAGAAAGACAGGAAACCTGCTCAGGATGCGTATTTCAGGCTTCTTGATCATTGCAAGAGATATGTTTCATATATCAAGGGCATGAGCAATGTGTGTAGTGCTGTGACTCTGGAGCTTCCGAAATCGAACCGTTTTTGGTCAGACGAGAGATTGAAGAAGTTTCTAACTGACCACGACATGCAAAAGTTTGCGGATTGTGCTGCATGTGCCATGGGTTTGGAAACCAGTCAGGGACAGCCTATTGGTAAAGTCTTTCGCATTGCATGTTCGGATCAAGTACTTGCCACAGGTCTTGGAAAGAGATTTCAGTGTAAATGTACTCAGGACCACGCTCCATTGAATCAGGTCAACTATTCGATGACGGAAAGATACTCATATAAGTTTGCAAGATTCTATTGTCGTGCTATTGCACTTCGTTGGATTGATCAACAGGAAGAAACATCGTGATTTTGTTTGTCATTGACTGCAGTTTGCATCAGTTTGCATTTCATGTCAGCAGTTTGACTTCAGGAAAGTACAGTTTTCTTTTCAGCTGAACCGTTCAGTGGAATTTGCATGTTTGCATGGTTCACAGCGGATTCAGGGACATTCGATTGTCAGGCACAGTTTTCAGTGAAGACTTCACTAAGTGAATTCTCAGGTTTTGTCATCAGGAATCAGATGATGACACCAGTTTAGTTTCAGGAGCCTATCAACTCCGTTGAGAGAGTGCTCGCATCAGGACGCTCACACTCCAGTTGTTTTGTTCTGTTGTGTGTGTGTTTTCTTTTTCGTGTAGCCCGGGCCGGCCGCGCCGCGTTCGCCAGCCATGGATGAGCTTCTCATTGTGGTGCTATTTTCTGCATTGACTGGAGTGATGATTGGATCTTTGGGGACAGTTGTTATATTCTGGCTTTGTGGAGCACTGGAACGTAAGACAGTTATTGAGAAAGTTAGTCCAGAGTTGAGGGATGCGACAATTCAGGCTGAATATACTCAGGCTACATCGGATGAAACGTCAGACTTCAGACAAATGCACAGAGCTCAGACTTCGTCTTCTTATCGTTTGTACATTGGAACTGCGGAGAGATGTTATCATCTTGATCGCCGTTGTCGTTGTTATCCAGATTGGGACAATGTGAAGAGAGGGCTTACAATTTGTGAAATCTGCCGTATTTCATCTTCGACTTTTGAGATTGGGCAATGTATTTTTGTTTCTGAACAAGGACAGAAGTTTCATTTGACCCGATTTTGCCGTACTTTCAAGAGTCTGCCAGTGACTGAATATGCAAGGTGCACTGCATGTTGTACACTGGAACATTCTACACAGGTTTTATTCGGAGATTCAGTACCTCGCCAGCGAAGAACTGCTTCGTCAACTTCTTCTATTGCAGGTATGTCAGAGGACTAGATTTTTCTGGATTGGAATGGGACGCCATGACTTTCTGGATTGCATTGCATTGGATTGACTGCACTACGTATTGGACGAAGACTCCATACTGACCTCTCATCGAAAGGGGGTGTGAAAATCCTACCTGGTATAGCGCTGAGAGATCAGTGACGTTGCACAGTTTTGATTTCACCAAGTATCGTCTGTGGACGAGCCTATTTTGACTTGGAACGATTGTGAATGGACAGATCGTAGTTTGTAGTTTTGATTTGACCGAATATCATCTGTGGAAGATACACTTTTGAATGTTTTTGGATGCTCTATGAAGCATATCATTTTATGACACTCAACGAGCACAACCGACACTGCGGTTGCACTCGTCTCGTTTTGTAGTTGAGAGTTGTGATGTTTTTGTAGGAAATCGAACATTATTTGAACAGTTTGGAAACATTTCAACAGTTTTAGAACCGAATGAAAGCTTTTGATCCTCAGTGGATCGCTTTTCGGAATTTCGTCAAGACTGGAATCCAGTTTGCAGTTTAGACAAAAACCCCTCCTTGGTTTTTGTCACCTTTAAACAGTATTTGAACTGAATGCCCAACGACCTTCGTTGGCTCAAGCCCGAGCGAGAGAAACAGAGTGTGTGTTGAAGCGTTGCTTGTTGTCTGGAGTGATTTGAGCGAGAGAGCACGGAAAGTTTGACTCACGTTTGTTTATTTGTGGAAAAGCCTTTGGGTAACTTTGATCGCGATAGGTTTTGTTTTGGTTTTCAAGGCACAACTTAGCGGTGCAAAGTTTTACGAAATCGATTCGCCCCACCTGGTTTGCCTCAGTGACTCTAGACCTCCCCGATCAGTGCTTGATGTCCACAATTTGTGGAGTAAATTTACAAAGCAAGATCCCCGAAAAGACATCCCTTCCAACCGCCAAGGTGAGGTAGCGTAGCAGAAATTGTGTCCAGTGCAGTTTTTTTCCCGTCCAACGCCTTCATGGCTTCCGCCAGGTCGTTACACACGTTAAATCGCGGCAAATAGTTGAATTGTAGTTTACATGCAGGGCTGTCACCTTGTCATTTTATGTTTGCATGTGTTGCAACGGTTGTGTCAAGCA
>CAMXCT020001919.1:0-55000 GCA_947184155.2 Cladocopium goreaui | reverse complement strand
TAATTACGACCGAACGCTAGGAAACGGCGAAAATGTGTCTCCGGCCACAGCGCGGAGCGTTTAGTGGGGTACTACACGCCCAAATGGTCGCATCTAAAAATCGCTGTTTTACCACAGTGCGAAGCGTTTAGTGCGGATTTTGCTGGCAGGCGCAGTATTTGCGCTCTGTGTCGCGCCAAAATCACAGAGGGTGAGCGTGTAGTGCCGCCATTGTGGCACTACACGGCAGGTTTCTGTGCACAAACCTTGGCAGGCGCAGTATTTCAAAAGGAAACATGGCCACCCCACAGCTTAAACCCTGCCGCGGCTGAAGCTGTGAGGTGGCCACGTTTGTTTGTCAAATACTTGCCACGGGCTAAGCTGTGAGGTGGCCATGTTTGCTTGTCAAAAACTGCTCCTGCCAGGGTTTACGCTGTGTAGTGGCCATGTTAGCTTCTGAATTACTGCGCCTGCCAGCGTTTAAGCTGTCCAGGTTAAGCTGTGAGGTGGCCATGTTTGTTTGCAATATTTGCCACAGGTTGAGATATGTGGTTGTTTACTTCTGAAATGCTGCGCTTGCCGCGGGTTTAAGCTGTGATGTGGCCATGTTTGCTTCTGAAATATTGTGCCTGCGACGGGGTTGTTAGCTGCCAAAGTACTGCGCCTGCCACGGGCTTAAGCTTTTGAAATATTGGGCCTGCCACTTTAAGAGATCTGTTGAATACGCCCCGCTCCCCAGCGGCAATGCTGCGTCAGTGTGAGATGGACTGAAGCTGTCATATGCTTCTTTACAGCGTTCCACAGCAGCATTGCCGCCGGGGGTGTGGGGGTTCTGCGCTGCCCGCGCAAAAACTATCGGGAGAAAAAATGCAGGATCACATGGAGGTGAGCCCATGGCGGCCATATGGTATGTTCTTTATTTCGCAAGAGAGACGGAACATATCGAGGGACGAAAATCTGCATGTGCTTTGAAGTCAAGGTCCCACACGGGGCATGTGTCCTCATTTTGGACTGCAGGCTTTCATGAAAGCAATGGATATCTTGGCTGGTGATCATCGCTAGCTTTTTTTGGTTCAGATCATTCAGTCTTGACGTGTATGAAATGATTCGAGTCCCCGTGAGCCTCGCTTTGTCCTCGTGCCATTACGTTTTGCGTCCGAGGCCTGGCCTCGGGCAGGCCTCGGTGAGCCTCGGAGCACCTCGAATGCCAACAAACCTGCTTCATCATGGCCCCTAAAACAGGGCCGAAAAAAGTGCTCAAAACATGGCTGCGATAGAGGGACCTCGACAGTAGCAAGCGGCCTTGGGACGCACAAAGAGAAAAAGGTATGTGTTGACATTCATGTTCAAGCTGCTGGGTCGCAAATCTGCTTGCAAAACATTTGCGGGCAGCAGCGAAATTCTCCGATGGCTGACCCCATTTTTGGCTCCAAATATGGACCCCAAAATGGGGCCCAGAATTGGATCACATTTTCATTCCTTGTTTTAAGTCTTTGCTTGGGCCCCGTTTTGGGGTCCAGATTTGGACCCAAAAGTGGGGCCAGCCATCGGAAAAATTTGCTGCTGCCCGCAGACGTTTTGCAAGCAGATTTGCGACGCACTAGCATGAGCGTAAGTGTTAACACATGCTTTTTCTCTCTGTGCGTCCCAATTTGTTTCTTGTACAGTCGAGGTCCCTTTATGGCCGCCATGTTTCTACTAGTTTTTTGGATCCTGTTTTCGGGGCCATGATGAAGCAGGCTTGTCGCCAAACACTAAAGTCTTTGGCTGCTGAATGTCTTGTTGGCGTTCGTTTGGGGCTGCTGAATTTCTTGACTCCTGTCTGCGTGGACTGATTGTTTTGGTTGCTTGCATTTGGTGCAGGGGTTGGTGGGTTGGTGCCTAGAAAGTGTATTTTTTGCTGATACGAACACAGCTACAATTTTTATTCCGCACCCGCTTTCAATTTGGGAATAGACCGAGAGGGGACAGCGAAAAGCCAAGACGGTCAACAAAAAGGAACATTGGCCCATGTAAAGCGTAAAGTTGCAACGGCCCTTTCAATGAAGGTGAAGAAACCTGTTTAAAAATATATATAGACATTCATGTGCATTTGCTCCAATTTCAGCCGTCGAGGCTAGCCTCGAAAATTCTCCCTCATCCTCATCCTTACATTTTTTGTTTTGTTGCAATTTCTATAGCCTCGAGGCTGCCTCGAGGCTGCCTCGAGGCTGCCTCGAAGCCTGCTTTGAAGCCTGCTTTGAAGCCTGCCGCCAGGCTCATCCTGAAAGATTGTTTGTTTTGCTCCAAGTTCGCATGGTCGAGAACCGGAGTTGCAACAGAGGATGCAAATGCCTTTTTCCCGTCTTGCAGAAAGCGCGCTGTTTTGCGCTAACTTTGCTGTCGCTCCTGCGGATTTGATTTGCTTGGCATGTGCAATACTTCTGGCAGTCACGGTGTGAAAACTAACAGCGTTTAGTGCAGATTTTGGTGGCAGGTGCGGTATTTACGGCGTGTGTGACACTGAACCTACAGAGGGTGAGCGTTTAGTACGACAGTTGTGGCACTACACGCCTTTTACCCTGGAAAAAACCAGCAAAACAGGTCCAGCGTGTAGCGTGTAGTGGCTCTTTTTTCTAAACTATATTGATCTTTAAAAAATAATTGCGACCGAACGCCAGGAAACGGCGAAAATGTGTCTCCGGCCACAGCGCGGAGCGTTTAGTGGGGTACTACACGCCCAAAAGGTCGCATCTAAAAATCGCTGTTTTACCACAGTGCGAAGCGTTTAGTGCCGATTTTGCTGGCAGGCGCAGTATTTGCGATCTGCGTCGCGCCAAAATCACAGAGGGTGAGCGTGTAGTGCCGCCAGTTGTGGCACTACACGGCAGGTTTCTGTGCACAAACCTTGGCAGGCGCAGTATTTCAAAAGGGAGAGAGGGCATGGCGCACCCCACAGGTCTTAAACCGCCTGGCCGCGGCGGAAGCTGTGAAGGTGGCCACGTTTTTGTTGTCAAATACTTGCCACGGGCTAAGCTGTGAGGTGGCCATGTTTGCTTGTCGAAAACTGCCCCTGCCAGGGCTGTTAGTGGCCATGTTAGCTCGCCTGCCAGCGTTTAAGCTGTCCAGGTTAAGCTGTGAGGTGGCCATGTTTGTTTGTCAAGTACCGCAGTTGTCAGGGTTTAAGTTGTGAGGTGACCATGTTTGTTTGCAATATTTGCCACAGGTTGAGATGTGTGGTTGTTTACTTCTGAAATGCTGCGCTTGCCACGGGTTTAAGCTGTGATGTGGCCATGTTTGCTTCTGAAATATTGTGCCTGCGACGGGGTTGTTAGCTGCCAAAGTACTGCGCCTGCCACGGGCTAAAGGTTTTGAAATATTGGGGTTGCCGCTTTAAGAGATCTGTTGAATACGCCCCGCTCCCCAGCGGCAATGCTGCGTCAGTGTGAGATGGACTGAAGCTGTCATATGCTTCTTTACAGCGTTCCACAGCAGCATTGCCGCCGGGGGTGTGGGGGTTCTGCGCTGCCCGCGCAAAAACTATCGGGAGAAAAAATGCAGGATCACATGGAGGTGAGGCCATGGCGGCCACATGGTATGTTCTTTATTTCGCAAGAGAGACGGAACATATCGAGGGACGAAAATCTGCATGTGCTTTGAAGTTAAGGTCCCCCACGGGGCATGTGTCCTCATTTTGGACTGCAGGCTTTCATGAAAGCAATGGATATCTTGGCTGGTGATCATCGCCAGCGTTTTTTGGTTTCAGATCATTCAGTCTTGACGTGTTTTATATAGATTCGAGTCCCCGTGAGCCTCGCTTTGTCCTCGTGCCATTACGTTTTGCGTCCGAGGCCTGGCCTCGGGCAGGCCTCGGTGAGCCTCGGAGCGCCTCGAATGCAACCTGCTTCATCATGGCCCCTAAAACAGCGCCGAAAAAAGTGCTCAAAACATGGCTGCGATAGAGAGACCTCGACGGTTAATTCGGTTTGTTTTGCTCGTTTCTTTTTGCTGTTCGCCCCTCCTTTCTTCTGTCCTCCTGTCGTTTCGCCTTACTCTGGTCCTGCGCAGTGTGCCTCTCTTCTGCTGCGTCTGTGCTGTTCTCTGTCTCCTTGTTTGTCCTTTGGCTGTTTGCTTGTGTTGCCCGGTGGTTCTTGTGTCTTCGTGCTTTCTTTGGCGCGGGCTCGTTGTCTCTGTTGGTTTGTGCTCCTCGCTGTGCTTGTGTGGGCCTCGGTGTTTCCCGTGTTGCCTGCCCTCCCTTGCTGTGCTTCCTGCCTCTGCTTTTCTTCCTCCCCTGCCCCGCGTGTAGTCTTTTTTCTGCTCTGGTCCAGCTCACACTCCTGTGTGCTGGTGCCTCCCTCGGAGTATCTGGTTGCAGCTGTGACGGCTCTGTTGCCCTGCTTTCTTGCTGGGAGTGTGGTTTTGCTTTGCTTTCCCTCCGTCATTCGGTTCATGGCAACAAAGGCTTCTTGCCCTGTGTGGGGTGTTCACCCTCTACACCATGTTACTGGTGGCGTCGGGGAGCTTGGTTCGGCCATACTGAGGCATTCACCTTGATGATGATCCAGGCACATGTTAGACTCCGCTAAGCTGCACTGTTGCTATTCTAATGTGATGTGTGTAGCCTTCTCCGCCCTGTCTTCCTCTGCCTTCCCGGCGCTCCCTCCTTTGGCTGCCGCTCGGTCCTTGTGTCCTGTTGTTCCTTTGGTGGTCTTCCCGCTTCCTCCTCTTCTCTGTCTGCGTGGTTGTTGGGCCGTGTGTGCTTCCTCTGCTCCTTTCTTTGCCCTCTGCTTTGCTTCTCTCCCTCGCTCTCTCTCTTGGCCACTGGTGCATCTGTCCATAGACGTGGCAGGTGCATTGGGGTCCTATTCTGGCACAAATGAATGGAGAATCGGTTGATTTTTACGTTTGTTTTCTGGTGTGTGTTTTTTGTTGGTTTCTACACTGAATGAGAGTCACTGACACTGCACTCTTACGACCCACTAAGGTGACTTAGGACAGGCGTTTTGCCTCTGCGTGTAAAGGCCGTCCTTCTTCGGCCTTGCGTGCTGGCTGAAATTTTGCTCTTTTAAGGGGCTGATTGCTTTTTTTCTTTAATTTGGTTGGTTGTTTTGGTTCCCCTGGGCTGTCCTCTGGCTGGGTACTCTCTGTCGGGTGCTGAATTCGACTGAAAGGGGGCGGTAGATAGCCGGCCGATGCCATGGACCAGCCTGTGCTGCAGCGAGCTTCACCGGTGCTTTCCGGTGTTTCTCCCTGTAGGACTGCCTGGGGCGCCCGCGAGCAGCACAAGACTGCCAACATGGTTCGTCATTGGACAACGAGACGTGGTAACTCTGCAGCTTGTCTACTCTCTGGGTGAGTGGCAATTTAGCCGTGGTTTTGCTACAATGCTACAATGTTTTCTGGTACGTACTGCAACGCACTGCGGGTCCTTCAGGAACGATGACATCCTGACATGTCTTGAACAGTTCTGCAGTTTGTATTTCCTGCGAACCTGCTTTCTTTGACGCTCCACTGCGACAGCACTGGTACTGTGGCAAATGCAATGACAGTTTTTGCACTCAAGCTTTTTCTGCATGTTGTTCAGCTTTGCGGATACTGGCAAGCAAGCCGCTGACTGTGCCCACACAACGGATGGCTGCATCTCCCCTATGAAACTAGGGGCATGCTCCCCCGTTTGATTTCTTGTCGGTAATGGCATGTTTGGAAGCCGCTCCCTGGCCTTTTGCTTCCTCATTGTCATTGCTGGCCCCCCCTTCCAGGGGGGGTTCTGATTTCTTTGACCATTGGATTTGTGATCGCAGTTGACAGTCAAGAGGATGACTATTACGCTCATGAAGGCCCACTACGAGCTGACCTCAGAGGACTCTGAGAGAGATTTCGTGGTAGTCTGCTTTCGTGTACAGCTAGGCTCATGCTAGGGTTAACCTCCGAGCTGAGTCTTTATGTCTGCCTGAGCAGCTGCGACACATAATTCGTTTGTTTGCATGTTTTTGATAGGGATGCAGTGGACTTTCCACTGCTTCCTGGTGCAAATCGATTCTGTGGGTGTTTTTTGGGCTCTGGCCCCGTTTTGTTTTGGTGTTTTTCTGCTTTTTGTTTCGCTTTTTCCGCTGGCGAAACGCAAGTCTGGCTGGGGGATTTGCGGGTCGTCGCTTTGGTGTGGTTGTTGGTTCTTTGTTTTGCTTCAATCGATTTGCTGATTTCAAGGACCGTGCGTCCTTGTACAGATGTTTTTACTGCTTACTCACACGTAAGGACCGAGCCATTAGCGCGACATCGGCCAAACTCGAGGAAAAAAAAATCCACGTAAGGTCAATTCCTTGGCCTAAAAGGTATAGAAGGTCAATGACATCTTTTTCATATAGCGCAGTCATTAGCGTTTGGTAGTGCTCGGCGGTTGGGAATTGCAATTTTTGCACCAGATAGCATATCTCTAAGTCCAGGGGCGCCATCTGAGAACTGATGGTTCGCACCGGAGAGAGGATTCCCGCTGTGCTCAGGTAGAGAACAATCTGAAAAGGGGAGTCTAAGGCAAGCCTCAGGGCCATCTGTTGCATGAGATCCCATCCGACTGTCACACCAGCAACCACCTGTGTGGTCAGCCCTTCGTTCCCATTAATGCCATGGCGCACAACTATCCGCATTGCACTATGTCTACTATGATAACCAAATGGAGGGAAAGTGAATCCTCGGGGGCAGTCATACCGGTTAGTCATGAGTTGATCCGATCACCTAAATCAAGCGGGATGCGAAGCAACTGCTGTAGAACAGTCAGGAGTTTTGAGCCCATAACGAGACACCAGAAGCTGCAAGAAACAACCGATAAATAGGGAAGAGGGAGGGGATCAGCCTGGGTATACCTCATGGGGAGCCGAAAGAAACATCATTGCAATACAAGCAGGTCAGTTCTCATTGTTTAAGTTCTACAGCACCTTGCCGGCACCTAATGACTAGCTTCCGATCAAACAGGCACGCTTTTTTAAATCGCCGTCAGAAGGATGCATGTCAGCAGTCTTCGCTGCGATCATGTACATCCAACATCCTGCTCACGTTCACTGATGCGAGTCCTGCTGCTGCTTCCCTGCTTCAGCAGCTTGGTTCTCGTCTTGTGATTGCTCTTGCGTCACCTCCTTGGTGGAGCTCGCACCAACTCCGGCCACACTTTCTGTCTGGATTTGTTCCAGGTTCTTTACAACGGTTGCCATTTGATTCACTGCCTCTTGAAAAACGGTTAGCAGGGTTCTTGCATAGGCTATTTGAGGTTCTTTTCTGTCACCTCCTTCTGCCATAGGTGCAAGTGGCGGCACTTGTCCACATGTCCATTGCTCAGCAATTGCTGCTCCCTTAGCTTTCTCCGGTGGTGAGGAGGCCTCTTTTTCTGGATTGGCAAAGGTGGCATGAAGAGCTTGCATGTCTCGGGCACTATAAGTACCTGTAGCATCGAAAGGTTTGGCAATGCCTTGCCCCGTGGGGCCTGGGTGTTTGCGTTTCCCACAGGACATTACTCCTTTCTGTGCTGTCGGTCGCATATCACATTTGTCTTCAAATTCTGTGGCAAAGGTTTCTTGGTCAGCCCAATCTATCCTTGTATCTTCGTTGAGGGCAATGAGGCAATCGTTCTTTTTGCCCTTCAGCGTCCACTGCATAGGTATGCCAGCACTTCGTTCTGTTGGCTAGACTATGATGTTCATGCATCTTGTTCGAGTAAAAGTGATTCAGCTTCTCATTATTCGGATGGTTGGAGATGATGGCGAATCGACGAGGACTGACCCAGATCCACAGGTCTTCCTGGGAGGATTCCGTGGTGTAAAAGGGACAAATAGTGCGGCCTCCCATCTCTACGAAACTGAAGCTAGTGATACATCATCGCTGCTTTCAGAATCAACATGGCAGAAGTCGTGCGTAAGCTTAGCGGAGTTAGAGCCTGGGAAACTGCCTGGATGTTCCTTCATGTTCTCATCAATAATAATGTTCCAGCACTCCGAGTTGATAATCATTCGATATTCGTAGAAGGCCCACGAGTAGACCTGAGGGCCGATATGCTGATAGCTGCCTTGGTGATGGTACACCTTGATGCCATCATATTCTTGGACAAAAGATTCCTTGTAGCCACAGCGGTGAGGTTCTGGGATATTTCCTGTAGTGATGGCCGCAGTTGACTCATTGATATTCGTTTGGCCAAGCTGTGGGCCTGCCTTCAACCTCCACTTGTCCCCGATCCATTGCGTCATGGTGAATCAGCTACCTAGCGCCAGCTACTCCCGTTCAGTGTGTGAGATTGGAGGGAAAGGCACAGAAGCGTGCCAGATAGATCAGGGGGGGTGGACAGGCGAGGTGACACGGCAGAGGGTATTGGTGCAGTGGCGCAATAAAGAGGGAGGACAGGGGGTGTCAGCAAGGGGATGGGAAGGGCAGGATCTGTTCCCAAGTCCCTGCCAAGGTACAAAGTGCCCTTTTGCATGCGTCAGAAGTCTAGAGGAGCGAAGGAAGAGGGAGTCCAAAAACAAACAACGCATCACTGCGGCAACTGTGGGCTGACTCCGACCGAGCCGGCCATTGGGCACAAATCATCTCCGTCTTATAAAGTAAAAGAGAGTGACATTCGCCGTGCAGTCGCAGACCTGCCATCCTCCAGGTTGCGAGCACCTAGATTCAAGTCTTTGTGTGCATACTTGGCATGTATGATTTGAAACCTGGTTGTTTGGAGGGTCTTGAAGACCCAGGTGGCATCTTCAAGAAGAAACAAAACATGATTTCTCTGTGAAGCGCCTTGAGCCTTCGCCGCATTCAAGGTTGCCAAGGTAATGATACCATTGAAAGCAGGATTGAAGTTTTATTTGGCATAGTGAGTGCTTTTTACACTTGTGCTTGGACTTGCAATTTATCACGCGGTTTTGGTTTGCAAAAAGATTTCATGGTCTAGAGGTATGGAACGACCGACTCCTATGAAAGATGCCGCTGTACATCGCCTTGCAAAGTCCATTACTCAACTGACCCTATGCCAGGTCACTACCAGTGAAGTCGATGATGCCACCAAACTTCTGGAGAAGGCATGCCAGAAGCTTCAAGGCACACAAAACATCCCATCCCAGAGGGTCACTGACCTTGAAGCGGCCATACGCCAACTCCGCCAGATTGGCTGTATATTGGATAGTTGTACAATATCTGCCAGTTACGAAGTAACCCACGCGCAGAAAGCCATACTGCTTCTTGATCATACAGCCAAAGGAGCCAGCACGTCATCGGAAGAACTCAATGCACAGATATCACCACGCACTGATGACGAGCACAATCTCCCATACCATGAAGACAGCTTGCAGGAGCACTAGTGAAGTGACACTCCCCGCAAACCGCAATCCTGCTGATGCTGATGCTAGAAAAAGAACAACTGAGCGGACTCTGAGGGTGCCCTGAGTGCCGTAGCCATTGCTGTCATTTTCACATTAGATCATGTTTCACTCTCCAGTTTCACTGCGTTAGTTATTCTCACCACTTTCGTTGCGACCCGGCGTTGTCGGTGTTTGCTTCAAAGTGTCAGGGTGAATGTCATGCCGTGAAGGCTGCTCTTTGTGATCTCGGGGATCCTGGCTGGGGGGATCCCTGGTTTCCGCATTGAGCTTTGTTGCTTCCCACACCCTCTGAATTGGCCCATGGTGTTTTTGTGGCGTGTCTTGTTTTTTGTTTATTGTATGGGCCAGCGTCAGCATGGCACACAAGATGTCATTTTGCATGCACCGAGATGATACTAAGCTATCACCTCTTGCTTTAATCGATCTTTTTCACCCATAAACTGGAACTTGTCACGTCACTGCTCGGTGGTTTGTGTTGTTTTTTGTTTGGTTTGTTTGCTCTTGTTTTTGTGTGTTTGTGTTCTGTTTGTGTTTGGTTCTGTTCTGTTTTTGGTTTTTGTTTCTTTGTTTCTTGGTGTTCTGCTTGGTTTTCTGGATGAACGTGACAGTGCATAGGACTATGTATCGGTCCTCCACCAGTTTACTTTTGCGGCCACTACAGCAACGGCCTTTGCGTGACTTAATTAATTCATTAATCCCAATTGCAACATGCTCTGAAACATGTTGAACGACCTGGCGGAAGCCATGGAGGCGTTGGACGGAAAAAAGCAAAAAGATTTCATGGTGTTGAAGACCCACAGGTCGAACCAGATGCAGAGTCTGAAGCTGCAAGCACACTGAAGCTGACCATCCATCAAAATCACCAAAGGGCTGCAGTGGAGCCTACACCAGAAGGTTATATTTCCTGGCTGATTGAGCGCTGTGAACGTCGTTAGAAGAGCTCTTTACAGAGAACGCGTGACCATTGTGAATGTCCTCCAGTCAGCACTGACCTCTGAGCTTCGTCCTGCAGAGCTGGGATGAGCGACACAAGCGATGATGAAAGTTCTCCGAATCATGCAGCAATCAATGCTTCTACTTCACTTGCTCAAGCTTCTCGTGCCGTGCACTTCACAGCATCTATGCAGTCTGCTGGAAGTTCAACAGGTTTCAGCACAAACGGTGACATGGTGCACAATGCATTGATGCGTGGCATCGACAGGCGTGCAGCTGACAATGCAAGAGCTGCCGCAGGTGATGATGCCAGTGACAGCAGTCACATCGAGACTGCATCAGAAGTGCGTCTGAGGTGTCTCAATGCTGATGAAAGTGAGTTTCAGATCCGGAACGTTGGTTATTGCTGAACCATGGAAGAAATTGAAGAAGAAGAAGAAAACTTGGAAGGTTGAAGCATGGACAATGAGAAAAAATGTTTATGTCCAGACAGCAGAGCCATTGGACTTGGGTTTTGTTTGGGTTAGGAGGACCCCGGGGGCAACACTAAGGGTTCGCTCCCAGCTGCTTTCCCTCCTCCTGATCTTTTTTTGTGGTCGGCGCCCGTTGCCTTTCGGCGGATCGCACTTGAGACTCCCGAGTGGACCAGCAGGGATTCGAACCACCACCGGCAATCTGCTTTCCCTCCTCCTGATCGGCGTAAATGTGACAGCGCCCTCTTTCTAACTGGGTTGCTGATGTTGCCTGCAGCTACTGGGGTCTGGCTTGTTCCTGTTTGCAAGTTGCCGATTAGATTCTAGATTTCTTTGTTTATCGATACCATTGCTGTGATTGGTCCATGCAACCATGCTTTAATTTTCGCTTCTTCCCTGGGCCGGCCGGTCTGCGTCTTCTCTTCTTCTCTCCCTTCTTTGTCCCTGTGCTTTCCTTTGCTTTCCTTGGCTTTCTTGTTTTTTCTCTTCGTTTTTCTTTCTTCTTCTCCCTTTCTGGTTGGGCGGTTTTTGTGCTTCCCGTGTGGTTGGTATTTTGGGTTTTCTGTGTGGTGGGGCTTCGGCCCGCCCCGTGTTTTTTGTCCTGTTCTGTGTGTGTGGGTTGGGGCTTTGGCTCGCCCCGTGTGTTTTGCCTTGTTCTGATGTTTGATTTCTCTGTGTTGGGGCTTCGGCTCGACCTGTGCAGTTTGTCCTCTTCTATTGTGTGATTTCTCTGTGTTGGGGCTTCGGCTCGCCCCGTGTTGGGCATCTGCCAGCCCGTGTCGCCAGCTTCTGCGTGCTGGCGTCGTTGGGGTGCATGGGTGTTTTGCTTTGGGCTGTTCGTGGTCATGGATTTCTTGTCTGGTGTGGATAGGTCCGACTTTGAGCTGTTGGCGAACGAGGCTGTTGGATGTTCCTCCTGTTGCCTTCATCTGACAGTGGGGCAACATCAGTTGATCAGATCCCTTCTTTTTCTGGTGGGTGTGTGGCGTCACAGTTAGTTGGAAAGAGGGTCTCAGATTACTCGGGTTGAAGCTGTTCTGTGCGGTCGCGGGGGTCGAGATCGACCCTTATGGGGTCGTTGGTTGGGAACTACTCTGTCCTCTTTAGGTGCTGATATTGCCAACTTTGTTCGGGTGAGTCATTGGTATTTTACCGGGGTTTGATGCATTGCCAGTCGGGTCTCCGATGAAGGGCGCCTGGTTTCCTACCTGGGCACGCAGTTGGTGCTATGCTGGGAAAAGGCTGGTATGCTCTTTGGGTTCACCTTTTGCTTTGTTTTTTTGTTTGAATCTGCTTCGGTCCCTTTTGATCATTGGTTAAGTTAAAAAATAGTTTGGGCCACCTGAAGCTGGCAGGGAGGACTTGCAATGACGTTTGGTTTGTTCATGGGAGCTTGTCTGTCGATCTGCTGGTGGAGGTGTGTTCCCGGGCTGCAGCTACTGCTGTGAGCCGCCACAACACAACAACAACCACAACCACAACAACAACAACAACAACAACAACAACAACAGTGAAGAAAAAAACATGGAAGGTTGAAACATGGACAATGAGAAAAAATGTTCATGTCCAAACAGCAAACTGGAGATGAACTCAAAATGTGCTTTAGCCTGAGCTAACGTGATCTCAGTTGGCACTTAGCAGTTGAGGTTTCACGCTGTGTCGGAGGTTTGTCTGAAAAGGAATTTGCAAGTCGTGGCCCACCAATGCGTGCCCCATGCAGCACTTACCATTGAAAAAGTCAATGATGTCAAAGTGGGGTGCAAGTGATTTACCCTGCAGTAATCCAGCTACCAATAGCGTATATACAGTTGCGAATTGCATGGCAGTCTCATGTGCAAATGCACAAACAGAGAAGTGTATGTTCCAGACGCTTTTGGCTGAGCGAAAATAAACACTTTTTGTCGAGGCATTGGGTTCTTGGGCCTTGTGGTCTCATTTTGGCCCCAGCTACAGAAAAAATGTTTTCCCCGACAACGACTTGGTTCAGATCCTGTCTCCAGAAGATGCGGTTTTGGGAAGTTGTGATCACGTGGTCTGGAACGATGGCAACCACAAGTGTAAAAATTATTGATGCTTTCACAGTGTCTTGGCTTTGGTCCCGTTTTGAAACTGATCATAATTGGCGTAAATGTTGTGATACTTATCAACAAACTTGAAAAAAATTACTTGCGTGGGTTTTGAAAAATGTAACAATCAGGGTACAACAGATTTCAAGAGGACCGACTAGACAGTGGTTTCAGTTTCAGCGTTAGCCGAACCAAAACTTGTGATCAAAAACCCATTTATTTTTGCACCGACCCGATGGAAGGTATGTGTAGTGTACTTGTTCACTAATGTTTTGGGAATGTAGAACTTCATCCTATGATGGGCTACATTTTGGCTCAAGTTGACATTCCCTGCTTGAAGGGATTTTTGTTTTTATTTTCAGCTTTGTTCGCGTTCATGCTTGTTTTCAGCTTCACATGTAGTCAACATTGAACTTGTTTCATTCGCGTTTTTTTTACAGGGCATTTGCTCATACAACAGACTGGCAGATCCAACTCAAACATTTTGGTTGTCATTTGCTTTCTTTCATCTCCGGCCGGACCCGGGCGCACATGGTGAGCCATCTGTGGTGGGCTCTATTTTTCATCACTGCCTGTGACAGTTGTCAGATTTCTTGCAATTCAGATTTCATTGATTCAACTTTTTTCGGGGGCCTGGTTCGACGTCGTTTTGAGTGCAGTGCAGAACTCAGTACATCATTTTCAAAATTTTTCATTGCGCAGATGGATGTGGACATCGATGACTGGACTTTGATTTCCAACCCATGTCCCAAGAGTCGACCAGCACCGAAACCAGTTCCAAGTTTTCATTTTCGTCCTGCTGCCAGTTTGTCACAGCCACTGTCAAAAGGGGGCAAAGAAGTTCCCAAATTCGAACGGCCGAATCCTTACCCAGTTTTGCAGTCGCCTAGGCGTTCCAATGACATGACAGTTTCTGGCATACATGATATTTCAAGTGTAGATGTCAAGATGTCCAAACCTGTGTTTTTGCCGGCGCAAGCACCCCGTGGTTCGTCAGCGCCTCAAAGACCTCGTGTTCAAGGTATCTCAGTCGATCTGCAACGCCGTTGGATAGCACTGGTCCACAGCATTGGCAATTTGTCACAAGTTTGGAGTGACTTTCAGGGTTCAACTCATTTTGAATCACATTGGCTTCGTTTGCTTGACAAATTTTCGAATTCCACAATGTTCAAGTACATTGCAGTGTGTCCACAACATTCTACAGGAGTTCTCATTGACCTGGCAGGCCATCGGGACATACAAATTGTCCGACTTGCTGCAAATCACGCACGAGGGGCGCCAGACAGATTGGGGATTTGGCGCATCAGCAGCCATCAAAGCACTGCGTTGGTTACAGAAGACTTTACAAATTCCGGCTTGGAGTACTTTGCATGGACCAGTTGTCAATTCAGTTTTGAATCCAACAATTCATGAACGTAAGGAAGCCATTCCTTTGAGCCTATTCATCGTCACACAGTGGGAACGACGATTACTGATGAAGGACTGTCCTTTACAGGATCAGGTCGTTCTGGGTGGCTTCCTTTGTATGCTGTGGGCAGGCCTGAGATTCTCAGATGGACAGCGTATCAACTTGCAATCATTATCATGGTGCATCACGGCACTGCGTGGCTCATGCTTTCAGACCAAGACAACTAAATCCGGCCAACCTTGGGCCCTGCAGGCGAGGGGTTTCCTGTCTCGAGGCGATTGGTCATGGACAGCTCAGTGGTTGGTGGCGCTGGATACCATTTGGGGACCGATGCACAACGCTCAGACTGCCTGTGATTTTTTGCTTCCCATGACATTGGACACTGGATTTGTGCAGCCTATGATTCCCATGAGTTACTCTCAAGCATTGAAGTGGATGCGATTTATGTGCACACTGCCCTGGAAACTTTCAGACACACCACTGTCTGCCAATCCAAATGATTATACGTTGCATTCATTGAAGACCACTACTTTGTCCTGGTCCAATCAGTTGGCCCAGCAGGGCCTCGTGACGGAGGAGCAGCGACACCTCCAAGGCCACCATCGACGTGGCAGCATGCGCCTCTACAGCCGGGATGACACCGCCGGCCAGCTGGCACTGCAGGACACCCTCATCACCCAAGTGCAATCTGGATATCGATTTGTGACACCGTTGCATCGTGGATCACAGCAACCGATCCGAGAACCCCCAGTCAAATTAGAAAGCTTTGCCAAGTCATACCAAGAGCACCGATGGACATTTTTTCCATTCAACAACGCTGTCAAAGACCCTCTGTTGAAAGGTCAGCCAACGGCACTTGCCACCATTGACTCAGGGGACGAGATCACGGTGGAAAGCGACTCGTCATCATCCTCCTCATCATCGAGCTCATCAGATTCACCTCGGAAAGTATCAAACAACATGACCCTGATTGGACCTCCGGAGGAACTGGTTGTTGCCCGCTTTACAAAAATTCAACACATCATGCTTCACTGTGATGATCAACAACAGCCGGTTTGGGAAGGTGTGCATTATAGGGCAGCTTGTGGGGCTCGTTTACCCCGAGACCATTGTCATTTTGACAATCAGCTCCAACCATCATACAGCATTTGTCGACATGCAGCCTGCTGCAACCGCTGGCAACAAGTTTCAACTGATTCCTAATGAATCATTACTTCACTGCGGGGCGCCGAGCTTGCAGAAATGTGCAATTGACTGAGCAGCCATTTTTTTCCACATACTCATTTAAGGAGTGATGTGCCATGTTTTGTTTTCTTTTTCTCAAATTGTGTTATCAAATGAAAGATTTGAAGATATCAGACATTATATCAATCGACGCAGCGAACTTCACTTGACTTCACAGTCACATTTGGCCGACATTCACTTGGAAGGCATTGAACCTAACCTCCATGCAGATGTGGCTCCAGGCTCCAACATCGATTCACTCAAGGCACGTGACATTGGATCAACATTGAAAATGTTTACATTTTTAAGGAATTTGCATCAATCCAGGTTCAATCTTTGTTCAAAGTGTCTTCAAAATTTTTCAGCAGCAATGAGTTCATCCATTTGCATTGATTGGCATGTTGCCATCGCGTCGGCCTGGGGTCAGCGTAGGTCCACGCAACCTTCCAAACTTATTAACAGTCCTTTTCTTTCCCCATAATCAATTTATGTCCCTCACATGACTCTTCTTTGATCGCATGATGAGAACTTCCAATTATACCAATCCACATGAATATACTGCTCACGTGTCAATCATAATGCAGTTATGAATCAGATTTTTTTTTCGGTGGACGCTTCATCCAATGCGTTTGGCGTAGTCTCCTGTGGAGACAACATGGCTTTACCTGCGTTTGAAGACGTTTTGTCTGAATGTGGGGTTGACCCAACACTGGCTTCGCAGTTGGTGCAGGAGGGATGGACATCCCAAAATTTCGCAATGGTAGTTAATTCCAAAGAAGAGTTCAATGAAGGCATTTGGGACCAGTTGTGCAATTCACCAATTTCTTTGGTGCAGCGTTCAAACCTGAAAGTGGCTTGGCAACAGTTGCAACCTGACTCTACTAGCACCAGTCGGGACTCCAACATTGCTGGCATGACGACAGCATCAGCTCCTGAAGGATCATGGTCTGAATCTTTCGCCCCCAAGCTTCAGGCGAACACAGTTTCGAAATTGAAGAAACAATTTTTGGAAGACTATCCATCAGAAGCCTTAGCCCAGACACGATGCCCAGTTCTCGATTGCTTTCGATGGCGTTTCAGCATCATAGCAAGCGTGAGTATCCATGGATCCCTTGGCGTTATCGAATGTCACAATCCAAAATGGATGATATGATGATTTACCATAAGCCCAAAGTCCCCCGCATTGAGGGTCTTCAATTACACCAATTGTTGCTGGACGAACCTCCGGCCTTGGACATCAACAACACTGGGATGGGCGTGAACGCAATCCGCAACATGATGGATATTCACAACACTGCGATGGCGTTGGTGGGAGCATGTCACCTCCAACGATTGCGGGCATACTCCTTACGCTTCATGAGCTTCTTGACCCAGCGTTTGGACGGAGATTCTGGACTCCGGACGCCGAACGTACTGGAGGCACAGGCAGCAGACAAACAACTATGGAATCTGATTCACGAATTGGTGTTGGATCAAGGATTTACATTGGACAACGCCTTACACGAGGTGACTCACCTGAGGGCGGACATGGCCTCCCTTTTGCAGCCAAGAGCCAAGGTCACCTCACGACCTATGGGTTCAACCTCATCTTCGGCTTCGACCACCACAGCCCCCAAGGGCAAGAGTAAAGGAAAAGGAAAATCCAAATCCATTGGCAAGAACACCAAAGGCGAAGCTCAAGGACGACCAACTTGGGTGACAGAAGCAACGATTCAGGGCAAGAAGCAGCAGCTCTGTATGCAATTCCAATCTGGTCGCTGTCAGAAGGGTGACCTCTGCAAGTTTGGCCACTTCTGTGCCTATCCGCTTGCTTCTGGACAAGCTTGCGGCCAAGCCCATAGCGCATTTGCTCATCAACAACAACCCCACTGACTTGCGGCTTCCGATGCACAGACCACAGCGACCAGCATGGATATCAGCGATGACAAGGAGGGCGAAATTTTTTCACCCCCAACCGTCTCACCATCTCCTCAAGCCCAAGCTTTGGAGACTGTTTCACATACAGAGGAGGTTATCCCACCATCTGTTTCAAACAATGTGGATTTCTCCTATTTACAAGGTTCTCGAATTTTTCTGGACCTATGCTCTGGAGCCGGACATCCTCTGACATCAGCGATGCTACAGCGTAATTGCATTTGCTTTCCAGTTGACAAATTGATTTGTGATGACATGGATATTTTGAATAATTCATTCTTTGAACCTTTGTTGCGTGTATGCTCATCTGGATGCGTGGGTTATGCAGGGGCCGCCCCAAACTGTGGTGAGTACAGCCGACTCAAACTGAAGCCTCATGGACCACCAGCATTGCGGACACCTGAGTTTATGCAAGGCCTTCCTGGTCTCACTCCAGCCCAACTTGACCGAGTCCAAGCGAGCTATGAACTGATGACCCGATGCGTTTTGTGCTTGGAATTGGTTTACTCTGCAGGTGGACATGTCCACCTTGAACAACCGACGAACTCTATGGCATGGCTGGAGGCGGAGGTTCGGCGATTCATAAAATTTTGTGCTATATTTTTGGTAAATTTTCCTGCTTGTGCTTTCTCGCGGAATTGGAATAAGAGTTGGTTGTTGGCATGTTCATATCCAGCTTTAAAATCCTTAGGATCCATTTGCAATCACCCCAAAGACTCCCATGAACCCATTTCTGGCGTTCGACATGCGGATGGAACCTTTAAGAGCCGCGACACTGCTGAATACCCGGAACCAATGTGTGCGGCGATTGCCAACTTGATTGCACCACTCTGCGCTTCTGACACTGGTCAACAATTGACGTGGACAACAGTACAACAATGCATCCCTGTGAAGGGTTCTTGTGATTTTCCGGTGAGTTATGAAGATGGTGGTGGCCTCAACTCTGAACCCGATTGGAGTCGTCCACATCGGGCTACTCCTGACAGCTTGAAGCAACTTCGACAAGACTGGGTTCAATTGATCCTTCACAATGGGATGCTGGACAAAATGCAAGCATTTTTTCGGGCCCATGAAGCCCAACCACCCTTTTCTGCAGAAGACTTGGCTCCATTTCGACACTCCCTGGAACGTTTTATACAATCTCATGGCATGATGGCAGACTGGAGCATTCGCATGGACCAACCCATGCACCTTGAGATTATGGCGGCCATTTCAAGAATTATGCAAGACAAAGACAATTCCCTGTTTGATATGTTACGACATGGAGCTCCGACAGGAATCCAATCGGATATCCCACCTTCAACCATTTTTCCTCGTGCCGAAGACAAAGCAGATGATTCCATCCCTTTATCCATCCACATGACTAACTGGCAATCTGCAGAATCAGACTTGGAGACCACTCGTGACTTGGTCAACCAAGAGCTGGAAAAGGGATGGATCTACGAGTATCATGGCACCTTGGCAGATGCACAAGCAGAATTTGGGGACAAGTTAGCCATTGGACGTCTCGGCCTTGCTCTCAGCGATCATCGGCCCCCTCGCTTAGTTGTTGACTCATCAATATGCGGCCTAAACAGTCGGTGCTCCATACCGGAGCGCACGACATTGCCGAGTGCATTGGACGTTATGCGGGTATACCCATTGAGGGAAACCCAGGAACAATTGGTGGGATTTTCGCTCGACATCAAATCCGCCCACAAGCTTGTTGTCATTCGAACAGAAGAACGCGGCCTATTAGGCTTTACACTCGACAACAAGATATACTTTTACAAAGTAGCCCCCTTCGGCGCTACCTTTAGCGCATATCACTGGACACGTGTGGGGAGCTTTATATTGCGGTTTTTCCACCACCTCCTGTGGTGGATCCACGCCGGATTCCTGTACGTTGATGACTACTTATTCCTTTTTCCTCGATCAGTGGCATTGATCATGGCTTGTGAGCTCTGCATAGCTTCACAAATTTTGAACATTCCTATCTCCTGGCGGAAATCTGAATTTGGTGCTCGGATTCACTGGATTGGCTGGCAATTTGAAATTACATCTGGGTACATAGCCCTACCTCTTGTGAAACTGGAAAAACTGCGCAACTACATCACACAGATGATACGATCTTCTCGTACCTCAAAGAAGGCATTGGAGAAGTTGGTTGGGCTACTGAATTGGGTGACTCAGATTTTTCTGCTCATGCGATGCTGGCTTCCAATATTATACAAGGACCTTTTCCATGTTCCTGCAAGTCATTTTAGCATCGACCCAGGCCATTGGCGTAACGTCATGGCTTGTCTGGACAATGATTTGAAATTTACCAGTACACCCACAGGCACTGGTATACCTGTGGGCAGCACTTTGTTGGCCATTCGCCATCAAAACGTTTCCTCCCTGTCAGATCTCAACAATATTTATCTTTCTGAACGATGCACATGGCTTCGCATTCGAGATATGCAATCGTCAAAGCGATGTTTATCATCAGACTCCATACGGATTCTGCATATGTTTTCAGCCTGGTTACAGTCACTCTCCCTGGTGAAATGTCTCAGGCCAAAACAACTTTGGACTGGCGAGTGCGCAGCTGACGCATGTGCTCATGGCGATACTTGCCAAATTGGCGGATTCATTCGTTTTCCTTCTGGCACAACAGTTTGGTTTAGTGAAACCTTTTCCTATGCAAAATTTGAATCCATGCATATTCCTGTCAGCAAAGAAATGCAGAAATGTATCGCTTGTTTTGAGACCTTGGCACAAATTGCAATACTTGTTATTTTCAGCCGCAGCTCCCCTGGATTTCGATATCCCTTACGTATACCTTCCTTGACTGATAACACTGGAGCAGAAGCTGGCGGCAACAAATTATTTTCGATGTCATCTCCGATGAACCTTTTTCTCGAAAAGCTGACTCTTTTATGTACCTTCTCCGGCATGGAACTTGACCTTTCTCATATATCTGGCGAACGAAATGAAGAAGCAGATGCACTGAGTAGGTGGGACGAATCCACACCACCACCTTTTCAACACCTATTGCAAAATCGATTTCCACTTACGCTGGAACAGTTGTGGCATCCAGAGACTTCAGTTGCGGTATATCCTCCAGAGACCTTTTTAGCTTGGCAACTCCCCTAGAAACTGGACTGGGTATAATTTTTACAAATCCACTCATCCCTCTATATATCTTTTCGACTGCTGGAATCCAACACATATCTTGGGGCGTAATTGGCGTTTGTATCCCACCAGCCTGATAGATGAATTGGCAGAAAATAACCATCAGCCTGGCGTTTACATATTTGAACACGAAATGTGGTTCAAATGGATCCAAAGACAATTATCAATTCTGGCAGTCGAAAAAGATATTAATATAAAGTGCGGTCTGTGAGATTTCCGTCGTTTTGCGGTATTGCGTTTTCGTTTATAGGTTTTGATTTATTTGAATAATAAATTAAAATTATATAGGGGAATGTCTACTTGAGCCAGAACGTGTAGTGTACTTGTTCACTAATGTTTTGGGAATGTAGAACTTCATCCTATGATGGGCTACATTTTGGCTCAAGTTGACATTCCCTGCTTGAAGGGATTTTTGTTTTCCCCCCCACCCTCACCAATGATATTAAGGGGTTTCGGGGACTATCTAACCTACACTCCCCTTTTTTCTATACCCGGTCCGGTTTTCAATTGCGTACGTTTCACATCCTGGCGTTCACTTTAAGTGAACCTATTGCAGCGACGACATCTTCATTCGACTTCATCCCTTTTTCTTGGCCAAATATTGGCTACCTGATGGGCAGAAAATAACCATCAGCCTGGCGTTTACATATTTGAACACGAAATGTGGTTCAAATGGATCCAAAGACAATTAACAATTCTGGCAGTCGAAAAAAATATTAATATAAAGTGCGGTCTGTGAGATTTCCGTCGTTTTGCGGTATTGCGTTTTCGTTTATAGGTTTTGATTTATTTGAATAATAAATTAAAATTATATAGGGGAATGTCTACTTGAGCCAGAACAACTTGGACATGGAAACTCACCGACTACTTTCCCTTAGAAAGTAGCACTTTGGATGTGCCTTACAAGGCCACGAGTTGCCGCAAAAAAAACTTTGCAGACAGGGTGAAGGACGCACTCTCTCTCACTTATTACGCAACTGGCCCGGATTCTGGAGCAAGGTTTTTATGGTGACCGACGACTACCAACGGGCGATTAGCTTCTACATGTTGGATCCATGCGGACCCACGCGCGAAAGCTCCAACTTTTGTGCCAAGAGCAATGTGACTTGTGGTGTGTATTTCATTGTCCATTACGCATATGCGCCCTGAGATTTCCCCTGTCGATGTGGTGCCTGGGTGTAGGGCAGCTGCAGCCCCTCTCTGCAGTGCGGTACGAAAACGGTGGAGGTCAACAGCAGCTGTCTCGAGGGCGTCCGCCGCACCAGCTTCCAGGGGAGCCTGACCTTTTTGCTCGGCATCCCATTCTCAGCCTGGGACTTGGAACCCATTGAACTATATACAATGGATATACGAAATGGGGCCAAACGCCATGTAACTTTGCAGCAGGTCCAGCTGGAAGGTCCTGCCGAAGGCAGCTTGATCCTCGGAAGTCAAGGGATCACAGTTTGATGGCTCACTAAAGCGATAACACAAAGAGCTCTGCAGCTCTGCAACTTGGGTGGAGTGTAGGGAAGATCTTCTAACTGGGTATTTTTGGAAGTCACATAGGAATATGGGAATTTCAATGACCATTCATGACCCCATTTCTGCCACCAGGTTGTTTTTGTTGCTGACATGCCATGCTCTTTGAAGTATTTTCCGCTCCCATGTGGTCATGGAATCAGAACCCCTGCAGATCTTCCACGAGTAGAAACAGTGGACAGCAAAACATTTAGTCCACACCTGCTGGTCTGGAGAATTTGCCAAGCAGGAAGTCCTACCCTGTAGCTTTCGCAATTTGACCCTGTGAGGCAGTCTGGAGAAACCATCAGACTGCCAGCAGATGTTGTAATTTTTCCTCTTGGCTCAAATCCACTGTTAAAGTTAAAATTGATGTTTTATTGGTCAGAAAAGAAAACAGCTGACAAACAGCTCCAGGGATCAGCCAAGCCCCAGCCATTGACCCCCTGAGGCTCAGAAAAATGCCTTGGGTGCTTTAGCCACTCACCAACTCATCATCTTTCACATGTTTCATGGAAAAACAACTAAAATCCAACCATAACTGGGGATCTTAAGTACCAAAATGACGGATCATAACCATTTTTCACCCCAGCCACTAGCTTCAGCAGCATTATCCTTGGGCCTTATCAGCTCCACCCAGTCCTCACCATGTGAGCTTTGAGCGAAAAGTATGGCAGCTGCTGTCATCTTGGCTGAAATTTTTGTGATTGGTCAGGAAATTCATGGCGCCTTACAACAATAATTTTTGCATTTTTTTTCTGTAAGTTGAGGATGTTGCTGTTCTTTGATGCACTTGGTGAGGTTGCTTTTTGGTCTTGGTGATTTCCCAAGTATGGTTGTTAAATGGTTGTCACGGAAACTTCATTGTCCATGCTGACGTGACTCTGGCCTGAAGGCAGAAAAGGGTTGAATCAAACATGCTGGCTTTTGGCAGTTTCTGAGTTTCACGGTTGATGGTGAGTCAACAATACAATAATTTTATTCGAATGGTGTCCAAAGATGTCCAAAGCATGATCTGAACATCACAAAATGGCAATGTGTGAAGCTGTGAAGCAGCAAGCATGCTTTTATACACTTCCATCCTCAAAAATCTGACTGCGTGAAGTATCCGCTTGCCCCAATCCTCACAAAACTGGGTCCAAGGTCTTTCACAGCGCCCGGGACTTTCGCAGCTGGTTGGAACGTGGCGAAGGCGATGGCGAGAAGGTTTTTACCAATGCACAGCTGCGAGAAAGGCGGGAGGATGGGCCCAGACCTCATGGAGCCTGAAGATTCCGACCTTGAAATTGCGCACTTTATCCGTTGTCCTGATGTACGCGGGAAACGGAAGCAAAGAAACGTCCTCAAAATATAGCGACTCCCAATCTTTTCCACAAAAATTGTATTTTCCCTCAAAACATGCATTTTTCCCCATATTTTTCACCAAACAATGATTCAAGTAGACCCGAACTGGTCTAGTGTGGTGGTTGCCTGCCGTGGCGTGCCGCCCTGGAGGCTTGCTGATCCAAATCGCTTCTTCGAGTCCCCCATTTTGTCGGGCAAATCTGATACTTTGCCATCGGAGGCCATGGGCCATCAGGGACTTCAGGTCAATTAGAAGTACTGATCTATGTAAGGTCTACATAAGATCAATATGTATATATGTGTACACATATATATATATATAAATGTATACATACATATGTATAAATATATAGATGTATTCATATATATGATATGTATATATATTTCTATATGTGTATATAAGCCTATGCAAGGGAATACCCACAAAATATGGCCCTGTATGGTACAGTACCTCCACTTTAGGGTCTTGAAATTGCCATTGGGGCTGGGCAAACAGAAAGGGTCCACACCAGGCTTGCAACTTGACGTTTGAATCACCATTAGCGCATATCCAGACAACGAGGGTGGTGACAGGTGGCATGGAGATTCTTGCGGCGAAAGGCAGTTCTTTCCCTGTTTGGTGTCATATAGAGGTTTCCTAGGTCGTGGTATCGTCGTCACCGGTTTCAATGCTAAGTCATGGTCACAGGTGAAATCGCTGGCGGAGAGGGCCGCGCCTTTGCTGGGTGTAGGTTCCGGCACCCAGCGTTGTGCTGTGAATCGCTGTGCGGCTGGCTGCTGGTCCCCTAAGATCAAAATGGCTGGTAAATGAACTTACTGGTGCTAAACGCAGGGAATTTTCGGGAATGATTTTTAGTCATCACTAGTAATAATCATCCCAGCAACCCCCAGCAACCCATAATATCCATCCATTCCCTGCGTTTAGCACCAGTAAATGAATGTTCATCCAAAAATTGTTTGGTATTGTAGTATTGATCCCCCTGGTTGAGGTGTCTCTGAGTCGGAGCATTTGGTGCGTTTGTTGGCTGCAGAACGTCTCAGTGCGTTGCCGGTGCTGCATTTCGATGGATCCATCTACGAGCTTTTGGACGTGGGCGGATTGGCAGGAGCCTATGATGATAGTTGCTCTGAGGGGTGCAGATAGACTCAGATAGCTGGTGCACAGATTGCAAAATTAGGATCACTTGGTGCACAGAGTGCAACGAATCAGGGAACCTCAAGGAAATGATGTGGGTTGGATGCCATAGTTTTCTCCGAACTAGAGGCCACTGGCTGTCCACTGTCAACCAAAGATAGCCAATCAAAAGGGTCGGGTCAGTCGGGTGATAACCTGGAAACCTGTGACATGCTGGGTGGCACCGAGTTCATCAGGTCGATTTTCACGGATCACCTTACCCGCTGTTTATGGTTCCATTGGCTCATTTTTGTATATTTTTGTCGCTTCCTACTGGCATCTTTTGAAGATCCAGAGGTCCACTAGGTCCACCAAGGCCACCATGATACCATGATACCATGGAGACAAGTTCAGGAGTGTTGCCATCTCTGGCGAACTTGCTGCACGTCGAACGCTGCGAGGCGGGACGGCGGGACGATTTCTTTTGGGTTGCAGGTGCATGGGTGAGAATTACAAAATTGATCAAAATTGCATGGAGTGGATGACACTAGACAGGATAGTTTTGTGAGTCAATTGACTTCCGTTTTTTGGACCCATTGCCATAGTCCTACGTCTGTCAAAATTCGGGTAAGTTTTCAAATGGAGCGGAGTGGAGCTCAGCTCCCACGGAAGGAGCGGCCGATCAGGTCTGCCCCAGAAGGTTCATGGAAAAAACCATGGGTAATTAGTAATTAATAATATAATATAAGATATTAACATCCATGAACAGTAACCTTTTCCTCTTTGCAACTTCCTGAAAGCTCTCAGGCCTGCAGGCTGTCAGAAACGTACAACCAGCACATGATCTGTATGATCGGGCGTTGCTCCCATTAATTGTGGGGAGCAAAACATCCTTTGCTCGTTTGATGCAACTCGCTCTCTGTTCAACTCAATGTCCAAGTTGAAAAAACATGTGCGTTGCATGGCCATTCGGGCAAATGTAAAGGTCTGTTGAGGTTTCTGCCATTTTCCGAAGTGAAAAAAACATGCAACGTAGATGCAGCATTCATTCCACATACATCCACATACCAGTTTTTGGCATTGGGGAGATTCCCTTGAGCCAAGATAAACATTTCCAAGGCAAGCGAGTGAACGTGCCCGTTTCATGTTGGAGACTCTTGTTTTGGTTGCATCAACAGTAACCACAAATGGTTGAACCACAAATCATGAATGTACCCTCTGGTAAACTAACATAACTATGGAAAATCACCATTTTTAATTGGTAAATCAACTATAAATGGGCCATTTTCAATAGCTTTCTTGAATTACCAGAGGGTAACTATCAAATATCAACCCTGAAGCATCAACCATCAACGGTGACCACTGGGAACAATTAGTAGCAATCAATGTACTAAACCATGAACGTAACTTATCAAACATCAAACATTAAAAGCACCGATGGAACATGAACCATGGAACATTAACCATTGAACATCAACCTTTCATCAATGGGAACCATGAATAGCAACCGTATTGTAGGTCAGGTGTATCCACCATCATATCCATTCATAGTGGCCACTACTATATAGTGAACATTGGCCACATGCTGTAAACATCTGCGGATGTAACTTATCAAACACCATCTGTGAAACACAAGCCATTTTCATGGAAAATGATTAAACATTTGTTAGTAACTTATCAAACATATATAATTATCTGTGAATGTAACTTAACAACCACTATTAAAACACTATTGAATGGCCATTGGCCATGGCCTATTTGAGCATCCCTCTTGGTCAGGCCTTGCAAGCTTTAGCAGTGGTCTTGCGTGGTGCGCACGATGACGCTCATCCCTTTGCAGCCCAATGCCGCCCGGTTTGGGAAATTCGGACGACTGGATGGGGACGGGTGGTTAAGGGAGGCGGAAGATGAAGGAACTTGGGTAAAACGATATCATCACATGGGAAAACAGAATAGCATATATATATAATTATATATATATACATCTATACGTACGTGTATATATATATATATACACATACACATACACGTATCTATCTATCTATCTATCTATCTATCTGTCTAGCTGTCTACCTGTCTATCTGTCTATCTATCTATCTGTCTATCTATCTATCCATCTATCTGTCTAGCCATCTATCCATCTATCTATCTATCTATCTATCTATCTATCTATCTATCCATCTCTCTCTCTCTCTATCTATCTATCTATCTACCTACATATATATATATATATACATGCATGCATGCATGCATGCATCCATCCATCCATCCATACATCCATACATCCATACATCCATACATCCATCCATCCATCCATACGTACATACATACATACATACATACATACATACATACATACATACATACATACATACATACATACACACACACATACATAAGTATCTATATGAATAGTATATAGTAAGAATAACCTCTCCTTTTTTGGGGCCAAGTCCTCATTTATAACATCTTTTTGCCACCTCTTTGCAGAAACTACGAAAAATATCATTACATGGTGGTCCAAGCCAAAGCCTAGGCCGGGAGCTGGCAGAGAAGCTTTTGTCGGAGGATTTGGAGAAAAAACTCTGGGAACTCTACATGAAGGTGCCAAACACTTTTGGGTTTGGGACAAGGAAACACTGTGGCGATTTTGATGGAAACTGTGGCCATTTTTTTTCTTCTGCAAAACAACACTGTCCAAAAAATAGTGCAGGTACGGTACCTTTGGAGATTTTTTGCATTTTGGCAATGGGAACTCTTAAGCATCCAATGACTGTTTCTTTTGGGTATAAAACGTGTCATCCCATGACATCTTATCGCTATCCTTTTCCCAGAGGTTGGTCGACCCACATTTTGAACGCATCCCAAAAGGACACTATTGTGCATAACAACTTCTTGCATGCTGGAGGCAGAAACATACGAAACCTCTCCGCACAGTTCGTTGTTGGTCGTAAACATATCTGGTCTTAACTTCCTTTGCTTTCAACGAGGTCAACAGGTTTCGTGCTGAGGAAATCTCTTTCGCCCCCAGAAACCCTTATGAAGTATATGGAAACGTATTGAATCTGCATATTGGGGCCCACCAAAGGGACTGTTTGTGATGAGGGGATTGGAACTACTGTCATCACCATGTGCTAATACGTTATACTTATTTTTGTTATATATCTATTGTATATATCTATTATATATATATATATTCGTACATATTGAATCTACCACCATTTTTGCAGGCGATATAGAGTTATGTCAACCCCCCAAAAACCCCCCAAAATTGCTAGAAGTTCTAAGATAATGATTGATATAAACCACTTGGATTTGTCGGGATTACTATACATCCTTAAGGTTTTGGTTGGTTCAAGCATCCCCATCCCGTATCCAGCCAGGTCTCAAGCTGTCCTCGCTTCTCAGCCTCCCCAGAGCATTCAGAGGCGTAGAAGCCATGGCGAGATGGATTGACTAGTCACAAAAGCAACCGTTGATTCAGTGGATTTTCAGTCCTCAACTGTCAACTGACACTGGTGGATTTTCTCATGACTTTGACCCAGAGCCATCCCAAAAGATGGCACAGGTTGAGACAGTGGTGAAGCAAGGTTTGGAGTTGCAGCTGTGCGTTTTGGAATGCTTGCTGTTGGCGGGCTATGACCCTCAAATCAGCAGGAGCTAATTGAGCGAATTGCTGCGGTTGCCTATGATCCTTCCTGCTGCGTTCCCTTCAAAGGTTTTGTGGGGCAAAAAACATAGAAACCAACAGTCCTCTCGCCCACTCAAAATGCCATTCCAGTTTAAATGTTTGTTGGTTTCCATCCAAAAACTGTTACTGCAGACCTTCTTGCCGTTTCAAAGACAGGAGAGATCCAGAGCAGATCTGCCGAATTGCCGAGGACGGGATGCTTTGGGGGACCTGGGCAACTTGTCCCTGATCCAGCACAAAAATCCGCCATCCCCAGCCAAGTTTGCACAGGAATGCTACCGGCAGCGGTTTTTGGGTAGCCTCCCAAGGGCAGCGCATCTGCATCACTGGCTGTTGGGTGATGCAGAAATTTGTCCTTCAGCTGCAGCGACCAGGATGGTGGGAGTGAGATACCCAAGGATGAGGCAAAACGCTCCATTGGTTCTGATTTGTTCCCCATAGTTTTAAGGTTCCACCTATGCCTCAATGAGCTGGGTATTTGTCAAAACCTTACTGTCTTCACACCAAAACAGCTTGCAGACAGCTGGCTGTTCTTCCACTCATTTGGAAAACCATACGTGGCATGACCCATCCTCGTTAAACCGCCTGCTTTGTTTCTTCAACCTCATTTTTTTCTGGTGAAAATCGCACAATTTTCTGGGTTGAACCCCAAGTTTTGTTGGTCTAAAAAAAAGCTTCCGGTCTTCCAGGCAGCCAAGCTCAGTGCGTGGGAGACTTGTGCCTGACTTTGTTCATTGAGCATCTGGATCTAGAGGACCTAGAGGCGATGTGGAGAGAAGCTCCACTTCTTTTTTCATCCAAAAGAGAATATATATATATAATCTCTTCAATCTCTTCCCCCCCTAGGAATGGTTTCGTGCTTGATCTATTTGATTTCGGCGGCCCATATGTGGGGTATGCAATGACGAGAGAATCTTTTCATCCAAGCCTCCGGACCTTGCAGGCTGCGCGCCATCCCTTGCTGTCGAGCCCAGAGCATGTGAAGCATTTGCACAAGCTTATCGAAGGCTGCGGCTGGGAAGATTGAACTTGGGAAGTTCTCTCGATTCAGCACTGCACACAGGGTGTGCATCTACGTTTTGCGGTGAGAAAGGATCAAGCCAAGAACCGGGAGAGCTGGGAAAAAGAATCTCTCCATTCTCGATAGGAACAGCATCCAATCGGATGGTAGATCTTTCCAATTTCCAGATGACGAGGATTCCAAGATGGGATGGTTTCTCGGTTGGATGCGTTCATCCTCCAAACGATTTTTAGATTGACCATATGGGCCATATATGGCTAAAGTGTTCATTTCCATATGGGATATGCCCAAGTCTAAAATGAGGTTCTAAAAAACCGATTCATCCACGAAGAGAATTTAGTGGGAAAATCGCATCCCCAAAGCTGGTGATTTTGCTGTCGTAAGTCTATGTTATGGATGGCTCTTCCAATTTTTTAACAAACATGTTTTGGAGTCCCCAGTAGTACACAAGCCATTCATCTGATCCTGCCAAATCATCCAAGAGACCATGAAACCAGCATGGTGACGTGGGGATCCCAGCAGAACCCCAATTTTTTGCTGGAACATGCCCCAGTACCTTGGTTCCTATCCACTTGGGCCCCTTGGGGGCCCCTTGGTTCGCGAAAATCTCGAGGCTGGGTCGAGATCTGTCGTCACGCCACCATCCCAGCGGAAGCCACCCCGGCCACCAAGCACTGTGGGCGTCATGTAGCGCTGGCGGTGCTCGCCTGGTCAGTGTGGGATCCAAGGGGATACCACTGGTGATACCACTGGCTTTATCAACCAACTTATAACTGGGAGGCACCAACTTGTGGTCATGAAAAGGGTTAACCAAATCAGTTTTATAGGTGAAACTGTTTTTGGATATCGAGTAGCAAAATGATAGAACAGTAAAATCCTACTAAAAAAGTAAGTAAGTGATAATTTGTTTTTACTTTTCTGGGGTAACTGTAGATCTTACAGCCATCATTTTAAGCATCATTAAGGGGGATCTATCTGATAAATGGTGGTTGATTGGTTATGCATTTTTGGGTTGTGAACCTACATACCTATGAAACAACCACTATAATGGCATGGGATAGGCGTATTTTTAATGACTCAGTGGAAGGAGTCACTCAGGCAACCCCACCACCCTTCGTGCTACCCTTTGGGAATGAAACACAGCAATGGACAATTCCCAATCTTGGGCATTGAAATGAGAAAATCATCCGGAAATGTGAGATGGGATCAATTAAGAACTCTTCGGGGATATGGCAGGGCTGTCATGTTTCCCGGAACTTGGCAAGGTACTTCTGGGATGCATGCCAGAGAGCTTTCGTCACCTGGCGTAGATTCATTGCAACTTCGAAGTTCCGGATTTCTTCAATTTCTTCCAGCCTTTTCCAGAAAAAATCTGCTGAAGATTCTGATTTGCTGGAGATCTCTCAGTTGTTTCGTTGCGAATTTCCCAAGGCGAGAGTCAGGGCTTCAGCTTCAAGCGCTTTTTCAGCAGCGCCGTCTTTCAGACGGAAATCCTGCAGGATGCCGTGCTCAGCATCCAGGAGCGATTTCGAACATGGCTTTTTTTGGTGCACCAAGGAAAAAAGCTATTCCTGTCTTTCTTTGGTCGATTATATATATATATACATATATATACACACACACACCATTTTTTGGTAGATTATAGACTTTTGTGGATTATATAATTATATAATATACATATAATATATAGTTATATATATATATTTAAAAAGGCATCTGGCCCAAATTCCCCCCGCCGTTCATCTCAGGGGTTTTTGCGGCCATATCCTTAGCGGGCGTCATTTGCCCGCGGGTGTTCCGGTCATCATTTGACTGCCTTCACTGGTTTCTGCGGGTGTACCGAACACCTGGGTTTTGGAATTTCTTTTTGGGCCTGGTCATATCTGATTGATTGATTATCTCAGTGCGCCTCCCCTCATTGGATTCCATCTCGGTTTTGCGGTGACCGATACCGCTATTTGGTTTCTGCAGGTGTACCGAACACCTGGTGCAATTGATCTCAATTTGGGTTGGAGATCACATTCCCTTTTTGGATCTCAACTGGTTATTTGCGGTGACCCACACTGCAATTTACAATTTCAATTTTGCAACACAATTTTGATTTTGCAAGGGACTGTACTGTGAGGAGGTTCCTTTTACAATTGCGGTCTTCCGTACATTGATGTGCTCAGTGCTACTCATTTTCCTTGTCTTTGTCATCGCATTCGATCTTGCCAAAGATTCCGTGCCTATCTGGATCTCAGCGCAGGCGCTTCAGACGAGAGCGCAGTGCAGCCAGACGTGCCTGGTTCCTACATCGCACAGGTGTGGCTACGCTGGACAGTCTTGGCCTTTGGAAATTGGTGAAGAAACTCTCCAATCACCATTCACGAGATTTACAGTTTTTGAAACACATCAAAAAGCACGCAAAGATGACACAAGAGCTTTGGCCCTGGAAGTGCACGAGCTGTCAGAGGATCAACAAGAAGACGGCCATGGAATGCGCACTTTGCCATTCCCATTGGTCAACAGGCACGCGACATCGGACCCAGCCCCATCAACAGAGATTCCAGGATCAGACATGGGAAGCCTGGGAAGCCGACGACCAAGCCTGGAATCGACAGAGGGCGCAGTCGAGATCGCAGTCAAGATCTTACAGTCCCAGAAGTCGCACAAAGGGGAAAGGAGGGAAGAATCAAGTCAAGGGCAAAAAGAGCAAAGGAGGAGAAGGAAAGAGCTCGGGCAAGAACCCAGCAGTGGACAAGCCAGCACCTTCCCCATTTGCACCATTGGCAGCGGAAATGCCACCATGGCCAGCCCAAGAGAGTGTGAGCTCCAATCTTCTCCCTGCATTGCCAACTGCACCAACCGGTGTACCCAATCAGGAAGTTGCAACCATGCTCAGGAGTGCTTACTCGGAGACCAATCCTATGCCACAGGATGTGAAAGAGTATATAGAGAGATTGGAAAAGGAGACGGCGAAGACCGTCACAAAAACGCTCCATTCGGCCACTACAGCCATGGGCAAAGCACAGAAGACCCTTGCAGAGACTTTGGATGCAAAGAAGCAGCACAAAGCCCGATGGACCGCACATATCACAGAAGCCATCAAAACATGGCAATCGCAGCTCCAGGATTTCCGCAAGCAACAGAATACCCTCCAAGAAGTGGCAAACAAAGCAAAAGCAGACATAGAGCAATACAAGACCAGCATCCAGCAGCTGACCACTACAGTGCCGGGTGCTTCCCTTGCAGCAATGCCTTCGATGCCGACTGCCACAGAAGTCGAGGACTCGGATGCAGACAACATGGCGGAGAAGCTACAGTCACAATTGCAAAAGGTTCTGAGATCATGCGCAGAGTCTCTGGGAATGGAACTGCCAGCTGTACCAGCAGATCTGGAGACAGAAGACCTGACCAGAGAATCAGAAGAGGAAGAGAATGTCAGAAAGCGGCCACGCTCGCTAGAACCCTTTGGAGGTTCATCGCAAGTTGGCCTGCCCTTGGATGCCAAGATGTCGTGAATGAAGGCGGTGCTGTTCCAGTTCTTAGCAATGGTTCGCACGACGCCATCATTGGGGCAAGAATCGCTGATGCCTATGTGTTTTCGCCAGAGACACATGCAGCATGCCATTCTTTGCCGCAGCCATTTGATCCTGACATCCTCCTTCACTGGCGCCATTCCATCCAATGGGAACCGAATTTCCAGAACAATTTTGCAGCAGTTTTAGGTGCTTGGAAAAATCGTTGGCAGTTTCTCTGTGAGGAATTTCATGAGGGTTTGAATCACGCTCCAGATTTTCATGCCACATCAGCACTTTGCACTGCACCATCTCATTGCTCGATCAAGACAGATCGGTTTGCCTCGCATGATGCTGCTCCTCTTGTTCGCATTAGTGAGCTCCGTAGTTGCATCCGATCTAAGAACAGTCATGATAGCATTTCGAAACAGAAAAATGTCCAATTTTGTCCTGATGTTTCAGTTCACATTGGCCTCGATGATAACTTACAGATGGCTTTGGTACCTTTTGGAATTGACGATCTCAAAACTTGGTCAGATAAACCTTGGCAAAGAAGATCCAAAAAATCCAAAACAGTCCATGCTAGCCGACCAAAACATGAGCAGTTCCGCACAACTGACGAGCACTACAATGTTCCGTCCAGGTGGTTTCAACAAACTGAGGAGGTTCAAGAGCAAGAGCAGACCGATCCTGAGGATGCCAACCATTTTCTGCATGAAGCACCAGATGCGCTGCAAAATTTGTTTGACGCACTACAAGAGGAAGGCCTTGTAACAGGGCCGAGAATCCTGGATAGTGTATTCATCAGAACCTGGTTTGTTCATCACCTTCATACCCCTCAATGCTTTCACTCTAGGATGATCGAAATCAATGGTCACTGGAGGTTTTGGCATGCTGAGATCCTCGGAGCTTGGAGAGATCAAATCTTTCCTAATGAACTTGTCATTTACGACATCGTCAGACCGAATCCGCCTCGATCTGTCCCAATTGGACAGGAAGTCCTTTTTGATGTCATTTTGTCGCAAGGTCTAGATGCTCCGAGACGTGCAGGACTTGTCACCATTCTGCAGAGAGATGATCGTGCTGGACGTGCAGCCTTCTCAGTTGGGGTCTCACTCTCGGAAAGAACCAGCGGACATCAAATTGTGCAATCTGCAGAATACCTCCATGAGTGCAATCTCCATGCCTGCAGAATACGTCATGGTCGAGTGCACATACCATTCACGATGGAGCCTGTTCATGACATGTTGGACGGAGATTCCTTTACTGTTGCAGTAAGCACACAAAATACTCTGAACAATGAGAGCATTGATGTGCCTATGGAACCACCCCAACCCAATCCGCCTGAGCATTCTGATCATGACATGCATTTTGATGAGGAATCAATCGATCCTTCACCCAGCATTGCCAATACAGATGACCTTTTAGTTGGAGTGCACATCCATAGGCTGGGACACTGGCAGAGACATGGAAGAATCAGATGGGACACCGTAGCTCATGCGCTCATTGACGCGGCTGCGGTTGTGAACCTGCCGCCATCAGATTTTGTGGGGCTCCACCATTTGCAAGTTGAGCCTGATGACCACCATGATGAAAGCCATTCCATCATTCTGCAGCATTTTCTGGATATCGCACCAGGTTCGACGGAAAAACTCATCCTCATCGACATTGAAATGCATGATCCGGCCAGAACTCACACTTTTCCCAAAGCACCGGTTGTTTCCAGGCGTGTTTACAAAGTTGTCCCGACATTGGTCAGACAACATATTTTGCACCTTACACACACGGCTGCGTATTGTGAGTGGCATGATCAGGACTGCATTGTTTTTCACAATCATGAGCTCTGGCAGAAACAGGACCTCGGACCGAGACAGTTTGAACATGGCATGTACCTTCGAGTGATTGTACCCCCACCGCCATCTCCACAGTGGGAAATCAGCCGTGCCATCCAAGCGTTTCATGATGCTGTTGCATGTTTTGACTGCCCGGCTGCCTACCATGTTGCAATTGCGTCTCTTGAACCTTCAACGGGCAGTGAAGCACAGGACACACATGGTTCCAGATTGCGGCAAGCCAAATCCTCTGAGAATGAAGAGGCTATTGACGTCCCTATGATTTTGGGACCGCATGTCCGAATGAGACGCTTAAGACCAGAGCATGATGGATCTGAGACCTGGCTTTGGAACCTGGGTCAGATTTTTTCCACGCAAGCTGTTGCTGAAACGGTTGAAGGAGATGCCTATTTATATGTCCAGACATGGTACATCGACCATCAGCGACACACAGTGTGTAGAAGTCCACGCCCGTTAAGGCTTGATTCGGCCGCTGTTGCCTGGATTGATGAGCTCAGACATCTGTGGAGGGATCTCATGGACAGAAGAGCAGTTTTTTCGATCTATGTTGTTCAACCAAGACCACCACAGCCACGCTTCCAAGATTATGCCTGCCATGTGTTAATTGAGCAAAACCTATTGCCAGGTCTTTCCGCGGGAGTCTTGACGGCATTGTTGGAAGGACCCCGCAGTGATGCCATGATTCAGGGTGCGTTTTCCACACCGAGATTCCTTAGGAAGCAAGACCTCATTGATATCATGGAGATTGAGCATTTTTGTACTGGTCGTAGATGCACAGCGTACCGACACCGTGAGCCGGTACACCTTGTGGTTGCAACTGAAGTTGAGTCTGGTTACAGCATCAAACTGTACATTGAGTCTCCAAGAGAACAACTGCCACACGCACCAAGTGAACAACCCAATCACTTTGAAGATTTGTCGTTGATGCAGACTGGTTCGACCCTCTCACAAGCGACCGGATTTGCCGTGGACATGCCACCACAAAATCCTGAATGTGCTCCGTATCAATTTGATGCACACGCAGCCACATTCCAGCCTGGACAGCTATTTATCAGTGGACAGACTGAATTTGTTCAAGACCTCTATGCGCAATGGACACAAACTGCGTTCAGCTGGGAAGAGGAAGCAATGTCGACTGATGTCATTACATGGTTTGTTGACCACCGACATGGCCAAGCCAATTGCCTTTCCAGTAGAAATGTCCGACTGTTTGCCAACTATTTTGACTGGGAACGACTCATCGAGCAAGCCTGGCAGGACTTGATTGTTGATGGCCTCCCACGAGAATTTCATTTTGTGCTACCACACCCGCCGCGATTGGAGCACAACGCAGTAGGGCATGTTATAGTAATTCAGTCACCGCATGAAGCATGGATTTCGTCACTTGTCACTGTCTTTGATAGCTTCATTGGATCAAGACCTGAAGACTTCATGAGACTTGTGATTACCACTGATGAACATGTTCAACACGGCCGAGTTGCGCAAGCATGTGGCTACGACAGCAGCCAGATCAATTGCCAGGTATGGATTGATGAACATCACTTGCCACCAGGCGTCGTATGGCCAGGCAGATCAGGTCACAACATGGTTCTCCAGGTCCATCGTCAGGTTGCGGTTTTGCCACAGCATATGCAGGCTGCCCAGGGCCTGCACATGCTGCAGTTTTCGGCTACAAAAAAGACTGCTGTATCGTCAAGACAATTCATTTGTCTTGAGGATCTTGTACCTGCGCCTAGCCAACCAGTTGCCCTTGTCCCAGTCAAACTCAAACATCTGATTTATGATCCAGCTCTCCCGAACGAAGTTTTTCTTGTCGATGGCCATAGTTCACATGACATTGAAAATGAGCTTGCGTTGCTTGGACACCAACGACATGTCTATATCATGCCAGGAACTGGTGTTGCTGTCACAGTGCCTATCGATTGGAAACAAGAGTCTGAGGTCATTCACATCATCTACTGCCCAGCTCAGGACACGGCTAAGGAGTTCCAGGATATCATCTTGCACAGCACCAATGAACCTGTTGATGAGCTCCTCCACATGAGGATTTTGCACCAGCACGATTTCCTCAGAGCTGTTGTAGTTTCTGTTCAACACCTGCGCACTGGCCTTGTCCAAGTCAATTTTCGCAATAACAGACCAGAACTCGAGGAGCATCGACATCCGGCACGACAATGCAGTGTATGGCCATCGCCGCAGCCAAGTCGCCGCCATTCCCAAATTTTCAAACCAGATTGCCCAGAGCGCGCCCGACCTTTGCATTGCCTTTCACTTGGCATTTCACACCATGATCTTAATGCCTTTTTTCAGTCTGCGCAGCATGTGTTATGTCCTTGGTACAGCCACTTGGAGTTGCCGTCCTTTGTTCGACAAGGCATTGATCACACTGCCACTACTGAAGGCATTGAATTTGATGCCACAGGTTTTGATCGCTTGATCATTTATACTGATGGTTCATCCAAACCAAGTGAACGTAGAAAGCCACCTCTCAGAGTCGCTGAGCAAGGCACGCCCGATGCCTGGGCTTTTGCGGTCATTGGCGAGAGGTATGCGACAGATGGTCATCCTGGCTCACTCACCCTCCTGGGTTGGCAAGCCCAGTGTGTCATCTATGAGACTGACAGTAATGCTTTCACGGGCACAGACCAGATTGGTGCAGAATTCTCTGAAAGGGAGGCACTGCTCTTTGCGGGGCTTTGGAGACTCTCGCTCAATAGCAATATCCCCACAGTTTTTAGAACAGATTCGACAACCACTGCAGACCAGGCTTTTGGCGTTGCTGGTTTTACGCATTTCCACACCACACATGAATTGCTGCGTGGCACTTTTCAAGCCTTACAGTCCAGCCTCGATGCAGATGCACTGGACTATTCTCATGTCAGAGGCCATGCTGGAGACATTTAGAATGAACTAGTTGATTTCCTTGCAAAATCTGAAGCATCCAAAAGCCATAATTTACGCAGACAGCAGCTGAACCTTTCGAAACTCAAGCCGGTTATTCCATTTCTTTGGATGTTGTTTGAGCAACACGCTGGACTGCCGCATTTTACTCCATATGGCTTTGATGTGCATCCCCCCAACATTCCGGACGTTCAATCATCATTGCCCTCACAGACAGAACAGGCTGCCACACTGCAAGAGGTCCAATTCCATCTCAGCCTTGCCACACTGAACGTTGGATCACTCTTCGTTGGGCCGGACGGTTTTGGAGGCAAGTTGAGTTTCCTCAGAGGCCAAGTGCAATCGCATGCCCTCAACATCGTTGGGATTCAGGAGGCTCGTAGCCCAGCAGGAATGAGCATTGCTGAGGACGTGTTGCGACTAGCAAGTGGAGCAGACAAGGGCAAGTTTGGGGTGGAGCTATGGGTCTCTCTTGTGCAACCGTATGGATATCTGGGGACCGTGCCCCTCCATTTCAAAAAATCCCATTTCCAGGTTGTGCACAATGATCCTCGGAGACTGTTTGTTCGTCTATTGAATCCACATTTTGATTGCCTTCTTATTGTGCTCCATGCACCACAGAGTGGGCAACCACTCCCAGTAAGAAGACAATGGTGGCAGGAGACGATTACACTCCATGACGCAATTTGCCCAAACATTCAGTCATATGTGATGATCGATGCAAATGCAAAAACAGGTCCAACAAGTGAACCCATCGTCTTTCAACATGATGATTCCGCATCAGGTAACACAGAATTTCTTTTGGAGTTCCTTGGACATGCGGGTTTATGCCTTCCAAGCACCTCCGATGTGCACCTGGGAAGCCATGACACTTGGACCTCACCTGATGGACTTGCGAGCCACAGGATTGATTTTGTTGCAATTCCAGGCCAGCAATTGAGTAGCTGTATACTTTCACAAGTTTTGCACACCATTGACACCGGCAACTCACATGCTGATCATGCAGCATGTGCGCTCCAATTGAAATGGAATGCTATCAGCTGTGCCAAACAACCTAAGCCTGTGAATCGTGCACATGACCGTGACAAGATTGCCACCTGCCAGCAGAAACTTGGAACGGCGACAGTTTGCATTGAACAGTGGGATTGCGACATTGAAAAGCAAGTTGTTAACCTCAACTCATCGTTGCATGACTTGCTGTCCACAGCTTGCCCCAAAAGGAAGGACCAACCCAAAAAACCTTATATCACAGCTGAGACCTGGCAAATCCGTACCACAAAGCTTGCACTCAGCAAACGTATCCGGCAATCCAGAAAGCAGCAGCGACATGATTGTTTAGCGTTTTTCTTCCGGAGTTGGTCCGGCAGCCTTGACGATGATGCCCAGTCCAAAGCTCTTGCCCACAGAGTTTCTGTCTGGTGCAGTCATGTTGCATTGACTAGTCGGCATTGGGACTGCGCCCGAAGACTACGTCACCACCTCCGTCAAGATAAGACTGCCAGCCTTAATCAAGTCATTGCTGACACTGGCCCACATGCATCAGCAGGCATGCTATTACACGCCTTGAAACCATTTATTGGTTCCACGAATCTGAAGAAACAGAAGAAACTTGGACTGCCGATTGTACGCCAAGCAGACGGTACACTTTGCCGTACCCCCCAAGAAGCCCAAAGCAGATGGATTGAATTTTTTGCTGACATGGAGGGCGGCCAGAGAATGCCAATCGAGACATACATGGAACATTGGCGACATGGCCTGTCCCAGTTTGCTGCAGAAGGACCAATCCAGCTCAGTGTCTCAGACATCCCCACGCTTACCGAACTTGAAAATGCATTCAGAAGAGTGACGCCTGGCAAAGCAGTTGGCATGGATAACATACCACCTGAGCTGTGCCATTACTGCCCATCAAGCATGGCGAAATGGTGTTATGCGATCATGATGAAAACTGCTTTGTTTGGCCAAGAATCCTCCGCCCACAAAGGCGGACAAATGGCAGTTGCATGGAAGCATCGGGGCGATGTAAGAGACTGCACATCCCATCGCTCCCTGTTGATATCTAGCCATGTTGGGAAAACCATCCATAGAGCACTGCGGCAAAAATATCATTGCTTCTACACCCAGTACATGCAAAATCAGCAACTGGGAGGCAGACCCCATATGCCTGTAGGCATTCCACTGCACATGACACGTGCCTTTTTGCGTCGACAGGCGAGGACACGTCAGCCAACTGCCATGATATTTTTAGATTTGACTGAAGCCTTCTATCGCACTTTGCGACCACTGGCGATTGGAAGTGAGTTGTCAGATCATTGCATCAGCCTCATGTGTCACAGATTGGGTTTTGATCCCGATGCCATGCATGAACTCCATGCGCTGCTCCAAGAGCCCTCTGCCTTAGATGAGGCTGGGGTGCCAGCACACGTATCTCGTGTCTTCCGTGCGCTGCACCGAGACACATGGTTCAAGTTAGGTGAACAAACTGACATCGTCAGGACAGAGATCGGTTCGAGACCAGGCGATTCGTTCGCCGACATAGTTTTTGGTTTCTTGTGGGCCAAGCTATTGAAACGCATCGAATCCACTCTGGTTGCGCATGACATCCTCGAGCATGTCCCTGAAGTCTCGATGCCAGACCCATATCAAACACAGACAGGCAGATTGATTCCGCTCTTAGGGCCCACATGGATGGACGACCTGAACATCCTGCTCACTGCTTCGAGCAATGGCGCACTCGTTGCCAAATGCCAATTGACTCTTAGCATTTTGCTGGACGCTTGTGCCAACTTCCAGATGGTTCCTAACCTAAAGAAGGGAAAAACAGAAGCAATGCTCACTTTCAGAGGAGCTGGCTCCCGTGAGCTCCGACGGACCTACTACAGCCACAACTCTGGCCTACATGTTGTATGCGAACATGCCACGCACACGATTGCTGTAGTAAGTAGGTACCTCCATCTCGGTGGGGTTGTCCACCACCGTGACTGCAACCGACAGGAGATCAAACGACGCTTGGCCATGGCTCACCAGGCCTTCCAACAGCACCGTCGACTCCTGTATAGAAACCAAAGCATTGCGTGGCACACTCGATGCCAACTGTTTCAATCGCTGATTCTCAGCAAACTCACATACGGTATGGAGAGTTGGACTTTCCCCACCAAGAGCTGCCGAGACCAGATCCACATCGGCATTATGAAGTTGTATCGCAGATTGCTTGGAGTCCGATACTCAACACACCTTTCGGACACCGAAGTCCTTGTTGAGACGGCGCTCCCAGATCCCACCGAACTCTTGCGAAGAGAACGGTTGCGGTACTTCGGCACTCTGCACAACTGTGGAACTCAAGCACATTGGGGAGTCTTGCAAGACGACCAGGAGTGGATCGAGTTATTACAAGATGACCTCACATGGCTTTGGCAACAGCTTCGAGGGTCCACAAACTTGCTTGACCCAGTCCATCATTTTGCTCAATGGCAAGATCTCATTGTCCATCATGGCAAATTTTGGAAAAAGCTCATTCGGAAGGGCATTACACATGCAGCTTTGCAGAGAAAGAATGAATTTCATGCCATTGAACTCCATGTCAGAATGGGACAGATGCTTCAAGCAGAGGCCCTTGTGGATAAGCTCCCAGAGCACCAAGAATATGCAGCTGGTTTTGTGCGCTCAAATCACTTTGGTTGCATGCAGTGCAGAAGCAAATTTGCCACTTATGCTGGTGAGTGCGTACATATGTGCCGCTCACATGGACAAATTGCCCCTGAAAGACGTCTTTTTGATGCCACTCACTGTCCATGCTGCTTAAGGGAATTCCACACACATTCCAAGGTGCTTGCACACCTTCGCCAAGTCTCGAGATGCCGGGAGATTCTGCAGGGACGACGTTTTCAGTGCAGTCCTGTCCCGGGAGCAGGTTCCCTGATTGATACTGCTTTACATGATGCAACTGATGGAGCCCAGCCCTTTTTACAGGCCCATGGACCACAGCCGCAGAACCATGTACGCAGACAAAGGGATCCCTTTGACTTGGTATTTTTGGAAGCAGTTTATCTTCATTTGCTAGATTTACCGCCGACAGAAGATTTGCGCACATCGCTCTGCGCATTCATCCAGACTTATCCCATCAGTTGGACGCAATGCCAGCGCACATTGCATCAGTTTATTGCGCAAATCACACCTGACGACGCTTCGACATTGGCATTTACGATGCAAGAGGTTGTGGATTGTTTGCGTTCTCTGGCAGATGCACACAGTTGGCCTTTCCTTCATGATGTGGAACAAGCCCCAAGCACCAAAAGTCCAACCACATTACCAGAATGGGAGACTTGGTTTGCTGACCTTGCGGTTAATCCACCGGACCACTGGAGTACATTGCAGCCAATGCCACGAGCACTCACCAAGCAAAGGATTCTCCTTCACGCTTTTGCAGGCAGACGGAGGCATGGCGATGTTGAATGGTATCTTGAGCATTTGCACCGACAATGTGAAGGTTTTGTCATCCTGACAGTCTCACTTGACATCATCATCGATTCCATTTATGGTGATATCGCAAAGAAGGAGACACGTTCCTTTTGGCTGCATTACATTCGCATGGGATACATTGCAGGTTTTCTTGCGGGACCTCCTTGCAATACGTGGAGCAAAGCACGATCCATCATTTTGCCGGATGGGAAGGGACCTCGTGTCATTCGGACACCTACGCAACCTTGGGGCATTGAGTCACTCAGGTCTGGTGAGCTATTCCAAATTTCCTTAGGCACCATTCTCCTTGGTTTTGCACTCGAAGCCATGCTGGCTCTTGCGTTGCATGAAGGTTCTGGTATTCTTGAGCATCCAAAAGACAGTGGTGACCCGGAAGCTGTGAGCATCTGGCGACTGCCGGTCGTCCAAATGCTCTTACAGCTCCCAGGAATGCGGCTTGTTCACATGTCCCAAGGGCTCTATGGCGCCCCATCGCCCAAGCCAACTACGTTTCTGACATTGCGACTGCCCCATCTTGAGAGCTGTTTGCACAAAGGCATGCTATCTAAGCGATTGCCGACAGGAACTGCAGTGGGCAAGGACGACAAAGGGCACTTCCATACAGCCCCATTGAAAGAATATCCACCTGGTTTATGCCGTGCCATTGCAGCGGGCTTTTACCAGGATTTTTGCATCCCAGGCATCAGTGCGGAGCACGAGCCGTTGCCGACTGCGCTTTTGGATCAGTGCACTAAAATGTGTGATCGCGCTTTCGGCCAGTTCATCGGACATGACTGAAATGGCTTGTTCTTTGGATGGAATTCACCCGAGCCTCTGCCGCAACGACGCAGTTTCGATGAGCAGGAGGAAAAAAAATATATTTAAATACAGTAGATTACTACATTTTTTTCGGTAGCTTGATTAATTCCTTTTTTTCAAAACAAACGAAACCAGTTGAGAAATGCATATATCCCTTTGCCAAAAGGGAGTTCTACTAGGCATTTCTGGGTGACCTGCTGGATAGGAGCGTGGCTTCCTGATGTCTGACAGCCGCAATGCCAAGCATTTAGCAGCACGTTCAGTCGCCAGGTGGGATAGCAAGCCTGAAAGGCTTGGGATGGGAGGACCACACCGAAAAATCCATGTTCTGGAGAATCATGGAGTAGATTTCGAGTAGTTTCTCTCCCTGGATTGCGATTTCAGAATTTCCTCTGCTGTCAGGGGCCTGGTGAGCATGGTGGCGAAAGCCTTTCGTTTGGATGGTCCCATGGCGCCTGCCCATCTGGCCATCTCCAAATTAGCGCCTCGAAAAAGGGTAGGGTGGGGAAAACTCTCAGAATCTCATGAAACATGAACATCATTTTCCATGAACAGACCATGAACATCGTCATTTCGGGGCTATCCACCATGTTTCAGACGAAGCAAATTGGTGCCCGAATGTTCGGACCTTCCATTTTTGGGATCATATGGGTATAGGTCAAGTCATTGGGTGCCCCCAAAAAATTAGATGCTAAAAAGAACGTTTAAGACTAAACATATCCAGTTCAATCTATGGTCTCATGGGGCGCGACTGGAGATGAGGCGAGCATGGCATTCTTGGATGAACATGCATGCCTCGAGTTCTGGAGGTGCCAGAGAGAGAAGGGTTTCACCTGGAAGATGCGAAAACTCACGTCTTTTCACTTGCAAAAAGGAGATTGAGGAGTAATAAGTCTTAGGCAACTTCATTTCTATAGTAACCTGGTGAATAGTGACCCTGTGGTTTTGAATGAACTAGGATCCCATTTTCTTTTTGAGAAGCCACAGTGCCTCCGCACACTGAGCAGGTTGGACTATCCCAAACGTCAAGGTGCTTTTCTGATCCTCCACGCCTGGCTCATGGCTTTCCCAAGGCAGAGCTGTGTTGGGAAACCTCCGAAAATCCCCCCAAATCCCAAGGAAGAGAGTCTTTTTTCGCAACTGGCTATTTTATTCAGTTACTGAGTATACCCCCATTTTCAGACCCCACACCCAAACGGATCAAAGTTCAATGGGCCATTTTTGGTTCGGACACTTCGACCCAGCCCGAGGACGTCATGTGGGGGGCCCGAAAATTGGGGATGTAGGATGCCCAGATCCATCGAATTGGTCCAGATTATATATATATACACAATATATATATATAATATATATATATGTATATTTTACGGACAACCAAGGGTTGCGGCATCTCCAATTTTGGATACAGTCATGTGATGGGTGCTTTTCATTTGAGAGCCTACGCATTGAAGAAGCTTTAAGATACTGACGACCAAAGAGGCATAAACAGAACGGCTGTGGCGAGAGCTGAATTCCCTAATCATTCCATCACGGACCAAAAGGCTACATCACACATTGTTCTTCTGTCATAGTATATGGTCCATCAACAAACCTGATGAAACTGATATTTGTGTCCATTTATGTCAATAGATAGTTTGAACATCAATCTGACAGTGTTACATCATTTTCAACATGGTCATGGTGGTCGGAGCCGAATCCAGCCATGCCAGGAATCTGCCGGCGCTGTTGGAATTGCTGTGTGGCTTGGGGCAGGGACCTGCTGCGGAATATGTTGCAGAACTCTTGCAGGCCAGGAGGGGCCATCCTGGGCCCCAAAATTGGGGAGATTTCATGGGGAATATGGATGATTTCATGGCGGGAAAGACTCCTCTGTTACAACATTCGATGATGTTTTCCATGGATTTCTTTGGGATTTACCGAGGATTTTGCAAGATGTTGATCCGGAAAAATCATCATGTGAGAAACTCTGGCTGCCTGGCTGCCGTAAAGAACTACCATAGGGATGGTTTCAATCGCACATACAAATGGTGATGACTTGGGCTTGGGGATGGTTTATATATACTGTACATATATATATATATACTGTACGTATATATATATATATATACTGTACGTATATATATATATATATATACGTATATATGTGTATATATACTGTATATATATATATATTATGGCCTTGGGTGAATCCCACATTAATCACCCAAAATCGCCAGCCATTGGTGGCTTGATCACTGCTTGATGCCATGACTCATTGCCAGGCTCCACTGAACATGATGCGCTTGCCCTACCGCTTGCTACGTCACATCACGGAGTTTGAGGCGAGAGGTTTCGAGCGCCAGAGGGGGGGTTCTACTGTGGGTACAGTATGTAGTAACCCCCAAAAAGATGGAACCATCATTTATTGATCCTGTTGTCAAGGAGATCACTGAAGTAATTTGGGTTTAGAGATCCCGTCATCAGCAGGATGATTAGTATCAATGGCGAATGCTACAAATTACCCTGGGATAAAGATCAGGATGAATTTGATGATTGTTGGCATCTTTTAAAGTGTAATTATTATTCTTATCAATATGACCCTATCATTCTTATCATTATCATCTTAATATTGATATAATATGATTGTGATTGTTATCATTGCATTACCATTAATATTTCTTGTTACTAGTACTATTTCTTTTATTTTTACTATGTCACGTCTATTATCATGATGATGCTATATGATAGTGTCGGTTAGTATTATTATTACTTATTACTATGACTTATTACTCGTACTTATTACTATTACCTATTACTATTACTTAGCACTATTACTTATTACTACTTTTTTATGACTACTACTCATTTCCATTACTTATTACAAGTACTCTATTCTATGTTTGTCACTATTATTAGTAAGTACGATGATGATGATGATGATGATGATTATTATTATCAATATTGTTATATGATGATGCCGCTGACGGTGGTGATGATGATGATTATTATTATCATTATGATGATGGTGATGATGATGATACTATTGCTGTACTATGTGATAGCAAGTACGATAGCGCCTACTACTACTACTACTGCTACTACTACTGCTACTACTACTACTACTACCACCACTACTACTACTACTACTACTATCATGAATATTATGATGGTAATTCTAGATTCTATGTTCATTCTTATTATATGTTTCTTCTCCTTTTTCCATTATCAAATTCTTCTCCACAATAGAATTCTTATTAGGTTACCATATCTATTATACTTATTACGGTGCCATTTCTATCATCACCATCATCATCATCATCATCATCATCATCACTATTATTATTATGATAATGATGGCAATGATGATGAAGTTGCCAGGAGAGTGCCCCATCCTCCAGCACTTGGCAACTGCGCGCGCAACTGCTCCTGCAACAACCAGCGGCCTGGCCTTGGCGTAGATCCGTTTTTTTTTTTTCAGGGAAAAACATCGGTTTTTAATAGCTAAGAATCGGTTACTAGTGGCTATACTCGTTGATATCTTTCGGGTATTTCTTTGTTGATGGTTTCTAACGAGTGTTATGATTGTTGATGATTGAAAATGGTTTCAATGGTTAGCATTTTTTTTTCCAATGGTCAATAGTTTGTCTTGTTGATGGTTCATCATGGCTAATACTGTGGAGGGACGAAATGCTGCGTCCGTTTGCAACTATTAAACCCTGAAAGTAATGGGATCAGCCACCTATCAAATGGTGCAGTATTTTGTCCATCCACAGTAGTGGCTAGAATGGTTCATGGTTTTGAGACATTCCGTCGGTTGATCAACGAATCTCTGCGTTGATCTGGCTGAAATCCAAGGAATGAAAACTTGTTCGCATCTGGTTGTGCATTGTCTTGTAGTTCAAAGCTTCCCAACGATGCGTTTTTCATGTTTCTCTAGTTGTAGACCAGGCGAATCATGGAAACAATAGAATCATGCAAACGATGTGGTCGACGCAGGATATTTACAAAACCATTTTCTTTAAGTTTGATCTAAAATTGGGCAGCCTTCTTTTTTTTTTGAGGGGAATTTACTAATGACAGAAATCACCAACCAACCCCCTTCTGCGGGCGCTGTGTGAAGGCTTATGTGGAGGAGCTGGCCCTGCGGCTCTTGGGCCTGGAGCTTCCAGAAGCTCGGACTGCTCGGAGCTTGTGGCCCTTGTGGCCGTTGTGGCCGTGGCATGGGTTATGACAGGAACATATATCAATTATAGTGAATTAGCCTCTGGTAATTTAACAGTTTGCTATTAAAAATGGTGATTTATCGTGAGTTTTTCCATTAACAATGATTGATTATGTTATTAGTCACTAATTGATTGGTTGATATGGGTTATTATATCACTATTATAGTGATTATTAGTGAATGAGTAATAGTGATAAATAGTGATTAATGACTAATCGTTACTGATTAATGGAATGATTAATTATAGTGATGAAAATAGGGGTTACTGATTAACAGGAACCTGGTATACAGTATACGGGACTATCTGAAGGATATTATGATCCCAGATAGGTTGATGATTATCATCTGGGATTATCAGGGTAAGTTCACGACCTCACCGTTCTCCCTGGAATCCTGGTAAGGGAAATCATCCCCAAATGGCCTTAAGATGATTGGCCTGAATTCAGATTAGTGAAATAGTATAATGTACCCAGATCTCAGATATATGATAATAATAATCTATAATCATTCTAATGGTAATGATCTATATCATGGATAATACTGGATAATACCATTGTCGATTGGTTATCGAATAGGGGATATGCCAAAAATACCTGGCTGAATGGGGATGAACCAACCCATAGGAATATTTACTAACCAACCAGTATTTCATGGGATAGTGGTGTTTTTCATGGTTCACTTAGGCCCAGCTGACCCGACCTGAAAGAGTCGGGATCGTTGCTTTTTTCGTCCCACATCGAACTGAGGAATGGAAACCATGTCAGCTCGTTTCAACAGTTCTTGAGATTTACCCTCTGGTAAACTAACATAGCTATTGAAGGTTGCCATTTATAGTTGAATTACCCACAAAAAATGATGATTTTCCATAGTTATGTTAGTTTACCGGAGGGTAATTGGATACCCATCTTAGCCTATCTTCCAGTCTTTTGCCTTAAGCATGATTTTCCGGCCATAGAAATGCTAGTTTTCTGGCGTCCAAGTGAAGGAAGCGGAAGGAACTGAAAGTGGAACCTGGAGTTGTTTCAAAGACGTTGAAGATGTTCCTCTACAACTACGCAAACCAGGAATTTTGGGATCAAAGTGAAAGAACTAAGAAAAGCTGAATTTTTGTAAAGCACACATTTTTTGTCCAATCCGAATGGTGAAATCTTCAATTTCTCACAGTTCAATCCCTAGGAGAACCACGTGTCCAGCTGTCGAGTCCTGTGCGCCGGCTCCACCGGAGTGTTGCAACAAGACAGGTGGGTACCAGGTGGTCATGGTGTGTGGTCAAAACCGTCTAACTACAGGGATATTTTATGGGGATATCATATATATATATATATATCATATATGTATATATATATGTATATATCATATGTATATATATATATATATACAGACACAGCCTATAATCCCAATATTGTCTCCCATTTTGCTTGGGAGATCATTTTCATTTTTTTTTAATGGGACAATTCTGGGATATATCACCAGCCTGAGGGGGTTTATACGGTGGGATTGATATGATTTAAGCAACACAGGTGGGTGTGATAAGCATTTTATGGGATAAATTCAAATTGAACATTTCAAGGGGCAAACATGGGAACAGCATCGATATGTATGCATGTATGTATATATATATACACATATTTATATATTTAAAACTATATATATATGTATAATGTTTCTTTTTTGGAGGATTTATAGGGTCATTTTGTGGGGATATACAATGGTATACATACCCAGCAGCCAAGATGATGTCTTTTAAAGCCATCCAGTGCTGGGAGTAGCCCCTGGCAGGCCCCCTGACCCAGAAAGGAGCCCGCGTCTGGAACTCAGAAGTCAAGGGATGCAGTTTTTATGTCAAGGATAGGGTACCAGCAGAGAAATGAATGGTTTGAACCTGTAGCAGCAACGAAAAAATTGGACGCAAGGCCCCGAGAATGAGGTTGTCTCTTTTTGGAGCGAAATGAATGTTTTTTTTAGGTCTCCATAATCTTTTATCATACTCAAGTAGGGAAGATAGGGCCGTGTTAAAGCATCCGGTACTCATTTTCCTCCCATTTGGATGTGGTTTGTGTAGCGTCTTGTAATTGGGCAATTGCCAAAAACAACATAGAACCTCCAATTTTGAGTGTCATTTGCTTCTAGCCATGACTGGCCATAACCATACATTTCCAGCCCTCGCATCCCTATTTTCTTCCATGCGGATCATTAAAGGCTAGCCATGTCATGGTTATCCTTTGCGGTTCCTGTAACTGGTGGAGGATTTTGGACCAAGCCAACCTGGATGGTCATAGCCCAAGTCTGAATATGGCTTTACATATACCCAACATAAGGAAGCCCTAAATGGCTCATATCTTTTAGACCTGACCCAGCCACTCAGGTTCGTCCCAAGCTCACATGGTGCGCCGTTCCGGTTATGGTCGTTTGGTGTGTTAAGGATCAATGTTGCTCAGGGATCAGCAGGGATCACAACAGTGTTTTTTTCCAGTTGTTCTTGACTTAAATCTGTGGGTTCCATGTCCTGCAGCTTTCTACGGCTCAAAACACCCCTACGAAGCACGTGCCTCGACGCAATCTTCCTTGACCAAGGTCGGCTGGAAGAGCTTGGTACAGTAATGCCAATTATGCCATAGGTGGAGTCGATTGGATTACTGGACTCTACAGCTCAACATCCACAACCATCTTCCATTGATATCCTTATTGGAGTTTGATAGGGTTGCCCTGTCCAGTCCATGATAGCAGAGCCAATCCCTGCGTTGAAAATAGGGTACATGACCCCTGCAACCCGGTGGTTTCTCATAATTTTCCGAATAAAAACAGGGTTGCTTCGCCACTTTTTGGGGTTCATTGGTGATTTGACCTCTTGATTTACCCCCGGGTTTGCTATCATTGGAGCCAGGTCGCCATGCCTCGCAAGAAGCCCAGCATATGGATGCCGTCAACCTATGGGTTTATTGAAACCTATGATTCCGAAAGACTTCACCTACAATGTGAGGCCCCCAAGATAGCTAACTTGGTTTATAACTTCAATAACTATGGTTTATGGTACTTATAACTACGTATAGTTACTGGGGTTTATAAACCAACTTATAACTGGGGGGCCTCACATTGTATGATTTTGAAAGACCTTGGGTCTGGTTTTGAAATTTTGAAAGGCTTCGAGTCGCTGAAATGCCACGCTGTGAGCTGTATACCTCCAGTGTGGCAACTGCGTTTGGCTGGCAACTTTTAGTACAAGAAATCCATGGAATGGCAGCATGGCATGAACTCAGAAGTGGGATGAAAGTCAGAATGCAGGACTTCTATGTTTTTTTTCCCCTTAATTCTGCACCTTCGCCCTCATTGGTCCTCGTGCATCGCTGTGCCCCTGTGGGGCCAATTTTTGGGAGCCATGGACGTTGAACGAATGAGCTTTCAGAGACAACCTTTCCATGTCAGATCTGGAGAAGATAGTAATATATATATATAATATAATGTGTATACATTGCATATGTGTATATATATAGAGGTATATGCAAAGTATATATATATATACATATGTATACATATCCAGTTGTAAGCATGGTTGAATAGTGTTTTTTTTTTTTTTTACCACTTACATTCACCAGGGTCGCATCAGCATCATCCTCTTTTCGGCGCCATGTTTTCCTTCACGTCTTCGGAGATCTCCGCGGAGCGGCGCAGACTCTATCGGAGGCGTGGGCTTCGTCGTGGAGAAATTTATCCGTGAAAATATGGTGAAAATATGGTGAAAATATGGTGAAAATTGTGGTTACCCTCTGGTAATTTAACATAACTATGGAAAGATCCACCATTTTTCATGGGAAAATTCACTATTTCTATGGCCATTTTCAATAGTTATGTTAAATTACCAGAGGGTAAAACATGTTAAAACCATCTAACTATGGGGAAATGAGAAAAAAGGGGGAGATACCCATGGCTGGTGTCATCCAACGGCTGGGAAATCATCCAAACGGCTGGGCTGCGATGGATTTTTTTTCGCAGCGAAGAACAAACCTCCATGGCTTGCAGGGTCAGCACTGCCAGCAGACGCTGGTGTTGTTGTTGTTGCCCCCTGCGGAATGGAGAACCCCTGTAACTTGGAAGCATCGTGACTCTGCTGAGGATGGTGAAGATGTGGATGGTGATTGTGATGATGCTGGTGCAGGGTGAGTTTCAGACTTCAAATGACCAGAATCCATGGGTTTTCCCAAGTCTCAAGACTGTATCAGCTGGAGAGATGAGGCTGGATCCGCCCAGCCCCGTGGAAAGCCAATCACGCGAGGCAAGGGTCGCCTGGGGCACCACATGATGTGGTCAATGAAATTGGGATATCAATTTTATGATGATGTACCTCATGTGATCAGCCCAAAATGTATCAATTTTTGGTGTTACATGTTTCAAAGATCTATAGTTATCTAAGTCATAGGAGTCATGATGGTGAAGTGCTTCCCAGTATATAGGTTGCCAGCAAAATTTATGGCTATAATTTATGGCTTTTTCATCAGTCATCATAAAGAAACATTCATCCAAAGAGCCTTACCACTTGCAGGCCCTGAAGAAAACTTTCGACCGTGGGTTTCCAGAAAATGATTTTGCGCAACGGATCATGTTGGCTGCATCCCTCCATGGCCTATATCAAGGATGCTCCTGGTGGCATCTCGAAATGGAAACATGAACATCCAAAGTGGATGCTGAAAAATCCCGAATTTGGTCCTTTTCTTTTGACAACGACGATCCCCAATTTTTATTTACATCAAAGTAATTTATCCAATATACACACGATTTATTTTCTCCAATATAACCTAACAATACCTAATTTAACTATGGTATCTTTCATGGTTTTATTCCAAAAAACATCAAACAAACCAGTCCAGTCCAAAGGGCCCTCCGCTGGGTCGCTCAGAACGACAGCAGCCCGAGTTGGAAGCTCAAACGCTTGAGGTCGTCCATAGAATCTTGGAACAAAATGAAGAGTTCGGGAAGTTTAACCCATGAGTTTTCTGAATGACATATCCATCTATAGTATAGCTGGTGACAGCCATTTTTTGTTGTGTTTCTAATTAGTAGTCTTTTGACATATCTGTAAACTGGATGAAGTATATAATAACTACATTTGCAGTTTAACAACAATACTTAGGTATTTAAGCTTTTTAGATCACTGTTGCTGGTGATAGCCAGCTTTTTGCGTAGATCCCAGAAAAGTAGGGGTTTTACACCAGCAACACATATTTGTATCAACCGTACAGCACTTTTTCCCATCTGTAGTCCATTTTTACCGCTGATTTCTTGCACACAAATGGGGTTTTGCAAGCCAGCCACGTATGAGCTGAACCCCAGAGGGCACCGAAAAGAAGGGTGTGCTTCTATTAAGCAAACCTGGGGATCGGCCGCAGTTGGGGTTGAACTTTTTGGAACTTTCCAGCTCTTGTTTTGTTGTTTACCCTCAGGCAAACATGGCTAGCTGAAAGATTACTATTTTCAGCCACAGAATCATCTATAAAGAGGGGCTATCCACTGAAAACGGGGGTTGGAGCCAGGGATTTACCCCGCAAGGCCAGGGGTATGAAAAACCAACTAATAAAACTGGGAACCGGGAAATTCACCAAGCAAAAGCTGGGGAGATCAAGCTACTAGAATGGCGGTGTTTGGTGACATTTCCCCCATTCCAAGCAGTTGCATTATTGATCTTTGGTGGTAGTTCTATTGAAAACCAGAAAGAACATGGCAATCTTAATCACAATTATCTTTGATGGTGATGAATATGTTCATCTTTTTTGACACCTCTGAACCTGTATTCCTATGACTGAGATCTCTGTATTTCCGAATCTTGCGGTAGGGAAACATGATCAATATTGTGGGGGCTAACGGTTGTCCCCCAAAATTTTGGTGATGCTCATAAAAAATCTAAGGAAGAACCCTGTATCATTGGCGGGTGAGGCACCCACAGTGGCTGGTTTAGTGCAATAAATTAAGCAACCACCCTTATATTTGGAGGTAAGGCTCATGGTCTTCTGAAACATTGACACTAGTCCTTTCTGCCAAAAAGTACTCATCCCTCAAACAAGACACCACGACAAGAAATTCCGATGTAACAGGGCTTCTAGGTTTCTAGTTCTGTTTTTCCCCCTTTCAGGTTGAAAGGGACTAATGTCAATGACCCTCTCCTGAGGACAATGGCGTGCACGCCTTGGGGGTTGGTTCCTCGTCTTTTTTCGGCTCCGACGGCTCGGAAAGATCTGGGTTTCAACCCTTTTTTGTTTGAGACCCAAATGTAGAGCTTTCCTGCAGATTTTGCATCCAACATCATCCAACCAACTCCTGAAATCATGTTTTTTTTTTTTGTAACTATCAAAGACAGGGTTTGAAAGCGTCAATAATGAGTTTTTGATCGTCAAATATGGATTTTTTTCAGCTTGGAGATTTCAACAACAATATTAAAATGTTACCCAAAGTTGGACGAGTTGTGTAACAGAACGAAGAAACAGCACATGCTGCACATGCTGAAAACAAACAAAGTACATTGAGTATGTAGATTGAACCAGTAAAGTATGGGTTGTAGTCAGACACTGGGATGGCTAATTCAGAAAATTGATTGTAGCCAATGGTTGAACAAGCAAAGGCGAATTCAGATGAACTGTTTGGGTCAAGTCAGTTGCTAAGCATAGATCCGCGAACACTTCAGAGACTGGAGTTGCTCAAGACCTTTGGTCTCCCCCAAAATTGGATCAAGAAAACTCCAAAAAAGACTTCAAAATCATTCTCACCTCAAAAAAAAGGTGGGCAAAGAACATAGGGTTATCAGTTATCAGATTCTATCTCAACTCTGGAAAAAATCTTCAGGTCTGGGTGGCGCCATGCCGCGGATCACCAAGTTTGCACGCACTGGCAGCGTGCGATTCAAGGATGGATCTGGTGGCCCAGAAAATGGTCCCCAATATCCCTAAGGATCCTAAGGCAGGGGGATTCTAGGGGGAATCTCATGATTTTTCATCATTTGGTCAAGGTAACAATGGCGGAAATTTAATCTGCCTCCTGTCTGCCACTGCTCTTGTTTCCCCGAAGCTGTCAAGCGGTCGGTTGTATCCAAATTGTCTTTGAATGTACATCCACCATTGGTTGTGGTATCCAGTCTTTGTTAGAAAACCATGCCGTGTTTATCAACCATTCTTGGTTGCATGACTGAACTCTTGACCGCTTTGGAACTTGGAACCCTTCGGTACCATGTAATTGTCATTACTTCATTTTGGAGCCCTGACGAGCTGCAAGAAACCAAACAGCACCAGCGTGACAACACAAAGTCACCCCGAAACAGCACTGAACTTTCACAGTGCAGTCATTTCTTATTATATTAACGCACTGTGAAAACACGTTAATTATAATATTATATTATATTCTTCATATATTATCCCCCTTTCTTATTATATTAAACTTATTATTATCCCACTGTGAAAATCCCTTCAAAAAAAAAAAACATCCCAGGCACCCCCCCAAAACGATTCGGAACGATCAGCGAAGACCCACAGCTCCACCAGGATGTGTGTTCTTCTCCCAGCGACGTGTGCATGTGGCTCGGAGCCGTTGCTCGGCGTTACGTCGTGGTTACGTCGTGACATAACCAGGGGGACATGATGGGATCGGTGATCCCGAGGGGTGCCGTCAGGCGGTGAGTCTGCCAGTGCTGGTTTTGCTCAATTTCAATCGCGCCTACGCCATGCATGACGCTTGGAGTAACGCGCTGTCTGGTGCGGATGGGTCTCCGGAGTGAATGCCAGATGAAGGTCTGTGTGTTCTGGCTCTGGCCATGGTGCAATAAGCTACTCATGTTGAGTAACCTGGCCTCTGGGCGAAAACGTGTTCCGATTCTGGCCCAGGGTTTGCCATGCAATGTCTTCCGCAGGGTTTGGCATGGTGCAACCATCATTTAAATTCAACCAGTTGAAGCATGCCTGAATAGGCAGCGCAGACTGAGGAAACAATTTTCAAGACGGACATCAATTCTCGGACTGAGGTCGCGGGTCATGGTCGGGTCATGGTCGGGTCATGGTCGGGGCAGGGGCCAATCTGTCGTTTCTGCTAGGCCTTGATCCGCTGCGCCTGTGTGCCGGTGGCCTGCACCGCAGTGAATTACTTT